>JAOPUL010005356.1:2121-12970 GCA_027564515.1 Octopus rubescens
GCGGTGCTTATACAATCGTCGCTGGAACCTCTTCAGGAATTCTTCAGTGGTCGTCAAGTATATAATAAATTAAAGAGACGGAAGATGGAGTATAAGAGTATTTAATTATCCCCTAAAATCGTTTCGACCCATCGTGCATCGATTCCTCACTGTTGGGATGCTGTACAATTGGTTGTTGAGCATCCCTCGGTGCAGATGTGTCTCTTCAGGTGATTTTACAATGGGTGTCTCATTGAATAAACACTTCATTTGATTCCAGCATGCTGTTGTTAACTGTAGTTTTTAACCTTTGGGCTTCCTGTGTAGGAATGACCAAACGAAGCGAAACAGGAAGCCCAAAGTTTTCTTCCTCACCAAGCAAGTCTGGTGGTGGGGTTGTCAGTTTAGTCGCCGACGAACCGGCCATGCAACAGGTTGTACTGAATTACATGTTACCAGTAGCACTCAAAAGTGACCTGACATAAGAGGTTTAAGGACCGTATATGAACTAACATGAAGTCACTTGGAATGGATCCAAAGGCCATAGAAATCCTTGCTTCGGATCGAGCTGAATGGCAAACAAAAGTGTGGAGTGTAGTGAAAGCTTTTGAGAAAACCAGGATGACCCATGCGAGGCTCAACAGAAATTTAAGAAAAAATGAATCGCAAAAACTTTTTGTGTGCATAATTTGTGACAGACTATGCCTTTCTTTTGCTGAGCTTAAATCTCATTTGCTGATCAATGAAAAAGGAACCTCCACTAACTACTCTGTCTATCTATCTGTGCATATCTGGCACTGCCGTGTTTGCCATAAAATCTGCAAATCTAACGGAGGCCTCAAAAGACATTTTAAGATCCATAAAGATCAGAACTTAATTGCAGTCCATGGTGGTTCAAAACAGATATGCAATTTATGTGGGTGTTTTTTTAAAACATTGTCTGGTTTAAAAAGCCACATCAGATGCCATGATAGATATAAGGTGTAAGTGAAAGAGGTGGTCAAACTTTATTTAAGGAGTAGACAACCACCATATATATATATATATATATATATATCTGTTATGTCAGGTCGCTCTTGACATGAGTGCTACTGGTAACATGTAATCCAGTACAACCTGTCGCATGGTCGGGTCATCGGCGACTAAACTGGCAACCCCACCAGGCTTGCTTGGTGAGGAGGGTGTTGTTGGACACCCTGCGGGATGAAAAATAAGACCTGTCAAAGAGCTGTATATATATATACATATATATTTATATGTATATATGTGTGTATATGTATATATATGTGTGTGTGTATAAATATATATATATACACACACAGTACTATGCAGTACTGTGGGCATGTCTTCACTATAGCCCCAGGCCAACCAAGGCCTTGAGTAGATATAGTAAACGGAAACTGAAAGAAACCCATCATGTATGTATGTGGGTGTGTATGTATATATGTTTGTTTGTACTCTTGCCTAGACATTATGAGATGGTTGTAAATGAGCATCATCATGATACAAGCAAGGTTGTTTGTTTCCAGTCTTCCATGAAAAACATTATCTCGCTTGGAAACAGGAGAGGGTTGGCGATAGGAAGAGCATCTAGCCATAAAAATCTGAATCAACAAATTCCATCTGACCCATGCAAGCAAGGAAAAGTGGCCATTAAATGCTGATGATAATGGTGTATTTTTGAGAAAGATCTTTTTATCTATAATTAGGGGGTTGAATGTGGAAGTCTGTAGGTGTTGCCTAAGCCCTAAATTTTTATTTTGTCAAAAGAATTCCTGAAATTCTTTTGAAAGAGTAAAATATAGAAAAAAAGTAGTGACAGGTTGATCTGTTTCGACAAAACAGTGGATTGCGAATTTTTGCTGCCTTTGTATGGTTGTCTGGCTGGCAAGCAGTGAAGATCCACATAGTGACTCGTTTGATATATGGTCGGCATAAGAGATGTTAAAGGCCTTATGCAGAAGTCGGGTGTATGTGCTGTCTAGTGATTGCTGTTGGGTCACCTTAAGAGACAAGTATTCAGAGCCGTAGAGCAGAACAGATTCTACTGTAGCACAAAACAGGCATAATTTTAGGTCAAGTGACAATTATGGTGCTTTCCAAAGTTTCCATAGTTTGTTGGATGCAGACCATATTATCACTTTATGAATGTTAACATTTGTACTGGTAGAACAAATACAAGAGCCCAGGTAGCAGAAATTGGTAACTGATTCAATGGGAATTGATGAAAGTGTAAGAATAGCCAGACTAGCATTTCCATCTATGATTATGGTCTTGGTCTGTGAGTGGTTTATTGAGAGACCAACATCAATGGCAGCTGGCTCCAGGTTTGTGAAGAGAGTTTAAGCATTTGTGACTGCATATGAGATGAGGGCAATGATATCTGCAAAATCGAGGTTAATGAGGTTAATGATGCTGGAAAACGCAAACCTAGGTGGGGACAAAGAGTTATGTCTAATTTAGATACTATAGCATGCTTTAGTACATAGTCTAAGACTATAATGAAAAGGAAAGGAGCTAAGGTGTCCTTTTGGAGAATTCCTGAATTGGCTGTGAATGTATTAATGTCTTCATCAGGGGTTCCTTTGCAGTCTGCATAGCTAGAGCAGATGGCATTTACTCCTTCATGAGAGAATCTGGAATGTTCACTCATGGTGGATAGTGTCAAAAGTTTTGGTGAACTTTGCAGAGATAGGTGCAGAAAGACATCTTTCTTTGTTGAGACGGTTTTGATGAATTGGTAAAAAGTTAAAATAAGTTCGAGAGTGGAGTGACCTTTGTGAAAGCTATTTTGGTTTGGTCTGAATTGTGGCTCTATAGGGTCTTGAAGGTGATTGAGCATGATATAGTTGAATAATTTGGCTGAGCATCACATATAACAGCCCATAAAACATATTTTCATAGACTTCATGTAAATATCTAATACATAAAATATTATTATAATAGAAACCCTGCCCAAGTCCACTTTGCTTTTCATCCTTCCAAAGTTGATACAATATCATTTGGAGATCTAATTGTCTATACACTTAAAGTAGTACCCCAGTGAGGCTACAGTCAAATATCTGAAATCAATATCAGAATAAAATATCTAAATTTGCAGTCATACAAAACAAATACATATGGAAAAAAAAAAAACAAACAAACATATAACAGAACAATAAATCTTACATAATTCTTGTTAACTGATAAATTCAAATCTTTCTTTGGTTTAAAATCGATGTTTGCTAAGTTAAGTAGAAATCTGGTAGATCATTTGGTCATCAGAAGTTCTATGAAAATGAACTTTGGTAAATATTTTAGAGAAAGAATATTTTCAGCACATTTAAACACTAACAACAAAGAAACTTCTACATAGTCACACAACCTGAAATAGCAACCAAATCTCCCTCAACTAACAGCCTTCCATGACTACCATTATCTTCCCTGGATACCTCTAAAAGGATGAAATGATACAGCTAAAGAACTAAAGAAATGATTTAAAATAAAAGCTATGAATATGTTTTGGTAAAGTGTTTGATATTTTTGGAGTAACATACAGGTGTCTGAACTAAAAGTTATACGTGAATGTAACCAATGCCAAAGCATTATTAGTAGTCTTTGTTCTTCTGAATTCTTCGCTGACTGCCTATAAAACTACCCAAACTTCCATTTCCAGTGTCTCAGGAACAGAACCTTTATCAAACATTTCCTCTCCAAATGTTATACTTTGAAACTTACTCCTAGCCCAAGATTTTCCCTCAGATACTAATCTACAAAAATTCAAACTGATCATTAACAACTATTTTCACTCACTACTAAAAGAAATTGGGAAAAAATTAGTGTTTTTTCAACAGTGTCAATATTTTTAAAACATTTCTCTTACATAATAAAATTAAGATTTTAATGTAAATGCGAGTGTAGACACTATAAGTAGTTATTTGAGACACAAAAAAGCAACAACACGCCCACTGACAGGACCCATGTACATAGTAGTTGGTAGGCAACTGTGTAACTAATTGCATTAGAAAGTGCCTGCAAGGGCAGCTACTCTGTAGTGTAATCAAAATTAATAAAGTCGTCCAATAAGCAACAGATACATAATTTGAAGTACCATCAGAAGACCTGTTGCTTTTTCCAGTCTTAAATTAATGATTAAAATGTCTAATATCATTTCTCATCCATTTTCCTCAATAACATTGGTGAATTCACAAAGAAAATGTAGTTCTTTAACTAACTGCTTTAAGAAAAGGGTATTACTTTTAAACAGCTCAAATAATTTAATTGCTCATAATTATCAATTATCAATTTGACTGGAGCAGGCAAACCAGAGAGCCTAGTGTGGCCCTCTGGCTTGCCAGCTTCTGTCAAACCATCCAATCCATGTCAGCATGGAAAACGAACATTAAATGATGATGATGATGATGGTGGTGGGGATGATATTATCATCAACAGCTCATAATTATTTATATTATTAACATTAACATTGTTGCTGAAAATTGAATCTTTGATTTAGTTATGCCTTGATCCTAAAACATATTTGTTAATTCCTTTGAAGTCTTTCTTTAAATGTAAAACAGACATTTTTCGACCATTATATGAAGAAAACCTTATGAACAGTGAGTGCCAACAATTACAATTAGTTTTGATTTTAAAGAAAGCAAAAAAATAACAGTTAATATATTAGTTTCAAATTTTGGCACATGGCGGCAATTTGGGGGTGGGGTGGAGACTAGTCAATTACATCGACAGTGTTCAACTGGTACTTATTTTATAAATAGGGATGAAAGGCAAAGTCAACCACGGTGGAATTTTAACTCAGAATGGATAGATGAAATGCTGCTAAGCATTTTGCCCAGCATGCTAACGATTTTGCCAGCTTGCTGTCTTACAACAGTTAATATATTGATAAGTTCCATAGTTTATCATCATTTTCACGTTTAACATCCAGCAAGTTGTCAGGTAATCTTAATCTGAGAATAAATTAATAATTTAAAACATCTAGTCAACTTGTCATGATCTGTGTGAAATCCACAATCCTATATCTAAAGCAGAAATAATATGTACCTGTGTATACATCAGAGGCATGACTGTATAGATAAAAAACTCACTTTGTAATCAAATAACTCCAGGTTCAGTTTCACTGTGTAGCACTTTGGGCAAGTGTCCTCTACAACAGCTTTTGGTCAACTCAGGCCTTATGAGTGAAATTGGGTAGATGGAACCTGTGCAGTCTATTGGAGGGTCTGTTCCTGTTCTTGGGTGGTCACCTAATCTAACATTATCATCTGTTCCTTATGTACAGTCAGTGGAGTCCATTCTGACCAAGTTTAAGGTCTGAGAGCTGTCCTTCATCCAGTGACTTATATCTTAACTAATATTTATCTATTTCTGCTAATCATCTCCTGCTCTGATAATCAGATATAACATATAAATAAATTATTGGTCATTCTTTTGAAGTTTTATATAAAGGATAAATCAAGAATGCAATTATTGATTAAGAGTTTTGATGCCTGTCTCATAAAATGAATGTATCAAAAAAACTAAGAGCAACCAAAATATTAACATATATATGAAACTAAAAAAAAAATGATATCTAATCACTGAAAATATTGTTTGCATATGCATACACCTGCATATATGCATGCGCAAATACACTCTCTTACAACAATGATAGACATTAAATAAACATTTTGCTAAAAATAAAATTAAAAGCAGTCTAAGTTTCAAATCAACAGTAAATAAAAAAAATAAATGCAAGAAGGAATTGCAGTCTGTGTGGAATTATACAATTTCAATTTCATAGAAAGACTAGAAAGAATTTAAGCAATTGATACATCAAATTCCATTCAATAAGTATGAGTTAACAATACACAATTCAGGGCAAATTAATATCGTAACTCTTTCAAGTCATTAAGTGTCTGACATATTCACTTAATAAGAAAGCTTAAGATAAATATTTTACAAGGGAAAATTTAAAAAGTTATCCCTTCAGGAAGATGACAAAAAGTTAAAAATATTTGAGTTTTTCTAGGTTATTTTGTTTCTTTTCAGTTCCCAACCCCCTTGTGATTATAGAAAGGTTTTGATGATAATTAAATAGTTTGTGTTTGATTTTTAATGTATAAATAAATCAATTTTACTCTGATTTTATTGTTTTGTGAGTCACAGAATATTCATGATCAGTATAATTCTTTTTCTCTGGACAATTGAGATCAATATTACAATGACCTTCTTCCATTGAGCTATTGTGTCCTACAAACAAGTCCCTTAAGAAACTCAGTTCTTTATTAAGAGTCTGTATTTTTTGTTGCAGATCTTGGTTTTCTTTGCGCAATCGTGTGACTCTATCAATAGTTTCTTTTGCCTTCATACGATTTTTGCTGCGACACTTGCGTACTGCAATATTGTTGCGTAAGCGTCGTTTCTTGTAAATATCACCAGATTTTTCATCCTGTATTGAACTTTCAAAACTGGCATCTTCATTGTCATTCTTCAAATCCTCCATTGAATTATCCATCACAGTCTGTTTCTTAGGCATTCTTGGTGAGAAAGATTTGATATACTACAGCTCTGAAAAATAAGAAAAATTTTATCAAAAGATTGGAATTCAGAGACTCAAGTAATTAAATCAAATAAAATATGCTCAAAGCATCTTGTTGCCATGGAGAGTAGACAAATAAAAATACATCTTGATATTTTTGCACTTGGAAAAATGACATTACACTACAGATTAACTAAAATTTATCTTGGACTTTTCTAATACATGCTGTCTGTGTATAAAATATTTATTAAGTATTTAATCAAACCACTGACTGATAGACAATGTCTAGTCAGTTAGTGTAGCCATTTCAGCTTTGCTCCTGGTTTATGTCTGATTTCAAAAGCAAATTCTATCAAGTTCTCTTTGGAGTCACAAGGGTGACAGGTAGAGTCAAGAGAGTCACTGCTTACTATCTGTACTACTATACTTGTAGCCACAAGAGTGCAGTCAGGATAGTAAGTACTACTACTCAGGACACTTTTTATGACAGGTTAATGCCTTGCTGTTTCCACAGTCAATCAAACTTTCAAACAACTACAGCATATAGTGATCCACATTTGTGTCCAGGAATCATTGTGATTATGATAGCCAAAGGCTCAGGTTCCTGCACTCCAAGTTTAGGTTGATACAATACTTCAGCCTTTTTCATATTTATTGATAGGCTGAAATCAGCTGAAATTATTGATAAGCTAAAATCACTTTCAAAATGATGTATAATTTTCTGGATATTTTCTAAGGAATAAATCACCAGCAAAGAGAAGTTTCCAAATACATGCAAATAGTGATGGAGCAAGTACACAACCCTGCTTTACTCCAAGGGCAACTGGAAAGGCTGTCACTCCAAAAAGAAGATGTGACATACTTACATGATGGAACTACCTGACAATCTCCACAAACTTGTTCAGACACCATATCTTTTGAGCAGGGACCTTAAGATAAGCCGTCTCTTCTTATACTGTTGAAAGCCTTCATAAAGTTGATGAATATGAAAAGTAAATGTGGGACTCACTATTTAATAGCCTTTTCCTGGTCATTTGAGCAGAATCTTGGACATACCCATTGCCACCACATTCAAGTCTCTATTTTCTGGTTAGCAGCTTTGAGATTCTCAAGCCTTCCACCTTCACAATACAGCTTTTACTAGTATTGTAGGTGTCTTATTTAATTGCAAATATACACCCTTTTGACCTTCATGTCTTAAACCTGTGGAACATCAAATCTTTAACAGCTGAAGAGAGAGAGAGACGAGATGAAAGTAAGGTTTATCTGAAGGTGATCTTTATCCATCTTGTTGCAGAGCATCATCATAGAGTATGTACAGCTTCTAATAGTTTCCACATTGCCAACAGTTGGAGTCGCAGCAACCTGGTGAATACTGCTACTGTTAGTTGATGACTTTATTAGCCATAAAGCCGGTCCATCTGTGCCAACTTCTATATATAAAGACCTTCCCATTATCTGTTACTTGTGGCTTGCCCTTGAGCAGTACAGTTCATATCTTAAGATCATGCTGTTTACATTTAAAACTTGGCTGTATATAATGGACTATTCAGATATTAAATGTATGTCCAGTTTCAGAGATCCTATAAAGGATCATAGAAACTACCTTCCCTCCTGATTAAAGATATAAAAAAAAATATTACCAAGTGTTAAGAAAGTAATTAAATAATAAATGTATTGCATCAAAGTCTAATTTATTAATTGAAGCCAAAGAAATATTATAATGAAATTAAAAATAAGTAAATCAACAAGTATGTAAGCAAATGAATCAAAACATTGACACAAAACAAAATTCAAAGCAGAGGAAAGAATAAAGAAATGCATCTAAGAGGGTTTATAAAGTCATCAAGAGAAGCAGAAGTAAACTGTAATTATGGTCAGAGAATTTAAAAAAACCATGATCAGACATTTATGAACATTTAGTCAAGTGTTTATGTACAGTGGTGGTACTAACTGCATCAAAAGAATCAAGGTTAAATATCTATAGTAACAGCACAGAAGATGCTAATAATAGTATTAACCTTTTTCATAGCAATCTGCTCAAAAACCACCTTTACTTCTATAATAAAAACTTCCTGTTTTAAAGTGATTTAAATTAACCTTTCATCAAAATGTTATGTTCCAAACATTAGTTTAAAAAGTCAAAGTTACTTTACTAAATATTCTATTGATTTCAAAATTTATTGAAATAATCCTTTCTATACTAGGCACAAAGGCCTGAAATTTTGGGGGAGGGGAGTAGTCGATTTTATCAACCCCAGTCCGTAACTGGTACTCACTTTATCGACCCCGGAAGGATGAAAGGCAAAGTCAACCCGGGCGGCATTTGAACTCAGAACGTAAAGTCGGAAAAATTGCCGCTAAGCATTTCTCCCAGTACGATAATGACTTAAGGGTTAATGGGACAATGGGTTAGTATTGCAAAAGAACCAACTAACATCAGAATTAAGGGAAGATAGAACTAAAATAAATGAGAAAGAATGATCAAAGGCACAATACAACATAAAAAAAGAATGCAAACTGAACAATACTTTCATAATTTTGTTTTTACCAATAATATTTTTATTATTGGAATTGTTAGCCTGCCGAGTAAAATACCCAGCAACGTTTCATCCATCTTTACATTCTGAGTTCAAATGCTGCTGGGACTGACTTTGCCTTTCATTCTTTCAGGGTTGATAAAATAAGTACCAGTTGAGCACTAGGGTTGATGTAATTGATGTTGCTGGCTTTGTGCCTAAATTTGAAACCATTATTATTACCATTGTCTATACAGCATTTGTATGACAAAACTGATATATAGTTTATTTAAAATATGTGACAAGAATGTGCCATGGTCATTACTGAACAATGTATGGCCTATAAATGACAATTGTATGACAAGAACAATGCATGGTCTACACATCATTTGTATGACATAAATGATACCATGATCTATACATTTGTATGACAATAACATGAGCTATACAACACGTGTATGGCATAATAATGCCACTGACAATACAACATTTGTATGACAATAATAATGTATTGTCTATCCATTGAAATCCTAATAGATAAGTTAGTCATTTTTTTTTCTTCTCTTTTCATGAATTAGAGGAGGAAGGGAAATAGCCATGAGTCTTCCTCCTCTGGTATGCAAATCTCCTATCAAAATTCCTATCTCTCAGCTCTTGAATCAATAAGCTCATATCGGATCATACCATAGAACGATATATTGGCAGCTCTTTCTGTCCCACTCTTAATCAACTCTGAGGTTCTCCAGAATTTGGTTTTCTTCTCAACTCTCTTCAATGACCTACTTGTCACCACATCCAACAATGCCCAACAATTCATTTCTCCTAAACTATTCCCAACTATGCATTGTCCACACACAGCCTAGACCCCACAGATCAAACCTGCACTGAGTCCATAAACAGAGACCTTGAGAAAATTCTTCAGAGGAGTCAATGCCAACCGTGCTTCTGGGAAGAGCCTGTGAAATCAATGAGCATGGCCTCTTCTTCCAGGTCAAACCAATAAAAAAAATGGGATTGTTGTAATCGGAACACCTTTAATTATAGAACTACTTACTTGTGACTGATCTGTAGTTGAACAACTGTTAAACAAGTCTACTAAAGACAAACTTATATAGAAATCTAATATCAGTGTTTAGTTGAGTAACAAACAAAAAATAAAACTATGAAGCTTGAAGTAATGGTTGTGTGAAAAACAGTTCTTATATTAGTTGTAAAGATCCTGATGGTAACACCTTTACTATCAGTAAGAAATCCTTTATTGCTTCAGAAATCATGCCCAAGGATAGCATGCTCAGCATTTGTTTTTTCTTTCATATCTATGAATACATTGTTTATTGTATCCTTCATATCTTTAAAACAATAGAGTGTGATTCGAGGGAGAGTTGGCTATTAGCTGTTGATCGAGCAATCGTTTAGAGACTCCTTCACCAAACGTCAAAACATTTAAATACATTGATAATATACTGTTTATTTCTTGTGTTATTTTACTGCCAAATAAACATCCTAACCAAAAAAAAAAACACTAATAATACACTGACAAAATTTTACTAAGATAAAAAAAAAACATGAAATGACTTCACTACATAACGCCCTCCTGGTTTCAAAAATCTCACTGAAAAGTTTAGAAAAATTAAATAGGATAAGTGGAATGTCATACAGAGGTGGCACATTGGAGGCGCTCAGCACACACTGTAAATGTGGTTGGCAGTAGGAAGGGCATCCAGCTGTAGAAACCAAGCCAAACCAGACTAGATCATGGTGTTAGCCCCCGGCTTGCCAGCTCCAGTCAAACCGTCCAACCCATGCTTGCATGGAAAGCGGACGTTAAAGG
>JAOPUL010005356.1:478745-489609 GCA_027564515.1 Octopus rubescens
CAGAGTCGTTACCGCGCCGGGAGAAATGCTTAGCGGCAATTTTTCCAACTTTACGTTCTGAGTTCAAATGCCGCCGGTGTCGACTTTGCCTTTCATCCTTCCGAGGTCGATAAAATGAGTACCAGTTATGAACTGGGGTCGATAAAATCGACTACTCCCTTCCCCAAAATTTCAGGGCTTCGTGCCTTGTATAGAAAGGATCATTTTGTGTGTGTGTATGTGTGTGTGTGTGTGTGTGTGTGTGTGTGTATGTGTGTGTGCACCAAAGTCATTTGTCTGCAACTTTTGTGGAATCATATCTAGTCTTTCTCAGTTTGAAAGGCAATGTTACCTGTCTTGAAACCAGGTGAGGCTTGAGAATAAGAAGAGCCTTCAACCTTAGAAAATCTGCCTTAACAAATTTTGTGTGACTCATGGAAACATAGAAAAGAGGGAGCTAAAATGATAAGGATGATTTATATATATATATTATATTATATGTGTGTGTATGTGTGTGTGTGTGCATGTGCATACATATACACACACATATAGATAGATGATAGATTGATAGATCACTCGATGGATGGATGGACGGACAGTCAGATAGAGAGATAGATAAGTAGACAGACGTAGCAACAAAAAATGATTGGATGATATACAGCTTCTCAGGACATAAAAACAGAGAAGGTGAGTTAAATGATGTCATATAATAATTCTTCAGAGTGAGATATGGACCATTTATGTGGATTAGTGTCGTCTATGTGAAATCTTTTAATGAAATTATTAAGAAGTTAAAGACTTAAGTCAGGAAATTATATTGGAGCATTGTATATCATAAGTCATTGCTATCTATGTATCATACTAAATGTATGCACAGCATTATTACTGGCATTCCATCGATTATGACAACAAGGGTTCTAATTGATCCAATCAAGAGAACAACCTACTTGTGAAATTAATATTCAACTAGTTGAGCACTCCACAGACAAGTATACCCTTAACGTAGTTCTCAGGGAGATTCAGTGTGATACAGAATGTGACAAAGCTGGCCCTTTGAAATACAAGTTCTACTCATTTTTGCCAGCTGAATGAACTGGAGCAACATGAAATAAAGTGTCTTGCCCAATGTCACAACATACTGTTGGAAATTGAACTCACAACTTTATGATCGTAAGCCAAATACTCTAACCACTTCACCATTAGAATCATATCAAATGTATACATACACTTTTTGAAAGTATAAAGCTGTGGAATTGTGTGAGATAAAATCTCTTCATAAACTTGTTTTGTTCCTTTCATTAACACAAGGATAATCTTAATTGTATTTTAATCCCAACAACCTTTTTTTTTTGTTTTGAAAATGCAGCTAAAATATAAATATTGTACTTGATTTAAATATTTCAATTCTAAGGAAAATCCGGATCCTTCTAACCACTCAGCCTCCCCCTTAGTAACCCCTTTCACATTCCCTCCCTCTTATGGGCTACCCCCCCCCCAGCGGTCAGCACTACTGTCCACATTAAGTGCCACT
Organism: Octopus rubescens; assembly: GCA_027564515.1. NCBI lineage: Eukaryota > Metazoa > Mollusca > Cephalopoda > Octopoda > Octopodidae > Octopus > Octopus rubescens. The sequence goes on from JAOPUL010005356.1 coordinate 480,256, forward strand.
CTTTTCATCTGTCATGTGAGTTTGTGTTATTATATTAGGTAGTTCTTCTGTTTAATACAAAGCTGTGATTGGTGTTTAATGTTTGGAGGTGGGTTGGGATTATGTAGAAATATGTTCTTCATGTAGAGAAGCAACTTTATAGAGAGGCATTTTGTTGCAGTTATAGTGTCAGATATCAATTATGTAACAGTATGTGTCATGTTGTTTGATTGGTTGGTAATTGAGTAGAGTATGTGTTGTGTTATTTGATTGGCTGATGATGTAACATTATATGTTGTGTGCTGTTGTGTTTGGCAGTGATTTGGGAGAGAATGTGTTGTGTTTGATAAGTGACTCTATACAGTATGTTTTGTATGAGTTATTTTGGAGGGTGTTTATTGTAAAGGGTATGTGTAATTGTGGGGAGAGCCTGTTGTTTGAGTTGTGCCACTGAAACAAAAGTTAAAAGGATATGGACTGTACCTAACAGAGATCATTTGGGTTATGTATGATATTTTAAGCTCTGCTATGGTGTTTGTGTTTTTGTTCATCTTCTTCTTTATAATGTCTCATCTTCTAATTATTAATGGAACTATTTTTAGTTTCTCCTCCCACAATTTACTTCCTTCAAAATCCTTGTACTTTGACAGTTTTTCCACATCTTTCTGAGAAATGTTTTGGTCAAAAGAGATCAAAATGTTGATCATAGTAGAGGCATTTTCTTCCAGTCTTTGATAATTATATCTGGACAATTTGTTTTGATCTTCTTGTCACTCTGAATAGGCATGTCCCAGAGTTGTCTGGTGGTTTTCTCAAACAATGTTTAGTAAATGTTTATCTTACTTTTCTCATCCATTTTCACATTGATGTGTTGGCAATTGACCACTGGTCACAGCTGCTGACTCAATTATGAATAACTCACACTTGGCATGGACTGGGCAGCCAGAAATAATCGACCCAACCATCTTTATTCTACTGAACACCACATCTAGATGGGATGTTACCTACTTTATTTTTATTTTTGTTATTATTTATTATTGCTCATTGGTCTGGTGCAGCTAAAATAAGATCTTCTGTTTCTGCTTTTAGTCCAGAATTTTGCAGCAATTATTGGCTTTCACTCTGGTTTATTTCCTCTCTATCTAGTCTTGCAGGATATTAGTTATGAAGTTATTGGTCTTTCCATCTTTTCTTTAGCTTATTTTTTCTTTTTGCCTTTTAAACTTTTTCTTTTCCTTCAGTGGAATTAGTTGCCATTTTCTAGTTCATTGTTTGGTTGTTTATTTATTTTCATCTTTATTACATTAATCCCTTTCTATTCATTTACCTGCATTTTTCTAGTCCCACTCTTGTTATTTTGTAGTAATTCTCTGTCTGTATAAGACTCAAGTTCCCTTTATGTGGAAGTGGATCTATTCTTTCTCTATATTAGGTTGCTGGCTTCATGAGGTAGCAACTTCAATTCACTTTCAGTTTATTATATTGAAACTGTATTTTATAAATGAGGTAACTGCCATATTTTCTCCCCCTCCTTTTCTGTATTTTATCTTAGGACTTAAATCTCCCTCTAAATACTTTTAGTCATGTTTCTGGTCTGCATCCCTGACTTTAGTGTCAATAAGTAAATAGTTTTGGTTAATTTTCCTCTCCTTATTGTAGCATTAGCACATTCGTTTGTTCTAATTATGCCTTAGCTGAATTTATGGGCTATTTTCATAGGTTTTCTAATTCCTCATCCACCTAAAAGAGATGGTTTATAATTTGTCCTCATCATTCTATGAACAGTTGAAGTTTCATTCAACAGACTTAAGGAAACCTGGCAAAAGAGTAGAAAGAACAAAAATTTTCCCTGGAAAATTTCTGTCCTTATGGGGGTGGGGTGGGGGTTGAACTAGTTTAAAATCTTTTCTCATTATTTTATAAAGATATTGTTGTTTTCAATTTTGTCATGACAGGATTGATGTACTATATTGGGAGTTACCTTATTCAGGGGATGTGTTCCCACTTTCTACAACTGTATTAATATATCAAAATACTTTCTGATAATCAAGCTGGGGCTATGCTAAGGTTTGTTTTTGCACTTTTATGCTGTATTCTATAATAGTCCAGTTTCATCATCATCCGCATTTAACGTCTGTCTTCCATGCTAGCATGAGTTGGATGGTTTGACAAGATCTGACAAGCCAGAGGATTGCATCAAGCTCCAATACCTGCTTTGGCATAGTTTCTATGGCTGGATGCCATTTCTAATGCCAACTACTCTACGGAGTGTTCTAGGTAGTTTTTTCATGACACCAGCACTAATGAAATCACAAAGAAACTCACCAAGCATCCTTTCATCACTCTTCTAACTATGGCATTACTCACTCAACTGCTGTAATTATATGAAGCAGTGACAGGAGCAAAGATTAATTGGGATAAGTCGGTAGACCTGCAGCTCAGCACCTGGAGAGGGAGGTCCATGCCAACCAATAACATTGTGGGGCGCTCGGGGTCTGGTTCGGTCCAGACATCCAGATGGACAAGAACTGGAGGGAGGTGACGAGCAGGGTGGCCAGTCTCATCCAGAAATGGGCAGAGAGGAAGCTGTCCCTGAAGGACCAGGTGGAGGTGGTGATTGCGTACATTGCTTTCATCATCTACTATCGCCTGACTGCTTCATGGCTGATCAAGCTGGAGCATGTGCTCTTCCACTTTCTGTGGAAGAAAAGTGTTCTGGTCCATCTGCTGTCCACAGCAGTCACTGAGTGGAGGATTGGGCATGCTGTGGCTAATGATGCATAGACACGCGCTGAGGCTGTGCCATCTCCAGCATTTCTTTAACAGTGAAGAGGTGTGGTCGCCGTTTGTCAGTTGGAACTTTCTGCAGCTCATCGCATTGATGGAGCTACTGTCCTGGATAAAGCATAGACTGAGAAAGGGTGCTTGGCACCTAGAGTGTCAGCAAGTGCTCACAGCCCTCTGCCAGTCGGGCAATGCAGTCGGTGGAAGTTTCAAAATGGAGTTTTATAGAGGATTAGTGGAGGGCAAAAGCGACGATGTTCTTGGGGAAACTCTGAGCATCGGGAGAGATCAATTAGCTGGTCTATTTTGGAGGACTTTCGGGTTGGGGCCTATGGATAACTTCCAGAAATCCCTAGCCTCGCAGTGCTGCCAGGGAGCTCTGCTGGTTTGAGAAAGCTCTACAGGCATGGAAGTGCTGTCAGACGGACCTGTCCGAGATGTGTGCAGGGCAACGAAACTATTCTGTATGCACTCGTCCAGTGTCTGGGTATTGCTGACTTGTGGAGCTTTGTCAAACAGTTATTGACATGTGTAGGACAGATCCGGTTATCATCCAAGTCCATTGTGAAGATTGCCCTGCCGCCTTCTTTTGGCCAGGAAGGAAAGGCAGTTTTTCTCTGTCTGCTGGCTATGGCGAAGGCAGTAGTGTGGTGGACAAGATTGAAAGGACTGAAGACAGATACCTTCCTCTTTGGCCAATCCCCCATCGACTTTTTCAAGTTCCACTTGAAAAGGAAAGTGAGGGTAGAGAGGGAAGTACTGCTCCCTAATATTTTTGTTGAAAGGTGGGTAAATGTGGCAAGGATGGCCTGTGTGAATGGACCTACCCTGAACTTTCACTTGTAGACTGGTGAAGTTCAGAAGGAGAGAGGCACCTGCTGAGGTGCCCCTGGTGGTCGGGGTAACCAGGATGGGTGGGGTTCTTCGGTTGTCCCTTAAAGGAACTCTCCCTCTTTTTTGTGATTTTATTGTTTAATTTTGTTGTTAATTATTATTGTTATTTTATTTGTACACAATATTATATCACAACCCACTTCTCCCTTGTGTTGTATTGTCCTTATGTGTGTTGTGTTCGGCCCGTGTGGCCAATAAAGAAAACATTATTATTATTGTTTATTATTATTATTATTGAGACTTAGAGTAGGTAAAATGGTAAAGGCATCAGTCAAAATCCCTGACAGTATTGGTTCCGAGTTTTTACATTCTGAGTTCAAATCTTGCTATGGTTAACCTTGCTTTTCATCCCCCCGAGGGTTGATAAAAAAAGTACCAAAGAATATGGGGCTGATGGTATTGATTAAGCCCCTCCCCTGAAAATTCCTGGCTTTTTAGCAAAATTTGAAATCATTATTATTATTATTATTATTATTACTAATATTATTATTATTATAATTTATGATTTAGCATAAGTATTCATTCCGGGTGGTGGTGGCAGAGTGTTGAAGTGCTTTGCCTTGGGCCCTCAATGCTTGATGGAGTTGTAATAGTGCCATCATGACCTAAGGTGTTTTCTTGGCATATAATAAACATGACAGAGTTGGTAGAATGCCAGACTAAATATGTCCCGCAGTATTTAGTCCCAGTTCCTTAAGTCCTGAGTTCAAGTCCCAACAGGTTTTACTTTTCATAGCACCCTTCTAGATTCAATGGAAGAAAATAACATGTAAGGTCAAGGGATAGTTATAACCAACAATATTGACCACAACACCATGAATGGGGATTCGAATTATTGATTTCTCTAACTTCTATTTATATAATCCTTTAATGTTGTAGTGTCCTCCATGTCTTGGGCCCTTGTGGCCAATAAAAGAAATCATTATTATTATTAGGTGGCAAGCTGGCAGAATTGTTAGCATGCCGGAAAAATGCTTAGCAGCATTTCTCCCGACTTTACGTTCTGAGTTCAAATGCCTCTGAGGTCGACTTTGCCTTTCATCCTTTCGGGGTCGATAAAATAAGTACCAGTTGAGTACTGAGGTCGATTGAATCCACTATCCCCATACCTGAAAATATCAGGCATTTGTGCCCAGTATAGAAAGGATTATTACTCTAGTGCATGGTAATTTAGATAATTTTATCATGAGGTTCGGTGACAACTGTCTTCAAATCTCAAAAATCTTCCTTAGGATTCTTGCAGAATATAGCATGGTACTTTTCTGCAGGTCCACATTGCAAGTTTCAATTCCAATCTCTTTCATGAATATCAATTATATAATAAAAAGCTTGATGCGCTGAACTAAAATTGAATAATATTGAGCATGAATCTGTCATAAAAAAAGGGGGAGAAATTTTGAAAACATAAAACTAATTTAGTCGAAATTAACACAGTTTGACAGTAAATCGTCAGGTAAAAGAAACAGCTTTGCTTTATCTCATTTTCGTTTGGATTTATATTATAAATTATATTTCCTTAAATATTTAGTCAGAAGGTTCGAACCTATCCCCACAAGTATAATATTTCTCCATTCACTACCACTCCTACACCTATTATATACATTGCACTACCTTGCTGTTGTAGACACTTATATAGAATTGTATATATCTGAGTTACGTCAGTTTACGAAAGATATAGTATAATCTCACGGGAGCTAACAAAGCAATACTTTTAAGGAGTTATACCCCCTGACAGCATGCAAAATTTTCTGGCATGTAGATATTCTATAGGACATTATATAGTCTCTATTCTTTCCCCTTTTTATGTTTTCCTTTTTAAAGAAAACGTTGTTATATGACGGAGGTTTAGCTGTTATTTTTAACAAATGGTGTATGTCATGTATTTGTCTCATGTAAGGGTTACCACGCTGTCCCATGTAAAAGCTATCTTCATTGATTTATGAAGGAGAGTCAACGGAAAATAAGGGGGAGGGGAAGACTAAAACTTTACACAAAACACATTCACTCTCACTCACTATCTCTTATTCCGTCTCTCTATCTCTCTCTCTCTCTCTCTCTGTCTCAGTCTGTCTGCCTCTCTCTTTTTCTATCTCTCCACCTCTCACCCCACCTCTCTCTGCACCTATCTCTCTCTCTGCATCTCTCTCTCTCTCTCTCTCTCTCTCTCTCCCTCTCTGCACCTCTCGCTCTGCACCTCTCTCTCTCCACCTCTCTCTCTCCACCTCATTCACTCTTTCTCCCTCTTTACTTCCGTTATCTCTCTTTCTGCGTTACTCTATCAATTAGCATCATCACCTCTCATTATCTCAAACTTACATTTTTGCGCGTATGTGTGTGTGCATGTAAACACTTGCACACATATATGTGCATGTACACACTTGCACAAACATATGTGTATGTACACACTTGCACACACACATATTAGACTTACACTCATAAACACACACACATTTACATAGACATACACACACATTCTTCCTATCGCTGAAGGTGGCAAGAATATTTTTGTGACTTCCTAATTTCCTCACTAGGCATCGATTGGTCCCTCTATTTCGAACCTATTCACCAAATTCCAATAAAACAGGTTGTTACCGATTCACCTACTTTCCATGAAGCAAGAACTGCTTTTCATAAACTTGAAAAGGGAAAAATTCCTGGTATTGATGGTATTCCGGCAGAAGTAATCAGATTAGAGGCGAGGAAATAGGGTGCTGGATTTTCTGTACAGTATTGTATGTATGCCCACTTAAACGTTAATGTTGTGTTTGAACAAACTATACTGCGGTAGTTACTATGAGAGAAACTCTCATACTGACTTTTGGTGCGGAATGCACTCTTGTTTATATCGCTAGCAGGGTGATAAATCCTTGCCATTTCTAGCGCTGAGACCACCAGACCATGTGATTTCGACCTTCCTTGGTCTCGTTAATTAAGGACGCTTGACCGAAAGATATATAGAAAAAAAAGTGCCAGAACAGGCGCTAGTGTGGCGATTAGAAAGTGAGCTTGTTAAATGTATTATATGTAATCTGTGAAAATATAGTACAGTTCCTTAAAATAAATTGGAGAGATGCTTTGTGGAAGGTGTTGTACAAAGGCAAAGATGAAGATATATGTAGGAAATATCGAATAATTTGTCTCTTAGGGAAATTATTGAACATAAATATTCTTAAAATACTCATTCAATATAATGAGTCTCAGACAGATGTTCTCGCTGAACGAGTATGTAATGATGTAGTATTTTCTCAGCTGGTCAACTACGTTAGAAATGCATTGAACGAAGTCTTCATTGACCGTTTGCTTCATTGACATCATGAAAGCCTTTCGGTCAGTGAATCGTGATGTATTTATGGGTAGATTCTAGAAAAGTTGGTTGTCCTGATATATTTACAAATATTACTAAATCCCTTCATGATGATATGAGAGAGCGTGTTGTAACTGATGGAGAATGCTCCAACCTATATTCAAGTAATGATGGTGTACAAAGTGATATAACTGCTTTCTTTATTTGCTATATATTTCACAATAACTTCTATTCAATCGCTTACAAAGACTGCATCTGGGCAGTCCTTTGAAAACGATTGAAGAAATACTGTATACTAACATTACTTCACCTTAAGTGATTTAATTCTAAATCATACAATTTATACGTTGGTAATACAGTCGCACGCAATGAAAAACACCCTCGGACTGTTATGTATTGACATGAAAACATGCTGTCCTGAGAATAAACCTTAATAAAACTGTTCTTCTTTATCAACTCTTCCCTAGAAAGCCTAAAATAATGGTATATGGTAAGACATTGAAACTACCTTTCTTCAACAATGTTAAAACGTGATGCGAATATTGATGATGTAATTACACAAATGGATATCTCTTGAAAGATTACTATCTTCACTTTCGTTTTAAACATATACAAAGAAATGACACCAAAACATCGATTTTCCAGACATGTATTTTGTCTATTTAAAAAAAATGTTTTAATGGCTTCGCCAAATGGATATTATGTATTATATAATAATGACATTATATATTGAAAACATCTTAAGCAGTTGGAACATTTCCTGCAAAAAGAAATGCCTTCGACAAATTTTGTATCTATCACTGATGCTGCCGTCTAGGCGTTAGCAAATGTTGTAATCAGAAGCAGTGTTATGACTGAGGTGACAGATAGTATGGTTCATATACAATATGGAAGACGACCAAAATGTCTACACTATGGAGAAATGTCATCTTGGAAAGGACCATTGTATGCGACGGATGATTCTGTGGTCTCTTTTCATGGAGTCAGTGGAGGTTTGGCAAGCTGTGTCTAATTTGTATGTCGATGATATATGGGTGGAGAAGATTAGAGAAATTGAATGGACGTTGTTGAAATTCAGCGTAGATAACTAGAAGAAAGCGTTGAGAAGAGAAAATCGACATTGGGCAGAACAGAGTTGATAGAGTCTAGGACAGCAAGATCCCTGTGAATACTTAATGTGCTGGGGGTAATTTGGTAGAGGAATGTATCGATCAAAGGGGTGAGAGAGTGGTGATGCTCCTAAGCGGGAAGTTTCGATAGGTGGTTCGCATGCCAGACATGAACGAAAACTTTGTTCTCTTATCTTAGAGAAATTCAGCTCTCACCGAATTTCTGTAAAACAAGAAAAGAAAGTTCTCAGCTAGTGGTTGAGATAGAGGTAGGGTAGATTTCCAGTGGATTATCTGGTTCTTCAGAAATCGTGCTGAAGAAGGTTAGGGAAAAAGGAGAGAAAAAAGAGAGAGAGAAGCGATCCCAGTTTTAGAATGGTACTTTAATCATCAATCTCGAGAGTACGAGGCAGAAAATTTGACCTCGGTGGCATAGAGTACATGGAGTACATAGAATGGAGAGCTGGAATGAAATATTGCAAGGCATTCTGTCCAACGTTCTAACGATGTTGCTATTGTTTTCTTCGGCCCGGTGATTGTCAATCTGGATCCTTATGTATGACCCACATAAACGCATTCCCCCCCCCCCTTGTTTTTCTCTCTGTCATTGTTTCGGATTCTGTCACTTTTTTTCTATCGCCATTCCGATGCGTATTTTTACGTTTATATTTATTCAAATTTTACTTCTTTACATAGGAGTTCTTCATATATCCATTCATATAACATTTATATATATATATATATATAACAGAAAAAACGACTTGATGTAGCATTATCTACAGAAAATCCTCCCCAAATTCAATATAATAAAACTTCCTCAGTATAAGGAACTACCGAAACTAAATTAGAAATTACTGTAGCTCCTGAAAAAGATATTTGACCTCAAGGTAAAACATAACCAACAAATCCTATTAATAAAACTAAAATATATAATACTACCCCTACATTTCATGTATATACATTTATATAAGAACCATAATATAAATCACGATCAATATGTATATATAAACAAATAAGAAAATGAAGCCCCATTTGCATGAATATACCGTAAAACCCAACCATAATTTACATCTTGTATAATATGTACAACAGAATCAAATGAATATTCAATACAAGAAGTATAATGTATAGCAAGAAAAAAACCCCTTAATAACTTAATAATTAAACATAACCCTAAGAAAGAACCAACATTTCATCAAATATACATACACACACAGACAGACACACACACACACACACACACACACACACACACACACACACACACACACACACACACACACA
>JAOPUL010005356.1:715369-726513 GCA_027564515.1 Octopus rubescens
GTATACATGTGTGTGTGTGTGTGTGTGTGTATGTGTGTGTGTATGTGTGTGTGTATATATATATATAAAACACACATATATTGATACATATATATATATTGGATAACATATTGGTCCACTAATTTAGAAGTGTTGAGTTCAAATCTCTTGTTGGATACTTTCTTGTGAATGGGCCACAGAATTAATTAGTCCTGTTTCACTTCACAAAATGTTGGAAAAAGTAGCATTTCATCTGGGAATATTTTACGAGATGGACAGGAATTCTTGCTGGAATAAGATTCATTTGTCTCCAATGAATGCTGTGAGTTTCTCTACCATTCTAAGGTTCTTCCAATATTAAGAAAAGTATGACTTGTATGACAGTGAATTGGGGAAATAAAACTTGAGAATTACAATTTCAATGTTGAAATTTAAAACAGTGAAATTTAAATTCAAAACCATTTTGTAGGAAGTTAATAATGTGAAACTTTTAGATTTTTATAACTGATAATCAGAAGACCAGATAGAAATTGGTCTGGGTTGGTGGGAATAGGAAAGTGAAGCAAAGAAAAAAAGGGTTCAAAAGACATCAGATATTCTAAGAACGAATTTCAGAGAAAAAACAAACTGCAACAATCATGTATCTGTTACTAGTTGGACAACTGCTCTACTGAGTACAATATAGAACACCTGTCACTTCAGCTTTTCAAATTAAATGCTATAATTTGTTTTTTTGCTAATTAAAGACTTGGTTTGAGTTTTGTTAATGATCCTTTTGCTGTTTTTCAGTCTCAAACCGAAGTGCTACCATATTTATTTTGAGTATAAAGAATATATCTTTGAGGTAGTTTCCATTAGCTATATTATTTGTATTTGGTTATCACTGCATTTCTTCTGTTTTTATGTATATATGTTACTGAGTAGAATGCCCATTGTTGAGGAGGTTTAATAAAACTGAAACATAGCTGTGTATATGTATATATATATATAGACAAGAAAAGTGTAGAGTGTAGATTGAAGCCATTTCCTCTTAACATCCTTCCATATGTTTCAATGATAACCAAAAACTGATTCTGTACGGTTAACCTTGTGTAATTCTTCACCATCACTGCATTTGGAAAAAGATAATCATAACATATATAGAACAAAGTATGTGATTCTTACCTTTAAAGAATGTCTCATACTGTAAGTTTCTGTTGAAGGCAAAAATGTAGGAATTTGTTTCTGCAAAACAAAAACAGAAAGCAAAAATTTCAAAATAATGTTGCATTGGATAAAAACAAATTAAAATATTAAGATGAAAATTTAACGATAGTTTAGATTAATGAAGGTAGGGTTGAGAGAGAAGAAAGCTGGTGAGTGAAGGACAATACACACAGGAAAGTCAGACCCAGCTAATTTTCTTTGCACACTTATTTGTGGGAGGGTTGTGGGGGAAGAGTTCTCAATCTTGCCTTCTATCAAGTCCTGTTAGAAGCAACCACCTCTAATAGATCTAGCTGGATTCCCAAGTGCAACCACCAGAACTCATGGATGTTATCCAGCCATCTCATTCGTGGTCTGCCCCTGAGTCTCCTGCCAGTTAGTTTTATCTGTAAAACCCATCTAGCAATTCTTTCTCAATCCATTTTTACCACATGTCTGTTGTATCAAAGCTGTGATCTCACAATTCAGAGAAGTAGTGGCTCTACATAGAGAGCCTCTCTGATCTCCAAACTATTCACTCTATTGAATAATGTTACTATAATGACCCTTCAGAGGAACCCCACCTCATCTGCTTGTATTCACAATCATATTCTTTTGGTCATTATCCAAGACTCATGACCCTAGTAAGCACACACACGAAATGAAGATAACAAGTTTTGCTTTTGCATCTACTTTCTTCTGATAACCAAATGCTGAAGCTGATACATTAATATACCGGCTTTAGCCATTCTTGCACTTAATTCAGCCTCCTGCCTTCCATCATTCAAGAAAACGGCCCCAGTGGAACTCCACACATATGTAGAGTGCATTGCACTGGCCTCCTTCGGAGGATGAGTGACTCAGTCTTTGCAACACTGATTTTCATTCCTCTTGAACAACACTCAGTAACAAACCTATCACATGTATGTCTGAGATCACATTCCAATGATTTGAGTAGTACCATTTTGTCTGCAAATTCCAACTGACTGATCCTACACCGACCTGTTTCAATACCATTTCCAACCCAGCTGCACATGTCAATCCTGTCCATGAAGATTATGAACAGGAGAGGAGACAGAACACATCCTTGGTAGAGTCCAACACCCACATTGAATGGTTTTGACTTTACACCATTTATTTGAGCACAAATACTAGGGCATTCATATAGGGAGTTCAAGACAACAAGAAGCCATCCATTAATCCCATTCCCTTACAGAACCTTCCACAACAAGTTCTGTGGAACGCAGTTGTATGCCTTTTTGAAGCCTACAAAATAAGCATATACCTCCTGACCATACTCTGAAGATCTCTCAAAAACCTGCTGCAATGTGAATATTTGGTCAGCTGCACTATGTCCTGAGCAAAAACCACACTGTTTGTCAGCCAGCTTGGACTTGACAATATCCCTACATCTCTTCACCAAACACCCAGCATAGACTTTTACAGGGAAGAGGCTTAACAAGGAAATACCTCTATAATTAGAGAAATCTTTCTTGTTTCCATTTTTGAAACTTGGGATTTCATTCCTGATTACCTTTGCTTAGGTTCCTTTCCAGAGATCCAGTCCACCTGGCACATGTGAATCAGCCAGAGAATACAACTATATAAAGCCTTTAAGATCTTGTGCCAAATTCCATCCTTTCCAGGGACCTTGCCAATTTCAGCTCTTTAGTTGTTCTTGTGATCTCAGTCCCTGAGAGGTTGGTCATCACTCCCAGGTGCACATCATGTTGTGACCAGATTTAGGAGATCAGAAAAATATTATCTCCACCTCGTGAGGATGCACCTCTCTTCAGAGAGAAGGACCCCAGACAAGTTCCTAATATCAGGTGTGGAGGGGGATAGTCTGCCAGAATACTTTATTTGCTAATCTAACATTGGAATCCAGCTTGTGACTTATTGTACCTGCTTGTATCACAAGTTCAAGAAGGAGGACTTATTTCCAAGTCAGCTTCGTAAGCCTCCTTCTTTCCTCAGATGATCTCTAACCTCTTGATTGAACCAGGGTGGTCATCCTGCTACCCGGCACTATAATTGAATTTAACACCTGAAGCAGAAACTGCTGAGCTGCACAATTTCCCCTCCATTTCAGTGTCTTTTATTTGTTCAGGAGTTCTCTGAATTTGGATGCAATAGTATCCGCATATCAAGCCCTGAACTCTTTATTTGCCATTGCTTCCCACTCTATCCTGTTTTGAGGGTTTTCTTGGCTTTGGGTAGTCTCAGGTTGGAGACAGTTAGATGGGGATTAGTTGACAGCTCAACCCTTCTCTTAACATAAACATCCAGCACAGAATTGAAGAGATCAGAGACAATATCAAAATCAATTACTGATCTCAGTCTCTGATCTCCTCTATACCATATATATATTTATGGATGTCTTTCTGCCAGAAGAAGGTGTTCATAATAGAGAGTCCATTACTAGACTAGAAATCTAATAAGGCCTCTCTTCTCATATTTAGATTGGGATCACTGTTCCTCCCAATCATGTCTGGAGGTTGATGCCAACATGTGTATTAAAGTCTCCCAGTAGGATATATGACTCAGTCTTGACTACATCGAATGCTGCAATAACTTCATCAAGGAAGGATTTGTATTTGGATCCCCTGTTTGGTGCATAAACTTGCTCCACCCACAGTGTCAGCCATTGCTTTATTTCCCCATGTAGGTTACCACTGTTTGGTCTGGGGTTGCTTATTTCTGACAGGTGTCCACATACTTTGCAACTAACCACCATATCTGGTGGCCATATTACTATCCACCACCTGTAATCCATTCTCTAACAGAACAACTCTACCGAGAAGGAGAGAGACAGGATTTTACATTTAGGAACAGAGCTGTTGTGAGCAGTTTACATTTCTAAGTTTAACAAGTGCATTGATTGACAGTTAAATGTTTGGGAAGGTAACTATTTACTGAGATGTTCCATCACCTAACATTGTTGTGACCATATTTCAAACAAAATAAACTGCTTATAACCTTCAATAATTTTTTTAATTAATGAAGACTTTTGTAGGATTTATATGAAATAATGAACTTTTTATATTTAAGTTAGAGTTTAGAAGAAGATAAAATGTGCCAACATAAAATCTTAAGACTGACATCTGCATCAAAAGCAATTGTTAAGTTAGTGTAATGTATATAATGCAATGAGCATTATGAAGCTAAATAGAAATAATTAAGTGGTGAGACAATATTAGTAATTGAGTAATATAATCTTAATTAAAAAATTAAAGTTGTTTTCATATTAAATTAGTCAGAGCTGTCGATTCTCCCATCAGGCTTTGGTAATTAGGGTGAATCTCTGTTTCACTGATGAAGACATAATAAGACCAAAACATGCCCTAAATTGCTTCCTGTAATGTTCAAATAATTAAAACAATTTTTTCTAGTTAAGGCACAAGGACAACAGTTTTCAGAGGAGACAATTAGTCTATTACATCAACCCCAGTATTTATTGACCCTGGATTGTTGAAAGAGAAATTTGACCTCAGTGGAATTTGAACACCAAACTTAAAGACCCCCATGCTCTAACAATTCTGCCAATCTGCCTCTTTGAAAGACTTGGAATAATAAAAACTAAAACAAATGAAATTTTCATTTGTCCAGATATGCTTTTAAAAAATGGCAACAATTCTATCCTGAACTGAGATTCGTTTTTTTTTCCCCATCACTAAATTCTGATTTCTAGTTAGATTTTTTGATGTTTCTTTAACTAAATACGTTAATACCAACTTAACTGCTCACATTGGCAGAGTAAAAATTATTTAGAGACAACAGAGTACCAACAAGGAAGCGTATCAGTGATTCTCAAATGAAGAATCATGGATTTTCAAAAAATACAATTTAAGGTTTTAGAACATCCATACTAATGACTGAGCATTAAAAAAAACATACATCATTCCTATTTTTTATACCCAAATTTTCTTTATTTTTTTCTAAATTTGTAATTTTAAAGCACATTTAAAAAAAAAAACTGGGATATGCATCAGTAATTATTTTTTTAGTTTGCATTGAAAGCAGTGTTTTTATTTGATCTTTAATGTAACTACAAAGTGAAAAAGAAGATTGAGAACCACTCTACTATGTGGTCACTTGAGAAATTGCAATCCAATATCCCCCAAACACATCTTATAACTCTAGAGAAGAAAATGATAATGTAGGTATAGAAACCCCTAAAAAGATAGGATGGTCACATTTAGAGTGACCTTTGATCATAAGTCTGCTTCTAACATCTCACTCATTTTGCCATTTTGTTAAAATCCTGTCCTTCACCTTTTTTCTTTTTCTTAATATAGTAAGAGAAATCAATATTTAGGCAGACACTTACCAAACTACATGTAGTAGTAGTAGTAGTAGTAGTGACGGTGGTAGTGGTGGTGGGTGGTAGTGGCAGTGGTGGTGGGGTTGCAGTAGTAGTGGTTGTAGTATGCTATCAACCACAAAGTTGCTAAGACTGTCAGTATGAATTAGTAATTGGAGATCAGTGTAAAATGCCATACACTGCCTGCCGTACTGTGCCATACTGTATCCTATAAGGTTGTGTGCCATACTGTGCCATACTGTGCCATACTGTACCCTGTAAGGCTCTATGCTATATCCCATATCATTTTCACCTTTCACAGACAGCCAAAACAGAGGATGATCCACCAACTTAGACCATATCTTCCTCCTGTAGAAATTATCATTACGAACAGCTGAGCCTGAAATGGCTGTCTTAACACTTTTGTTACGATATTTCTGTTGAAAAAAACTGCTTTTGTTTCAGTTAATTTTGAAAATAAAGAAGAATTTAGTAAAATACTTTTGCCCTTATTATGCAGGTGGGTGGTACATAAATTGACATGGAATTTTGATGAAAGAATTTTAATTCAGATCACTTTAAAACCAGAACTCAGTGCCATAGAAGCAAGGACAGAGTGAGGCAGAATGGTAGCAAAAGGATTAAATCAGTCTTATTTGATTATCAGAACTGATTCAATAATATCCAATCTAGTTTGTTGCCATTGACCCATTCCCCACCGAGGATATGAAATGATTGGATACTGATTTGGTTGGGATGTCAAGAAGATGATGGATGACTGAAAGCTACCACAGCCACTGAAATAATGCATGAAAACCACTACATCAACTGAGTGAGAATACATGAAAGATACACAATCTAATTTTCCTTTTCTGCCTCCTATGTTAGAAAATCAATACAACTGAAGTGATTGGTTATTGATTGGAAAGGTTGCATGGCAGCAAGAAGATGATGACGAAAAATTGGATCAAATTATATTAAGGGGTGCTGAGGTGGGAGGGGGTGTGAGTTGTATATTTTTTATTTATTGAATATTTGTAGGGAGCAGGGAGTGGACGAGAAGGATGGGTGCATAGAACAAGGGATCACTTAGTTTAGATTTGTATGAAAATAGAAAAGAGATATTAATTGCAAACTATGATATTGTGTAAAATTCAGAAAGGGTCCCAGGATTTAAAACTCTCTTTGAAAATATTAACAGCAATAATCCCTTCTACGATAGGCAATTTTGGGGGAAGGAGTTAGTTGATTACATCGACCCTGACAAATATTTCGTTGACCCTGAAACGATGAAAGGCAAAGTCACCCCCAGCAAAATTTGAACTCAGAACGGACAAAATGCTACTAAGCATTTTGTCCAGCATCCTAACGATTCTGCCAGCTCACCACCTTAATAATAATAATAATAATAATAATAATAATAATAATAATAATAATAATAGTCTCTAAAATATGTCCCTTAAAAAAACCCATTCATCTGCAACACTGATCCGATTCTGAAAACATCTCATATCCCCAACCCCCACCACTATCATCCCCAATATCTTCTACTTCTCCCCTACACCAACATCACAAGAAAGTAGCCTGTGTTGTGGCTCCAGGAGGCAAAAATGGTAAACAGAAAATGAGATATAAAATGAACAAGTCAAACAAGACAATAAGACTAGATTAACTAGGTTAAACCAGACTGGAGCAGCTAGGCTTAGTCTAGGCCAGACATGAGCAGTCAAACCCAGATGAGATATATCCAGATAAGATGAGACCAAGCTAGATGTGTTTATGTCAGATCAGTGTAGAATAAACTAATCTGGAATAGACTAGACCAGATCAATCAAAACCAGATAAGATTAGATAAATCCAGACACTATGCAGATCAGACTATGCCGGAAAAATCCAGAGCAATCCAGTTTAGATCAAAGCTATCTAGATTAGTCTAAATTGTATCAGACAAAATCTGATTAATCCAGAATACACTAAACCAAATCAGTCCAGCTAGACCAGACCAATTGAGACTAGATTAGGCTAGACCAGACCAAACCCAACTAGATGAGACAAGATTTGACCTATCTAGTCCAAAACTACTTGAGACCAGTCCAGATCTAAATCATGCCAGATTAGCCCAGACTTGTTGAAACCTACCCATCCCATATTAAACTAGATCATCTCAAACTAGACTAGGCCAGATCAAACCAGACAAAACCAGATCACTTTAGATTTGTATATACCAGAGCAGACAAGTGCAGACTAGTCCAAACTAGATCAAACCAGACTAAACCAGTCAGGAACAACCCAGACTAGACTAGATGAAACCCACCCAGCCCTGCCCCCCCAAGACTAAATTTGACTGGCCCAGCCCAGCCCTGTCTAGCTCAACCCAGACTAGACTAGACCAGTACAAACTGGACCAAACTAGAAGAGATTAGTATAGACTAGTCTCAATTTATCTGGACCATATCAATCAAGATTAAACCAGACTGGACCAGATGAGGCTAGACTATACAAACCGAGTCTAGATTAGGGCTTCCTTAACATCCCACCCAACCCAAGCGCATGGACTAAACTAGACATTTGTAGATTTGTATGTTCCCGTATTCTCCTTCTGACAGCAGACTGCCACTATGATGGTGATGAGACCGATGAAGAGGACTCCGCCAGAAACGGATCCAACAATGATATAGATGGTCCAGATGCTAACGAGAGCAGGATATTCTTCTCTTGCCTGCTGGGTCGTCTCATTGGCATGCTGTTTCTTGCCCATCCCTGACGAATCTTGTGAGTTTGGGGCAACGCGTGTCTTCCATGTGCTCACAACTAATGATGGCATAGTGTTGACGTCAAAGTCATCTTCTACAAAAAGAAGAAAAAAAAAACATCAGTAAACAAGTAAAGAAACAAAATTAAATGAATTCCAAATAAGGAAAATGAAAGAACAACAAAGTAACAGAAAATATGAAGTAACAATCGCATAACCAACAGCACTATCGTCATCATCATCCTCCTCCTCATCACCATCATTGAAATATTCATCATCATCATCATCGTCATCGTCGTCGTCGTCGTCGTCATCGTCATCATCATCATCACCATCACCATCATCATCATCATCACTACCACCATCATCATCATCATCATCATCATCGTCGTCGTTATCGTCATCATCTGTGGTCATCATCACCATTATCATCATCAATCTCATGATCGCTGTCATTGTCATCATTCGTCATCACCACCACCACCACCAGCACCACCATCACCGCCGCCGCCGTCACCGTCACCGTCATCATTATTATCATCGTCATCATCGTCACTATAATGTGTAAAAGTATAAAGTGCTAAACTTACTCTTGACTACGGTGAGCCAAGCACTGACATACTGTATGTCGTTGGTGTTCCCTGCCAGGCAGGTGTATTGTCCCGCATCGTTGTAGCTGACATTCTGGATTTGGTGAACCTCAGGGTTGGCAGACGTTGGCAGGAACTGTCAATAGAGGAGGATTACAAACGAGTGATAAAGTACAAAGGAGGGATGGAGAGTGTGACAGGGGCGGGGGGATTGACGAGAATAACAAATATGTATGTGTGTGTATATGTGTATGCATATATATATATATATATATAATTCTTCTCAGTCATGGGCACACACGCACACACACAAGTGTAAAACATAGACACCAGCACACAAACTCACACAAAACAACAGACACACAGGGATTAGGGGTAAAAAGCCCCCCTTCCCGCCGAAGAAACACATGCACGCAACCACGCACACACACTTATGAACCCTCACACGCACACACGCATGGGCCCTCACACACACGCATGAACCCCCACACACGCATAAAAGTCCATCCACATACCAATACCTGCCAAAGGACAAACAAAAAAATATTTTTTGAGGTGGGTACGGCTCTCAAAAATTTCTAAACGAACACATGCTGATCCACAGAAACACACCCACACAAAAACACACACAAAGAATTTATCACAGAGATTTCGAAACAGACACATGCTGTTCAACACACACACACACACAGTCACATACACACAGAGAAATAAACAATCCTTTGAATGTTTATAACAAGAACTAGGAGTGCCAAAAAACATTTTTTGACTTGTATTTAAGCATGAATTCTGTTTCTCTTATATTATTTGGAAAATTCTCTCTGAAGAGATGCAAGCGCTAAAATAAAATTATTTCAATATTCTGGTGACCGCCTCTTTATTTTTTCAATATATATATATATATTATGATATAATTTAATATAAATATATAGTGAAGGCAGAGAATTGGACTCGCAATTGTGAGGTCGTAAGTTCGATTCCCAGATTGGGAACATGAAATAAATTGTCTTGCTCAAGGAAGCCAGCATGGAGAACAGACGTTAAAAGATGATTTATATATGTGTATGTATGTGTGTGGGTGTATGTGTGTGTGTATGTGTGTGTGTGTTTGTGTGTGTTTGTGTGTGTGTCTGTGTGTGTGTCCTTTTGTCAGGACATCACATGATGGTTGTAAATAAGCATCGTCTTTATACAAACAGTGTTGTTCATTTCCATTCTTCCATGAAAAACGTGTCAAGCAAATGAGAAAATATTAGCTTACTTGGAGACAAACTAAGGTTAGTGACAGGAGAGACATCCAATCATAGAAAATCTGCCCCAACAAATTATAGGTGACCCATGCAAGTATGGAAAAGTGGACATTAAAGGATTATTAGGATGGTTTACATATTAAAAAAACAAACTCATCATCATCATCACCATGATCATCATTATCATTGTCATCATCATCATCGTCATCATCATCATCTTCCTCATCATCATCATTACCATCACCACCACCAACAACAACAACGTGATCATCATCATCATCAACCTTTTAACTTCCCCTTTTCCATGCTTACATGGGTCAGACTGGGTTTATTGAAGCAGATTTTCTATGGCTGTATGCCCTTACTATCGCCAATTCTTAGTTGGTTTTGAACAAGGTAATATTATCTCATGACCAGACATGTTTTTACAGACTATTGGAAAGGAATGACAGTCCTTTACTACTATCATGCAATGTCAACACAAGGAGATACAAATATACATACACTCTCACACAAAACATACAGACATATATATATATATAATGTGTTAATACTTCGACAAGTAGGAAAGCACTCGATCAGTAAAGAGAGTAATGATAATCGTAAACAAACACAAGTCAATTTTTTTCAACTACCCAAGGGTTTCTTGGTCGAACATTAATCTAATTCGCCATCCTAATATATGTGTATATATATATAGGGGAAATTTACAAGAAGACGAAGACAGGTGTAACAAGTAGGTATATTAGTTTGATGCTCAAGGGAAAAAAATGGGGGGGGGGAGAAAGTCTTTTACATTTTGAGCCGTTCGCTCTTTAACAGAAAGAAAATAGGGAAATAGGAGAAAAAAAACAGAGAGAATGAAAAGATTCCATTAGTTTAGCATTCAGTCATGGCTGTTTTGTAAAAAGCAAGTCAATTTCATAACAGGAGGAGAGGTTGATGGCAAGGGAGATAATTAGGAGATTCTGGTGAAGGTGTTATTATATATGAGGGTGGTTTGTATGGGTGAGGGGAGTATATAGGTGTGTGTGTGTGCGTATGTAAGTGTGTGTGTCTGTAGGTAACATTGAAGATAGTGGGGG
>JAOPUL010005356.1:1515720-1531508 GCA_027564515.1 Octopus rubescens
ACACACACACACACACACACATATATATATATATATATATACTTAGGCACACACACTCATAATATTACATACATTTATATATGCATGCACTTTATGCATGCATATATGTACACATACACACACAGGTATATATACATATATATATATATATATATGTATATATAGAGAGACAGAGAAAGAGACAGAGGGAGAGGGAGAGGGAGAGTGCGTGCGAGAGAGAGAGAGAGAGAGAGACATCCATGCATATACATTACATATTAATAAAAACATAAACATTTCTTTTGTGTCAAGAGAACTTATTTCACCGTTATTTCTCTCATCATTGCTTTTCCTTCAACCCACCCACTCACCTCCCCATCCTCTACACCCTCTCCCCATCCTTTCTCATTGTTCTTTGTAGTATTGTTATTATTTACATTGCTATTATTATTATCATTATCATTAGCATCATCATCATCATCCTCATCATATTATTATTAATATATTGCTATTGTTGTTATTATTCTTATGTTTTCTATAGCTATAAATCTTTTTGATTGTTTCATTATTGTTTGATTGAGAAAACAGAGTAAGATAGTGCCCTATGAAAATATAACTCATATAGAAACAATCAATTGATTATGCACTACTTTCAAAAGATATTCTCCTATTTTTCTTCCCTTTTCTTTTGTTTTAATTATTTTTTTCCTTTCTTTTTCTATTCTCTTTTGTCTCACTCACAACTTTCTATCACATAAAAGGCAAATTGATTTTTAGAAAATTCACCTCCACAATCTTTTCAACTCCGAACTAACAGTAATTTTAACTAAACTGCAAAGAATTTATGGCATATCTTATTCTTAAAACTCTAAATAACCAGAAATTAATAGAAGTCTTAAATATACGAATATTTTTAATCAAGTTTCCAATTTATCCATGGCCTGGAGCACACAACTTACATTTCCTACACAAATCAGGCTCACAACACATAACCACATTGCAATGCACTTACTTTTCCTCAATAGGCCCTGCTCCATTTAACATTATCAAAAAACAAATTAAAGAAGAAAAAAGATCTCATCACCTTCAAACTATATCTGGTTATTATTTTTCAAGAGGTAGCAGATAAGTCATCTCTACTTGGATACACTTCACTCAACAATTCTATCAGGCGGTGCTATTAACCCTTTAGCATATAAAATGGCCATATCCAGCTCAAATATTCTACCTGTTTTATGTTAAAATTAGCCAAACCAAGCCTCTGGCACTTACCCTACAAGATCATTCTGAAGTTAAACAATCACATCAGCAAAATCTCAAAGATACAAGATAATGAATGATTAACTCAAAACAATAGGAATAAATAAGTATTAAATGTGACCAAAAATATCAGAATGCTAATGGGTTAAGTTAGACATGACTTTGGAAAATTCTTTCCAAAACATTTCGAAGTTTATCTAAGTTTATATTTCGTCTTGATTTAATTAAATATTTTTCTTCTAATGAGACTGATGTCCTTTTCTAACAATAATTATAAGATAAATGTTTAACTCTTTAGTATTCAGATTATTCTGTCAACTGTTCTGCTTATTTATTCACAATGTTTTCAATTAATCATGCATTATCTCAAAGCTTTGAGATTCTGATGGTGTAATTGTTTATTTCTAGAATGACATTGTAGGGTTGGTGTGAGAGGCTGGATCTGGTTGGTTTGAACATAAAACATATTTGGATGAGACAAGGCTGGTTTAAATACTAAAAGGTTAAGTAATCATTTCGTGTTACCTAATTAATTGGACAACTGGGAAATGAGAAAACGAGGAAGCCTTTATGTGCTCACTCAATTTACTAGAAATAGCTGCCAAATCTTCCTCATATTACACCTTAAGATTTTCAAATAATGAAAGAATATATTACATTATATAATCCAGCCTACCTTTAAAAAGATGGGATGGTCACGGTTGGAATGCTTTTGATTATATGTCTGCTTGATTGAGGTTGACCTGCAGTAGACAACAACAACAACAGCAATGGAAAATCTCAAATTAGGCTCTCGAATTCCTAGATATAGCAGCCAAAATTTTACTTAAATTATACTGTCTCTTCTTCACTGAAAAGGACTAATAAGACCAAAACATGTCCCTTTCTTTCACTCATTGACTTTAACTCTTTTGATTCCGACCCATCTAAAACCACTCTTTATTTCATGATCTAAACTTCTTGTTCTAAAGTGATTTAAATTCAAATTTTCTTCCATCCAACTTTCATGTTAATTTATGTTCCAAGCACCAACTTAATATTGACAAAGTTATTTTACTAAATTCTTTATTTTCAAAATGAATTGAAATAATGGCCATATATTTCAGCAAAAATATAGTGACAAAAGGATTAAAGACCAATTTACTTCAGTCTACACAGTTTGTATTGTTTAAAAATTTGAACCAACCGAAGTTATCTTCCCTTTTGTTTTTACAATAACATTTTACATCATCATATTTCTGTTGAGAAACACCACATTCATTTCAATTGATTTTGAAGCAAATGAAGAATTTAATAAAATAACTTTATCATTAATAAACTGCTGTTTGGAACATTAACATGAAATTTTGATGAAAGGTTTTAATTTAAATCACTTTAAAACAGGAAATTTGTATCATAAAATCAGTGGGGGTGGTCTCAGGCAGGTTTTGGTTTCACAAGGGTTAGATGACCTTGAAGGACTTTTTATCAACTATTTGAATGAAAAACAATCTGTTAAATGTAGTTTTGAAACTCACTATGTTATATTATGAAACATTTCCATATTTGTATTTAGTATGCAGAATTCTCTCCGAAGACACTTTTCCACAACCATACTGCTGGGTTAATGTAGTCTGAGGCACTTTGCCTGAAAAAAATATGGGATTGGCATGGCTGGAGCACTTTTGATCATCAGTCTGTTTCATTAGAGTTGGGGTTAAACGGTGTGAGAATTGACATTGTTGCCAGTTACAGTAAGGTAGATCGCAGAAGTGACAGACAGACAGGCAGACAGAGAAGGCTAACAATATAATGACATCTTGCTTGTAGGTTCAAAGTTGACCTAGGGCTAAATAACAACACCTGGCTTGTGATTTTGGTGAGATATAGAATATACAACTAAACTAACAATAATATGTTCCATTAATTAACCAGACTAGCTAGAAAGAAATAGCAACCTAATCTCCCTCACATTACACCTTACTATCTTGAAAATACAAGAGACACTTTGCTTAATGTAGTCTAAGGTACACTACATCTAGAAACAATAAAGATATTGGATGGGCATGGCTGGAATGGCCTGATATTATGTCAACCAAATCAAGGTCAACTTAAAGAAACCAACAACAACAAAATGTTCTCTTAATTTAAGTCTCGAAACTCTGCAACTTATGTCAAAATTGTTTTGGTGGGGTGGGGGAACTTGATGAGGGAGAAAATGATAAAATAAAGACAATCAGATTTAATTAGTTCATTCAAAATAACAATTAAGGCTATTGAGTGTTATTTCCAAATCTATTAGATTAATCTTGACTTTCATGCAAATAAAACAACAAGAAAAATAATTATTAAAAAAAACAAAAAAAAACAAATATATGCTAATTAAAAAATGAAAGAGAACAGCAAAAAGTTAGGTTTTTATTAGCAATGTCACATGACTGAAATAAACGTTTGGCTTTGTTTTGTAGCAGAGAAGCTAAAGTTAATCTGTGTTGACAGAAAGGCAATGGCATCTATTAATTAACAACTATTAAATCTTTTCACTTACCTTTAAATACTGTTATGCCTTGTAGGATAAAAAGAAAACAAAAACAAACAGATTTAAGATTAAGTTTAGCATGTAATATCATCATCATCATCATCGTCGTCGTTGTCGTCGTCATCGTCATCATCATCATCATCATCATCATCATCATCATCATCATCATCATCATCATCATCATCATCATCATCATCATCATCATTAATTATTTGTCTTCTTTTCATCTCTGGTATGGGTTGGACAGGTCTTTAACAATTTGTTGTGGCAATTGGTCAGCAGTGTCTGGATATCAATAAATTGTTTATGTTCTGAATGGTAATCGTTCACTATTTGAACTGATTTAATGATTACTCAAAATATAAGAACATGTGTGTGAGTGTGTGTGTGTCTGTGTTGGTTTATGCTGGACAAATGAATAAGTGCTCAATACATATTGTAGAAGATACTTTTTTTTTGTCTTTTTATTGAAACTGAAAGTTTCTCTTGCAACTCAAGTTTATGGCATTGTGATCTTCAGTCAAGAAATAGCTTGCATAAACATAAATTCTTTTATATTTTATTTTAAAGCTTTGATAATGAATAATGTAAAAATTGCAATTAGAGCCATTTTACACTACCTGTGGAACAAACAACTAATTGCAATGGCAGCAGCAAAAGAAATTAATGATGTGGAAGGCCCAGGAACTGTCAACAAGTATGTGGCACAAAACTGGTTCAGACATTTCAAGGAAGGTGACACCAGTTTCAAAGAGAAACTAAAATCAGGGAAATCTTCTTTTTGTGAAAGATGATGCTTTGCTTGAAATGGTTCAACAACAATCAAGCACAAGAACTTGTACATTGTGGGCAGAGCATGGTTCTTAATAAAGCACTATCAATTGACACCTCCATAAGCTCAGCCTTGTGAACTGATGCAGTCAAGAAGCTCATCCTTGAACCTGGTCATTTGTCAGTTCATGGGGTGTGTATATTTGCAAACAACTGCTGGTAAATCCTTGCAATGCTCGTTTTTGACATTGAATTGTAACTGGGGATGAAAAATGGATGTCTTTTCGTAATCCTAATAAGAGAACTCAGTGGCTTCATTCCAACCAAGTTTGAGAACCTGTTGTCAAATAAGGGCGGTTTGAACAGACAGTTGTGTGCTTAGTGGAATTTCAAGTGGATGTTGCACTTTGAGTTTGTCTCAGAGGGCCATACTGTAAATGCTAAGCTTTACCCTCAACAACTACAGCAAATATATAATGTTTTGAAAGCCCACTATTTCAAAGGAATACATACACACCTACTGATTGACAATGCTCCAGCACACACTACAAATGGGATCAAGTGTAAATGTAAAGAACTTGAGGGGTTGGAAGTGCTATCTCTTACTCCCTACAGACCAGATCTTGCCCCATCAGATTATAACCTCTTCTGAGTCATGCATCATTTCCTGTAGAGACGGAGGTTGAACAATGTGGGTGAGGTTGCAAACGAGTGCAGGGAGTTTTTTGCTTCTAAACCAGCCAAATGGTATAAGCATGGAATTGATCTTCTGGAACAGTGATTGAAACAGACAATAGAATATGATGGGATATCCTCATCAACATCATCATCATTTGACATCCGTTTGCCATGCTGGCATGGGTTGGATAGTTTATGGGTGCTGGCAAGGCAGAGGCTGCATCAAGTTCCAGTTGTCTGTTTTGAAATGGTTTCTATGACTGGATACCCTTTCTAATACCAAGCACTTTGAAGAGTGAACTGGGTGCTTTATACGTGGTGCCATCACTCATGGGATCACCAAATAGCTTGGAAGAAAAAAACATCTTAGCTGAGAGAGGGAGAGGAACTACTCATTAATCATTAATTATTGAACTTTTACTTCCTATCTTCTCTCCTTCTCACTGTCCTCTCATACCTATCATCTTGCCCCACTCACTATAGCCATCCTTATATACCCCTACTCACCTCTCCTATACCTTCTACATCATCTCCCTACTTTCTGGTCTATCCCCCTTCCTGAGTCACTTCTATCTCTCTCACCTTACCCCCCTCTCCATACTGGCATTTCCCATATCACTCACTACTTCCCTATCTCTAACTCCTCTCACACTCTTCTGAAAATACAACTTTTCTTCCTCTCCTCCACTCATCCCGGGCCAGCATGGAAAACGGATGTTGAATGATGATGACTTCCTATAAATATAGGCTTCAGATACGAGTATCTTCTTCTCTTATAAGATTTCTTATTAAAACATTTGAATGATATCCTGTATTGACTGTGTACGAAAATGTTTTGATCTCAAATCTACCCTTTTATTTCATCCTTACTGATATACACTAATTGATATACACTAATTTATTTCAACAACGTCTTCAGTAACTCCTTGTAACCCACTTTTGGCAAACATTAATTAATGTTTTTCCTTCTCTTTTAATGAGACATTTTAATATGACCTTTGAATACAACTGAAATTTATCTTGTAAAATTTTTCATTTTTTTAACCTTTTTACTCTTTTCAATCATCAATCTCTTTCCACCAAAATTTCACCTTAAATTTCTACTTTATACCTAAACCTTTTAACCTTTTTACCTATTACTTCTCTCTTAAACTCTTAATTTTTCATCAATTAGAACTGGAACTCAATTATTTTAATTTTGCCTTTTTCTATTTTCATAATCTTGCTCTAAAATTACTGATTCCTCTTGATAACCCCAAAATTTTGTTTTTAAAGAAATTCATCCTTCAAATGAGAATGGAATTTGCTTCTTCTAATTTTCTTCCTCTTTTCTTAAACCAATTTTTTTTTTTTTTTTTGATTCTACCAATTTTATTCTTTTAATTATTTTAGATTTCTATGGTCATTACTCTGTCACTCTTTTTCTCACCTAAGCACAAATTCATTTTTAAAATTTATATTTATTTTCATAACACGTTCCCCTCAGTCACATTTAAATGATTATCTCATATTTTTTACGCAATATTAATTTCTTCAATGTATGATACTAGTCTGGCTATAATCTTCATAAATCTAAATATATGATATTTTAGTCAACCTTCTTAACTATTCCACATTAGTTTACCTTATCATTTTAAATACTTTTATTTTGATTTATAAGATATCAATTCACCTTTAACTATACTAAAATACCTTTAAAATATTAAACTATTATTCTTCCTTTACTGTAAAATCCATAACAGATTTAGACTAATTTTATGGACGGAAGATTTTATGTTGTGATAAATGCTTTTCATTGTTTACAGGCTTTTCAAACACATGTGTTATAAGATAATCCCTACAGAAGTAGTTGTTTTTAGGAGTAATCATGAATATTTCTGGTTTAGATTCAGATTTAGAATTCTTATAAAGTATCCTTTTTTTCCCTTTCGTAGTTGACTATTTTCTTTCTTTTATTTGAAAAAATTGGAATATTTTGAGTTTTCCATTTGCACAAATGTCTGATTTGGTGTTTATGTACCCTAACCTGATCTATTAATTTTAACCCAGTTTGGCCTATATAATTCTTATTGCGTTATGGACATGTGATACAGTAAATAAGATTTGTTGGGTCTTGCAATTCTCCTATTCCTTCCCTTTCTTCAATGTTTGGCTCTGTTCAATTAATTCACATATCCCACAACAAAGGTTTCTACATTTTGTTAATTATGTTATTGCTTCTTCTGGTGCGTATTTTGTCTTTTTTAAGAGACTTTTATAACTTGGTGGTTGTCTTTAGCTGTTAATAATTTGTGGTTCATTAATTATTTTTGCGATTTGATGATTGGTGCAGAGATGGAAAATATCACTTGTTTGAATGTAAGATGATTTGGATTCTGGGCTTATAGGTGACTACACATGGAATGTCTCTGTTTTCCCCCTCTCATTGTGAGGGTTTCTTGGTACACGCACACACACACACACACACACACACACACACACACACACACACACACACACACGTATATGTATGACTGGATTCCACACAGTTTCCATTTACCTACTATGGCAAGGTTAGGTCTACGGTAGAAGACACCAAGGTAGAAGACACAGTGGGATCAAAACAAGAAACCATATAATTGCCATGGCTGTACATATACATATGTGTGTATATATATATAGCTTTAATAAAGTATATATATATATATATATATATATATATATACTTTATTAAAGCTATATATATATACACACATATGTATATGTACAGCCATGGCAATTATATGGTTTCTTGTTTTGATCCCACTGTGTCTTCTACCTTGGTGTCTTCTACCGTAGACCTAACCTTGCCATAGTAGGTAAATGGAAACTGTGTGGAATCCAGTCATACATATACGTGTGTGTGTGTGTGTGTGTGTGTGTGTGTGTGTGTGTGTGTGTGTGTGTGTGCGTGTACCAAGAAACCCTCACAATGAGAGGGGGAAAACAGAGACATTCCATGTGTAGTCACCTATAAGCCCAGAATCCAAATCATCTTACATTCAAACAAGTGATATTTTCCATCTCTGCACCAATCATCAAATCGCAAAAATAATTAATGAACCACAAATTATTAACAGCTAAAGACAACCACCAAGTTATAAAAGTCTCTTAAAAAAGACAAAATACGCACCAGAAGAAGCAATAACATAATTAACAAAATGTAGAAACCTTTGTTGTGGGATATGTGAATTAATTGAACAGAGCCAAACATTGAAGAAAGGGAAGGAATAGGAGAATTGCAAGACCCAACAAATCTTATTTACTGTATCACATGTCCATAACGCAATAAGAATTATATAGGCCAAACTGGGTTAAAATTAATAGATCAGGTTAGGGTACATAAACACCAAATCAGACATTTGTGCAAATGGAAAACTCAAAATATTCCAATTTTTTCAAATAAAAGAAAGAAAATAGTCAACTACGAAAGGGAAAAAAAGGATACTTTATAAGAATTCTAAATCTGAATCTAAACCAGAAATATTCATGATTACTCCTAAAAACAACTACTTCTGTAGGGATTATCTTATAACACATGTGTTTGAAAAGCCTGTAAACAATGAAAAGCATTTATCACAACATAAAATCTTCCGTCCATAAAATTAGTCTAAATCTGTTATGGATTTTACAGTAAAGGAAGAATAATAGTTTAATATTTTAAAGGTATTTTAGTATAGTTAAAGGTGAATTGATATCTTATAAATCAAAATAAAAGTATTTAAAATGATAAGGTAAACTAATGTGGAATAGTTAAGAAGGTTGACTAAAATATCATATATTTAGATTTATGAAGATTATAGCCAGACTAGTATCATACATTGAAGAAATTAATATTGCGTAAAAAATATGAGATAATCATTTAAATGTGACTGAGGGGAACGTGTTATGAAAATAAATATAAATTTTAAAAATGAATTTGTGCTTAGGTGAGAAAAAGAGTGACAGAGTAATGACCATAGAAATCTAAAATAATTAAAAGAATAAAATTGGTAGAATCAAAAAAAAAAAAAAAAATTGGTTTAAGAAAAGAGGAAGAAAATTAGAAGAAGCAAATTCCATTCTCATTTGAAGGATGAATTTCTTTAAAAACAAAATTTTGGGGTTATCAAGAGGAATCAGTAATTTTAGAGCAAGATTATGAAAATAGAAAAAGGCAAAATTAAAATAATTGAGTTCCAGTTCTAATTGATGAAAAATTAAGAGTTTAAGAGAGAAGTAATAGGTAAAAAGGTTAAAAGGTTTAGGTATAAAGTAGAAATTTAAGGTGAAATTTTGGTGGAAAGAGATTGATGATTGAAAAGAGTAAAAAGGTTAAAAAAATGAAAAATTTTACAAGATAAATTTCAGTTGTATTCAAAGGTCATATTAAAATGTCTCATTAAAAGAGAAGGAAAAACATTAATTAATGTTTGCCAAAAGTGGGTTACAAGGAGTTACTGAAGACGTTGTTGAAATAAATTAGTGTATATCAATTAGTGTATATCAGTAAGGATGAAATAAAAGGGTAGATTTGAGATCAAAACATTTTCGTACACAGTCAATACAGGATATCATTCAAATGTTTTAATAAGAAATCTTATAAGAGAAGAAGATACTCGTATCTGAAGCCTATATTTATAGGAAGTCATCATCATTCAACATCCGTTTTCCATGCTGGCCCGGGATGAGTGGAGGAGAGGAAGAAAAGTTGTATTTTCAGAAGAGTGTGAGAGGAGTTAGAGATAGGGAAGTAGTGAGTGATATGGGAAATGCCAGTATGGAGAGGGGGGTAAGGTGAGAGAGATAGAAGTGACTCAGGAAGGGGGATAGACCAGAAAGTAGGGAGATGATGTAGAAGGTATAGGAGAGGTGAGTAGGGGTATATAAGGATGGCTATAGTGAGTGGGGCAAGATGATAGGTATGAGAGGACAGTGAGAAGGAGAGAAGATAGGAAGTAAAAGTTCAATAATTAATGATTAATGAGTAGTTCCTCTCCCTCTCTCAGCTAAGATGTTTTTTTCTTCCAAGCTATTTGGTGATCCCATGAGTGATGGCACCACGTATAAAGCACCCAGTTCACTCTTCAAAGTGCTTGGTATTAGAAAGGGTATCCAGTCATAGAAACCATTTCAAAACAGACAACTGGAACTTGATGCAGCCTCTGCCTTGCCAGCACCCATAAACTATCCAACCCATGCCAGCATGGCAAACGGATGTCAAATGATGATGATGTTGATGAGGATATCCCATCATATTCTATTGTCTGTTTCAATCACTGTTCCAGAAGATCAATTCCATGCTTATACCATTTGGCTGGTTTAGAAGCAAAAAACTCCCTGCACTCGTTTGCAACCTCACCCACATTGTTCAACCTCCGTCTCTACAGGAAATGATGCATGACTCAGAAGAGGTTATAATCTGATGGGGCAAGATCTGGTCTGTAGGGAGTAAGAGATAGCACTTCCAACCCCTCAAGTTCTTTACATTTACACTTGATCCCATTTGTAGTGTGTGCTGGAGCATTGTCAATCAGTAGGTGTGTATGTATTCCTTTGAAATAGTGGGCTTTCAAAACATTATATATTTGCTGTAGTTGTTGAGGGTAAAGCTTAGCATTTACAGTATGGCCCTCTGAGACAAACTCAAAGTGCAACATCCACTTGAAATTCCACTAAGCACACAACTGTCTGTTCAAACCGCCCTTATTTGACAACAGGTTCTCAAACTTGGTTGGAATGAAGCCACTGAGTTCTCTTATTAGGATTACGAAAAGACATCCATTTTTCATCCCCAGTTACAATTCAATGTCAAAAACGAGCATTGCAAGGATTTACCAGCAGTTGTTTGCAAATATACACACCCCATGAACTGACAAATGACCAGGTTCAAGGATGAGCTTCTTGACTGCATCAGTTCACAAGGCTGAGCTTATGGAGGTGTCAATTGATAGTGCTTTATTAAGAACCATGCTCTGCCCACAATGTACAAGTTCTTGTGCTTGATTGTTGTTGAACCATTTCAAGCAAAGCATCATCTTTCACAAAAAGAAGATTTCCCTGATTTTAGTTTCTCTTTGAAACTGGTGTCACCTTCCTTGAAATGTCTGAACCAGTTTTGTGCCACATACTTGTTGACAGTTCCTGGGCCTTCCACATCATTAATTTCTTTTGCTGCTGCCATTGCAATTAGTTGTTTGTTCCACAGGTAGTGTAAAATGGCTCTAATTGCAATTTTTACATTATTCATTATCAAAGCTTTAAAATAAAATATAAAAGAATTTATGTTTATGCAAGCTATTTCTTGACTGAAGATCACAATGCCATAAACTTGAGTTGCAAGAGAAACTTTCAGTTTCAATAAAAAGACAAAAAAAAAGTATCTTCTACAATATGTATTGAGCACTTATTCATTTGTCCAGCATAAACCAACACAGACACACACACACTCACACACATGTTCTTATATTTTGAGTAATCATTAAATCAGTTCAAATAGTGAACGATTACCATTCAGAACATAAACAATTTATTGATATCCAGACACTGCTGACCAATTGCCACAACAAATTGTTAAAGACCTGTCCAACCCATACCAGAGATGAAAAGAAGACAAATAATTAATGATGATGATGATGATGATGATGATGATGATGATGATGATGATGATGATGATGATGATGATGATGATGATGATGATGACGATGACGACGACAACGACGACGATGATGATGATGATGATATTACATGCTAAACTTAATCTTAAATCTGTTTGTTTTTGTTTTCTTTTTATCCTACAAGGCATAACAGTATTTAAAGGTAAGTGAAAAGATTTAATAGTTGTTAATTAATAGATGCCATTGCCTTTCTGTCAACACAGATTAACTTTAGCTTCTCTGCTACAAAACAAAGCCAAACGTTTATTTCAGTCATGTGACATTGCTAATAAAAACCTAACTTTTTGCTGTTCTCTTTCATTTTTTAATTAGCATATATTTGTTTTTTTTTGTTTTTTTTAATAATTATTTTTCTTGTTGTTTTATTTGCATGAAAGTCAAGATTAATCTAATAGATTTGGAAATAACACTCAATAGCCTTAATTGTTATTTTGAATGAACTAATTAAATCTGATTGTCTTTATTTTATCATTTTCTCCCTCATCAAGTTCCCCCACCCCACCAAAACAATTTTGACATAAGTTGCAGAGTTTCGAGACTTAAATTAAGAGAACATTTTGTTGTTGTTGGTTTCTTTAAGTTGACCTTGATTTGGTTGACATAATATCAGGCCATTCCAGCCATGCCCATCCAATATCTTTATTGTTTCTAGATGTAGTGTACCTTAGACTACATTAAGCAAAGTGTCTCTTGTATTTTCAAGATAGTAAGGTGTAATGTGAGGGAGATTAGGTTGCTATTTCTTTCTAGCTAGTCTGGTTAATTAATGGAACATATTATTGTTAGTTTAGTTGTATATTCTATATCTCACCAAAATCACAAGCCAGGTGTTGTTATTTAGCCCTAGGTCAACTTTGAACCTACAAGCAAGATGTCATTATATTGTTAGCCTTCTCTGTCTGCCTGTCTGTCTGTCACTTCTGCGATCTACCTTACTGTAACTGGCAACAATGTCAATTCTCACACCGTTTAACCCCAACTCTAATGAAACAGACTGATGATCAAAAGTGCTCCAGCCATGCCAATCCCATATTTTTTTCAGGCAAAGTGCCTCAGACTACATTAACCCAGCAGTATGGTTGTGGAAAAGTGTCTTCGGAGAGAATTCTGCATACTAAATACAAATATGGAAATGTTTCATAATATAACATAGTGAGTTTCAAAACTACATTTAACAGATTGTTTTTCATTCAAATAGTTGATAAAAAGTCCTTCAAGGTCATCTAACCCTTGTGAAACCAAAACCTGCCTGAGACCACCCCCACTGATTTTATGATACAAATTTCCTGTTTTAAAGTGATTTAAATTAAAACCTTTCATCAAAATTTCATGTTAATGTTCCAAACAGCAGTTTATTAATGATAAAGTTATTTTATTAAATTCTTCATTTGCTTCAAAATCAATTGAAATGAATGTGGTGTTTCTCAACAGAAATATGATGATGTAAAATGTTATTGTAAAAACAAAAGGGAAGATAACTTCGGTTGGTTCAAATTTTTAAACAATACAAACTGTGTAGACTGAAGTAAATTGGTCTTTAATCCTTTTGTCAC
Source organism: Octopus rubescens (assembly GCA_027564515.1). NCBI lineage: Eukaryota > Metazoa > Mollusca > Cephalopoda > Octopoda > Octopodidae > Octopus > Octopus rubescens. The sequence continues at coordinate 1,529,154 of JAOPUL010005356.1, forward strand.
TATATTTTTGCTGAAATATATGGCCATTATTTCAATTCATTTTGAAAATAAAGAATTTAGTAAAATAACTTTGTCAATATTAAGTTGGTGCTTGGAACATAAATTAACATGAAAGTTGGATGGAAGAAAATTTGAATTTAAATCACTTTAGAACAAGAAGTTTAGATCATGAAATAAAGAGTGGTTTTAGATGGGTCGGAATCAAAAGAGTTAAAGTCAATGAGTGAAAGAAAGGGACATGTTTTGGTCTTATTAGTCCTTTTCAGTGAAGAAGAGACAGTATAATTTAAGTAAAATTTTGGCTGCTATATCTAGGAATTCGAGAGCCTAATTTGAGATTTTCCATTGCTGTTGTTGTTGTTGTCTACTGCAGGTCAACCTCAATCAAGCAGACATATAATCAAAAGCATTCCAACCGTGACCATCCCATCTTTTTAAAGGTAGGCTGGATTATATAATGTAATATATTCTTTCATTATTTGAAAATCTTAAGGTGTAATATGAGGAAGATTTGGCAGCTATTTCTAGTAAATTGAGTGAGCACATAAAGGCTTCCTCGTTTTCTCATTTCCCAGTTGTCCAATTAATTAGGTAACACGAAATGATTACTTAACCTTTTAGTATTTAAACCAGCCTTGTCTCATCCAAATATGTTTTATGTTCAAACCAACCAGATCCAGCCTCTCACACCAACCCTACAATGTCATTCTAGAAATAAACAATTACACCATCAGAATCTCAAAGCTTTGAGATAATGCATGATTAATTGAAAACATTGTGAATAAATAAGCAGAACAGTTGACAGAATAATCTGAATACTAAAGAGTTAAACATTTATCTTATAATTATTGTTAGAAAAGGACATCAGTCTCATTAGAAGAAAAATATTTAATTAAATCAAGACGAAATATAAACTTAGATAAACTTCGAAATGTTTTGGAAAGAATTTTCCAAAGTCATGTCTAACTTAACCCATTAGCATTCTGATATTTTTGGTCACATTTAATACTTATTTATTCCTATTGTTTTGAGTTAATCATTCATTATCTTGTATCTTTGAGATTTTGCTGATGTGATTGTTTAACTTCAGAATGATCTTGTAGGGTAAGTGCCAGAGGCTTGGTTTGGCTAATTTTAACATAAAACAGGTAGAATATTTGAGCTGGATATGGCCATTTTATATGCTAAAGGGTTAATAGCACCGCCTGATAGAATTGTTGAGTGAAGTGTATCCAAGTAGAGATGACTTATCTGCTACCTCTTGAAAAATAATAACCAGATATAGTTTGAAGGTGATGAGATCTTTTTTCTTCTTTAATTTGTTTTTTGATAATGTTAAATGGAGCAGGGCCTATTGAGGAAAAGTAAGTGCATTGCAATGTGGTTATGTGTTGTGAGCCTGATTTGTGTAGGAAATGTAAGTTGTGTGCTCCAGGCCATGGATAAATTGGAAACTTGATTAAAAATATTCGTATATTTAAGACTTCTATTAATTTCTGGTTATTTAGAGTTTTAAGAATAAGATATGCCATAAATTCTTTGCAGTTTAGTTAAAATTACTGTTAGTTCGGAGTTGAAAAGATTGTGGAGGTGAATTTTCTAAAAATCAATTTGCCTTTTATGTGATAGAAAGTTGTGAGTGAGACAAAAGAGAATAGAAAAAGAAAGGAAAAAAATAATTAAAACAAAAGAAAAGGGAAGAAAAATAGGAGAATATCTTTTGAAAGTAGTGCATAATCAATTGATTGTTTCTATATGAGTTATATTTTCATAGGGCACTATCTTACTCTGTTTTCTCAATCAAACAATAATGAAACAATCAAAAAGATTTATAGCTATAGAAAACATAAGAATAATAACAACAATAGCAATATATTAATAATAATATGATGAGGATGATGATGATGATGCTAATGATAATGATAATAATAATAGCAATGTAAATAATAACAATACTACAAAGAACAATGAGAAAGGATGGGGAGAGGGTGTAGAGGATGGGGAGGTGAGTGGGTGGGTTGAAGGAAAAGCAATGATGAGAGAAATAACGGTGAAATAAGTTCTCTTGACACAAAAGAAATGTTTATGTTTTTATTAATATGTAATGTATATGCATGGATGTCTCTCTCTCTCTCTCTCTCTCGCACGCACTCTCCCTCTCCCTCTCCCTCTGTCTCTTTCTCTGTCTCTCTATATATACATATATATATATATATATATGTATATATACCTGTGTGTGTATGTGTACATATATGCATGCATAAAGTGCATGCATATATAAATGTATGTAATATTATGAGTGTGTGTGCCTAAGTATATATATATATATATATATGTGTGTGTGTGTGTGTGTGT
>JAOPUL010005356.1:1653977-1656477 GCA_027564515.1 Octopus rubescens
TGTGTGTGTGTGTGTGTGTGTGTGTGTGTGTGTGTGTGTGTGTGTGTGTGTGTGTGTGTGTGTGTGTGTGAAAGTTAATTGCGTATATATGACCATTGTTGTGTGTGGTCGTGTATGTGTGTTTTTGTGTGAATGCACTTGGTGTATATATGTATTAGGTGACTGTGTATGTGCACGTGACAATGGTAAACGTGTAAGAATTTTTTTTATTATGCTGGTGTTTATGTATTGTGTATGTGATAGAAGATAACAGGCGAATGTATGTGTATTTGTTTGCTTATGTTTTAATTGTAGATGTGTGTGTGTGTAAGTGTGGGTGTATGATTGCTGAAATGAGATGGCTTAATGTGTGTATATTTGAAAACATGGTAAAATATGGTAAAAGAGTTGTAAAAGAAGTCGGGAGTCCAATCCATTTGGTTGTAATGTTCCAAGAAGGATGTTAAGTTTCTGTTCTCTTTCATGCGCGAGGTCGGGGATCCGGCATACAATATAAGACTAAAAACGGAGAGGTGTTCTGTGGAATGGTTCGCTGAAAGAACGAGTGACAGTTAAAACATTGCCGAATCGGATCTCAAAAATGCTCGGTGCATCTGTCGACTAAATTCCTGCAGTTTTTCCTGTGTAGACTGACCACATAACAAGCACTGTCAGCAGTATGTAGAGGTCTTGAAGTCGCAGGTATGAGTAATTATCTAGACAAAAAGGTGTAGTATTATTGGTGAGGAAAGCGTAAGTGAGGCAACGGGGAAGAAGCAGAAGAAGAGCTGAGTTTGTAGCGCAGTATAGGTAGGTGCTATATATTACTACATCAAACAGATTGCTGACACACTTAAAGGAAGAGAGGAATGAATTAAGGACGAGCTTGAAAGTGGTGAGATCGAATTGGGGAAATCGGAATTGTTGAACGATGGCGAGTAGAAGAGATAAGTTGGAAATGGTAAGTGAGGAGTAAGGCGCGATCGGTTGTGAGCGGCCGTGAGGTGGGAAAGTAGTGTAAGGCATTTGGTTTCGTGGAGGCGATTGAAGGTATCTCAGTTGTGTAAAATGGGTTTTCAAAGTGATGGCCATAGCTATAAAGAAGGAAAAGGTAAAGGAATGGTGCATTTTGTATGGGTGCGATGGGAATTAATGAAGTCGATTGAGTCGGTGGGTTTGCAGAGAAATGAGGTGGCAATGGTGAGGTAGAGATTTTTTTTTTGATATTTTCCTCTTTTTCCGTCTCTTAGGTTTTCTTTCCAGTGAAAAATAAATTCGTCTGGCAATTTCAAGAGGTTGAATCAGCGGAATATCAAAGCATCGGACAATGTACCTTGTAGTACTTATTTCTGATCTGTCGTTTTTGTTTTTAACACCACTATAGTTGATCCTCGAGTGCCGTTAGTGGTGCTCACTTTGTTGTGAGCATTCAAGCTCGGTATCCGGGTTGATAATAATTTCCAGTCTCTTTTCCACCAACTTTGAAGACCCTGAAGGACTAGAGAGTCATAGCACAATTCTTCTCTTCCAGACTAAACGGTAAAACAAAGTTCATAATTGACCTAAATTAGCTTCAACTGGAAATCGAAGCTGAGTTTCGGACCAAACAAACAGAATGATTATATTCCATTTCAAAATGATTGATTCAGCAGTTATGTTCTTTGAAAACTATATGGCAACACTATCATCATTATTTCATTTTTTTTTCTTGAGCCCTAGGACTCAGAAAGTCACTTACCCAGTTTCCGTGCCGTATAAATCATTGATATTACATTTCCCTGAACGGAACCCTGGCCTGTTGCAGGTTAAAGGCCAGCAATTTTGAGGGGAAAGGAGAAAGTCGATTACATCGACCCTAGCACATAACTGGTACTTAATTTTATCGTCCCCGAAGGGATGAAAAGCAAAGTTGACCTCGGCGGTATTTGAACTCATAACGTAAAACGCTGGAAGAAATGGCTGCTAAGCGTTTGTCCGATGTGCTGAAGACTCTGCCAGCACACTGTCTTCCTCAATATTATAAGAAGTTATATCGGGTGGTTGTGACATTCATGCCTTTCTAAAGATATATAGATAACATTTCTTAACCTGCAACACAAAAATTATACTTCCGCTTTAAGACTAGGAAATACTTTGGTCCTGATCGCCTACTAAGCCTCTACAAAGTTGAATACACGTTAGTTTCCTGCAGGCATATCTGAGATGGTACTGTTACCCACAAACCACATCGCAGGGAAGGCTAATTAATGGATTGGCTGAGATTCAACACACTACAACCCTTAATTCCAGTTTCATCTCCCTGCTTCTACCGCAATTACAACGACATCTACTTTGTACAAACTGAACAACACGTCCATCCAAGCCCACTCAAGTTCACTCGCTTGTTCTCTTCTTATCATCCTACTGTGTCTTACTTCACGGATTCTACATTCAATATTTTCTTAATTCCCTCTTTTCCCCAAACTGCAATTCTTTTCAATCTTTCAGCAACATTTTTTTTTTCTCCAACAGAATTTCAAAC
>JAOPUL010005356.1:1658977-1670098 GCA_027564515.1 Octopus rubescens
GCCACACTAAAAGCACCCAGTACACTGTAAAGGGGTTGGTGTTACAAAGGAAAACCATGCCAAAACTGACATTGGAACCTGGTGTGACTCCTGGTTTTGCCAGCTCCTGTCAAACTGTCCAACCCATACCAGCATGTCAAACAGACGTTAAATGTTGATGATGATGATGAGATCCATGGAGACAATCCTAATCGTCTCTCATGTTGATATGACATCAACTTGGACAGTAAAAGGACAATCACCTGCTCAAGATAGTATTGCTCACCTGCATCTGTTTACTTTCTAGATGAGGAGGAATGGAGCAGTGCCTATGACCTTTGCAGCACTTTTGCAGAAATGTGACATGATGCCATTATTGCTCCTTTTGAATCTTGGTAAGTCAATTCTTGCAGGAAAGATAGGAGCAGAAAGTGAATTCCAGAGGGATGGTATTCTATGGAGGAAAGACTGAGTGTAGTGATTAGTGTGAAACCTGGATGGATTGGGTAGAAGAAGGGTCATGAGAAGATGAAAGATGAATGGTCCAGGAGTTGAGGTGGAATAAGTCCAGGCTGCTCCAAAGAGCCAAAGCCATTATATTAGAAGCAGAAAAGAAAGTGAGAGGAGACATGATATCTGTTGGCTAGGAGATGGTGCTTGTTTATGAATGACATTGGGTCAGTTAGACAGGTGGTAGTTTTATGAAAGAAACATGGAGAAGACCAAGAAGGTCATGAGAAGAAGCGTTGTAGACCATGAAGGGATGCTGAACATTACAAAGAAAGATAATAAAGAAATGTGGGGGAAGACATGGCCAACCCATGAAAGCATGGAGAAATGAATGTATGATGATGATGATGATGATGATGATGATGATGATGTGCATGTGTGTGTGTGTGTGTGTATGTATGTAAAGCTCATCAGTTTTAAACTTAACATTTTATTTCTTCATGCCAATAGGATCAATTATATAAATACAATATATATATACATTGGTGAGTTGAGCGATAAAAATTAGAGTAGATCTAGGAAATAGATTGCTGAAAGATAGGCAATCATTTGGTTGAAGAGAGCAGCTATATTGGATTAGCCTTCACTAAAAACAAACAGAAAACATTGCGGTCTGTTAAAACAACAGCATATGGAGTGCCATAGTAGCAATAATGGAAAAAAGAAATAATAATAATAATAATAATAATAACAATGATTTTGTCTCATTTCCCCTTGTTTTCCCCATCACTGATCAATAACTGTAAATGATATTAGAGTAATGTTTTAGTCTCATCATATATCAAAGTAGTTTTTACACAGATTCACCTGTTCACTGCCATATTACAGATACATTAATAAAGAGTATTTGGGTGTTTTTTATGCAATTACTAAATGTAAAAACAATGTTTCATTTATTACTTCATTCTCTCTCTCTCTCTCTCTTTTCATTGAAACTCATAAAGAATGTTGTGTGTTTCTCTCATCAAGAATTTATTCTGACACAGTGTTATTAGTTGTTTAGTTGGCACTGATGGTTATCTTAGAAGTATGACTAAATTCAATTCTTTCAGTTTACATTAAAAGCAACTAGACAAGAAAATTCAACTGAGCTATGTTTTTCTTGTGGCAAAATGGCCGCTAATTTTATTTCGTTAGCTTTCATAAGCCATAGAAATGTGACATTACCTAACCCGATGTGAGTTTTTAACAATAATGTCTGTAAATGTGATTGCGTGTGTTTACGTTTAAGATGTATGTATAATATGTATTATATATAACATAGCTCATTTATATTCATTATCTTGACTCAATGACAGCCATGGATTATCTCTTGACACTTTTCAGTGAAACAAGTTTTTTTTCTCTTCTCCTTCATATGGTATTGTTAAAACAAAATACATTTCAAGACTAAAGAAGAATAAATGTTTATATATGTGTAGGAATCTAAGTATAATTGATTTAATAGAACACTGCTAGAATATATGACCAGGGTGCTGAAGTTTTTCAGATTTGTTGTTTTCATAAGTTTAGTTGTGTCGAGGTGTTCTACAGAGATTGAGTTCATTTCTTTAGCAAGACTCTTAACTCTACATTCATAGTTTTATTAAATAGAATCATTTAAACAAATGTTGTTGTTGTTGTTTAGCCATAGGTCAGTCCTGATTCAACAGACCTATGACCAAAGGTATTCCAGCCAAGATCATGTTGTTGATGTTGGTGAAGTTAAAATTGCCACTTAAGAACACTTCTCTCCACCCAAAGACCTTCTGTGGACCAAATTCCTCTGACTTTGGTTGACTTGAAACCTATGGTAGAAGACCCAGGCTAAAGCAGTAGAATTCAACTTTGGATCCCATAGTTGCATTGCAAATGTATTAACCATTATTATTGCAAAGAAGGCCATCAATGAGCTGGCAGAATTGTCTGAGAATTAGGAAATAAATACCATATGGAATTCATTCTAGTTCTTTATATTCTGAGCTCAAATCATTCTGAGTCCAATTTTGCTTTTCATCCTTCCAGAATCAAAAGAATAGGGTATTAGTCGATATATCTGATTTGCCCCTCCCTTCAAAGTTGTTAATTAAGTCTTGTGCCTAAATTAGAAAACACTATTAAGAGAAAGGTGCATGGAACAATTAGTAAAAGAACAAGAAAACTATTATGTGATATTTAGTTTTACATCCCTTCCTGGGGTTGAAGTAGGGGTGAATTAGGCCATCACTTGGAATTTGTTTCCTTGTGTTGGTCTGAATATTATAACCTAGTTATTTCCAGTATGTGCCCTTGTGTTATGCTCCATATAATTAACTAGGCTTCCATTTCAAATGATTGGCTATTGTTGTGCTCAGTATAATTATCTAGGTCCTAGACTTCAAGTGTCTACTTGTGTGTTGTACTCAATTAACTAAACTCTCAGTTCAGATATGAGTCCTTGTGGTTGTACTCAATATAATAGGCCCTTACTGCAAATTTGTTTCTTTTGCAGGGATCAATATCATAATCTAGGTATCCACTTCAAATGGTTGTGCTAAATTTAATTAATTAGGTCCTCACTTCAAACACCTGGCCTTGTACCACTGTTAGCATAATTAATGAAGCTCTCACCTCAAGTTTTCAAACTTATGTTGATATGAATATAATTAAATGAGAATGTCACTTCAGGTTTGTCATTTGGTGTTGATGTTTAAAATCATTATTAGAATTCATTAGGTTTCATAACAGCATCAGTAGTGTAGTGGACTTTCAATGTTTAGGGACAAACACATAGGTTCTAACTTTAAATACCTCTGGTAGGTTCATGATCATCATCATCATCATCATCATCATCATCATCATCATCATCATCATCATCATCGTTAGCCAACACAATTTTCCACTTCCTATCTTCTCCACCACCACCACCACCAACAACAACAACAACAACAACAACAACAACAACAACAACAACAACAACAATTATATCAGAGCAATAAGTTAGTAGAAATGAAAACCCATTAGACTCTCCATGGCTTAAATGATTTCGTTTCAGCCGTCTATTTTCAAATTCAACAAGGATCCATAAAATAAGTAACTACCAACAGAACCTGCAGCCAAAGTGTTATAAAACTACAAATATATGGCTGTGTGGTAAGAAGCTTGCTTCCCAACCATATGGTTCCGGGTTCAGTTCCACTGCATGACACCTTGGGCAAGTGTCTTCTACTATAACCCTGGGCCGACCAAAGTCGTGTGAGTGGATTTGGTAGATGGAAACTGAAAGAAGCCCATTGTGTATATGTGTATATGTATATATATATATATATATGTATGTATGTGTTGGTGACATGTTAAAAATACCCATGCCAGTGACACATTAAAAGCACCTGGTACACTCTCTGGAGTGGTTGGTGTTAGGAAGGGCATCCAGCTATAGAAACCAAGCCAAAAATAGACTGGAGTCTGGCACAGCTTCCCCACTTGCCAGTTTCCAGTCAAACTGTCTAACCCATGTCAGCATGAAACAAACAGATGCTAAATGAGGATGCAATGAGGATGATATATATATAAAATGTAGATTAACACAAAGATAGAATCCGCACAAAGATGTTTACATCGTTTTAAATGTACATTTAATCATTATACATAACATCTAATACCTGAAACCACTATTAGAATTAGAATAAGCATAAAAGATAGCATAAGGTTAAGTATTAAACTAAGAATAAACAATTTGAAATAACAAACCTCAGAGCGAATTTACCCCGTAATATTTTGAGAAAAACCTTTTAAATTCTTCACTACTATAACGTTAAGAACACTGAAAATGCTTAGTAACTTGAACTGGCAAAATAAATTCTTGACAAAATTTCAAACTAGGGTGGTCAACTACAGGTCAGAATTAACATCCACCAAAAAAAAAAAAAAATAATAAATCTAAATATAAACAAGCCTAGAAATATTCTTTCTCTTTCTTCTTTCACCACACAACCCATCCTATTACCAGCATTGAAATTGACCACACAAAACTTTCCCCTCTCCCCCTTCCTTTCTTCTTCCACTACACAAATCATTCCATTACCACCACTGAAATTGACTATAGCAGTCTGAAATCAGAATGGCATCAAAAAAAGATCCCAATGAAATTGCACTAGTTCATTAGTTCTGTTGCATATGCAATAGAATGCACTAAATTACATCGAAACATATGTTGATCAAATGGACAGACTCAAAGTGACCGTAAAATAAAGAGACATGTTAAATCTCGATTCTCATCATTATTGTTATTATTACTATTGTATTATTATATTATTTTATAACTGTAATACTAACGATTATATTAAAAACAAATATATATATATATATATATATATATATATAGCACTCATGATGGTGCCATGTAAAAAGCACCAGTGCCAAGAGTCCTGTGCTGGTGGCACGTTAAAGCACCCAGCACACACTGTAAAGTGGTTGGCGTTAGAAGGGGCATCCAGCCATGAAAGCCTGGCCAAATCAAACTGGAACCTGGTGCAGCCTTCCAGCATGCCAGCTCTAGTCAAACTGTCCGACCCGTGCCAGCATGGAAAGCAGACGTTGAAGGATGATTTATGGGTATCCATTTTCAGCATTTTGGTGTGGTAAGGGCAGCAAAGCCATTTCTAGCAATATAAGGCACCAAAGGGATGTAAAATACGATTCTCAATTTAAGATAAGTTTGTGTTTTGTTCGTCTAAGCTATATTGTTATGCTAGAAATGTGAAAGTATGTCCTTAGATGCGAGTTCTTACTTTACCTTGCTGTATAGAAATTTCAACTCCCGCCCATCTTTCATCACTACCGTTACAAAGGGGGTTTGAGCACATGCGCATGGGCTGCTGCTCTATGAAGTTGGTCCAGGCGCATCCCCACAGGCCACTGGGCTGTGTATGTATATCTGTTATCTATACCCCCACCTTCTGTGAAGGTGCGTACGCACATGCCACTTGGTTATAATGCCTGTCTGTCCCTGGTCTATATGTCCGTCTGTCCCTGGTTCTTATGTCCATCTGTCCCCAGTCTATATGTCCATCCGTCCCTGGTCTATATGTCTTGTCTGTCCCCAGGCTATATGTCCGTCTGACTACTAATCACCTGTGTGCTGGTGCCATGTAAAAAATACTCGTGATGGTTCCACGTAAAAGCGCTAGTGCTGAGAGTCTGGTGCCAGTGGCACATTAAAAGCACCCAGCACACATTGTAAAGTAGTTGGCGTTAGGAAGGGCATCCAGCAAAGAAACCAAGTCAAATCAGTCTGGAACCTGGTGCCAGTATGGAAAATGGATGTTAACGGATGATGATGATAATGATGATGATATATATGTAGATGTATATATATATATGGTAAGAAGTTTGCTTCTAAACCACATGGTTCAGGGTTCAGTCCCACTGAGTGGCACCTTGGGCAAGTGTCTTCAACTGTAACCTGGGCCCGACCAAATCTTGTGAGTGGATTTGGTAGCCAAAAACTGAAAGAAGGCCATCGTGTGTGTGTGTGTATATATATATATATATATATATATATATATATTTCTAATAGCTGAAGTAAAGCTAATTGTCAACTTTGCTTTAGCTATTATAAATATATTCTACCTGTATTATAAACATGTATTGAGTTCTTTTTGAGCAACAAATCCTTGAGTATCATAAAAGTCACAAACAGACTGCATATAAATGAAAAGTAAATGCTCTCAGAATCAATGTAGTTGATGAAGTTATGACTAAGAAAAGAAAATAGCATTACTGTTTTAAATAGAAACATGTTGCATGTATAGTACATTACAAAATACACACAGATCATACATAATAACTAACTAAGATTTCTAGTATCTCCTCTACATACACTGTTAATAGAATAGCTGACTTAATAGATCTCTGTATTCACCACCAGATACTGGAACAATCCTCCAGAAGCTGTTATTGCAATCCTTTTTTGTCAATTGATCTCCAAAATTCAAGAGTTGAATCACTAAATCTCTTTGTCACTCCCTCTGAACTACAATAAGCTGTAGATCGATCCATTAGATTTCTTTCAAAGCCAAACACAATGATGTTATTATTCATAAATGTATTTATAAAACTTTAAAGCACCAACTGAGTCATTGTAAAGCATCTAGGCCAGTTCTACCATTTACAAAACTCTACGTTGTACTGTGTTACATTTGATTCATAAGATTTTATTTCAGAAAAAGTGTTTTATCAGATAAAACAAATTTTGAACCTTATAATTTGGCTGCTATGTGTGTGGTGTCTCCCACTTTGTGCATATTGTGGACCTGGCAGTCCACAATATGTTATGACTCTGAAATATCTTTAACTAAGTCTCCTTATACAGGTCATCTCAATTAATATGAACTAAAATTGATTCTTTTTGGTATTAATCTTGATGAGATTGTTCTTATTTTGCTAACTAATGGCACACATACATATATTGGCTGGTGAATTGTTAAAATGATTCAATTATGGAATCAGAATTCAGTACTTCAAACTTGGTTATTAGTAGTATTTAGTACACTACAAGATACACATCTGTATCATGGAGGGCTACATGATGAAAGATCATTAATAAAATGAAAATTGCTCATTTGTATTATAAAATACATGTGGTTGAATGTTCCCTATGTGTGGTAACAGCTGGAATGAGAGTTAGTCCTGGTGGCAGAATATGCAGTGCCAATGGCCAGATATGAACCCTTGACCTTTTGGTTGGCTGCCCAATATCCGATCAACTAGGATATCCAAACTATCATATATAATATATAACCCATTATGATAAAACAAAAACTGGTGATTTACTAGTTGTGAATAATAAAAGCCATTGTAAAAGGATGGATGACCAAGTATATTGAAATAAAGAACAATTTTTTTTCAACTCTTATGATTGATATTTAAAACAAATCCATTTGTTTTTTTAACATTAAGCATCATGTCACACAAACAAAAATTGTGTCATGTTCTGAAAAATGTTTAATGTTCAGAAAATACTGGGCTACATTTCTAAAATTTAGCAGACACTATGTAAAGAAAGAAATTCATTTGTTTAAACTCCTTGACAAAATATAATAGAAGACACTGATGAAATTGGGACAACTCCTACAAAATACTGCCTAAATTCTCTAAATGTTTCATTGTATCCAAGATAAAGCCTTCTAAGTGAAAGATAAAGCACATCCTTGTAAACTAACTCATATATCAGGTTGACTATTAACCAGAGTCCTTGAACTCTTCTAGTACTCTTTCTTTGAATATATAATTAGCAAGTAACATTAACTCTACACATCTTTCATGCGTGCTTTTACCCTCTTAACTGATACCTATTCTGTTTTAATTTCCATGGACCTATTGCCCTGCCCAAGCTGCTTTTATTATAAGTTTGAGGTATTCATTCTTGTGAACCCTTAGTGGTTAATAATAAAGAAATTATTATTAATATTATCATTATTATTAGTAAGGTGGCGAGCTGGCAGAATCGTTAGCATGTCAGGCAAAATGCTTAGCGGCATTTCTTCTGTGTTTACCTTCTGAGTTCAAATTCTACTGAGGTCGATTTTGCCTTTCATCCTTTTGGGGTCAATAAAATAAGTACCAGTTGAACACTGGGGTTAATATAATTGACTTACCCCACTCCCAAAATTGCTGGCCTTATGCCAAAATTTGAAACCATTATTATCCTTATTAATTTTTCTTCTTTCAATTTTGTTTTCTTTTCTTGCCAAGTGTCTTCCTGACACCTGGGGCAAAAAAAAAAAAACTCACTGTATACATTGATAGACCATTAAGATAAACACACCAGATTGTTCATTCAAAATCAAATAAAGTTATGTAGAAAAACTTATTTACATGGATGCTAATCGTTCTCACAATACTTGTGACGTACCAGTTAAAATTATCTTTTGCACTTCTTGCAGGGAATCTTTCTCAAATAATTTTCAGTTCCTTTTTTGATCATTCCTAGTGCTCCTACAATCACTGATCTTGTAACCGCCTTCAGATACATTTTTTCGATTTCAAGGAGCAAATCTTTATATTTTTCTGAGCTTATCAAATTCTTTTGCCAAGATATTATGATCACAAGGAATACTCATGTCGATCAATAAACAAACTTTATTGATTTGGTCTTTCGCAACAATATCCAGTTTATTAGCTTTGATGGTTCTGTCTGTATGTACTGGAAAGTCCCCCAAAATCATTACATTTTCTCCCTCAGTTATAACCCCAGGTTAACGCTTATCCCACTTGTCAACAGTTTTAATTTTATAATGCCACCATATTAACCAGTGTATATATTGGCCAACTCTGTCATGTCTTGATTTATACTCTTCTGGTGCTAAAAGTTTACATCCATAGACTGAGTGTCTACTGTTTTGATCTCATCATTGCAGAATCAGCACTTTGGATCTACTCCATTTTTCATTACATTGGTTTGGTAGTTCCAGGTCAATAAGCTTTGATTTTAAACAGCTAAGATGAAGCCTTCGTTCTCTGCCTTTAGCCCTAGCTTTGTAGCCACTGATGAGTGTACTTCTGGTCAACATCAGCTTGTTTGTTACAGGCCACATATTTACCATGCAGGTTTCTGCTCCCACCCATCAGCCAATTGTTCATGTGCATTTTTCTTTGCCATTAATTTTACTTGTTTAGCAACAACAGTTGCCACACTGTTCAGCCTGGGTATCCTTCATGAAATCAATAGCAAATTTTTTGCTCCCTTTCAAGATAGAATGAAGCTTTTTATGCCTTTTGTGGCTTACAATGTTGTCATTAGTTGTTTCAAGATATTTGACCAGTCCAATTGTGGTGGTTTTGTAAGAGAGTTCAAACTGGATTGAGTCTCAACCTCCTTGGGCCCTGGGAAGGTAAAGACGATGCACATCTGCCTTTGGGTGGTGCATCTTATTACAAGTCAGCAGCTTATGATTCAAATTTCACCATGGTCAACTTTACCGTTCATCCTTTCAGGTTCATTTAAATAAGTACCAGCTGAGCACTGGGGTTGATGTAATCAACTTGCCCCCACCCCCAAAATTTCTGTCCTTGTGCCTATAGTAGAAAAAAATTATCATTATATTTTTTATTAGGATGCTGAATCGTAGAATCAATATTTGTTCAGTTTTTCACATTTTGAGTTGAAACCCAGCCAAAATACACTTTGCCTTTCATCTCTCCAGAGTCAATAAAATATAGTACCAGTCAAGTACAAGGGGAGTTGATATTATTGACTAACGCCCTCCCTTCAAAATTTCTGCCATGTCTCCAAATTAGAAACAATTATTATACACCTCTGTCTTTTAGCAAAGAGATTAAATATAAAATTAATATATTCTAAAACATTTCATCATATTAACACATTGCGAGTAATTAAAATAAAAGGGTAATCCAAATACATATAGATATGCTTAACTTACACACTGATACAGATATGTAAATTCTATAACTTGATATATTCCTAGATTAACCCTTTAGCATTCAAATTTCTTTGTCAAATGTAATGCTTATTTATTCACATTGTTTTGAGTTAATAATGCATTATTTTGTAAATTTGAGATTTTGATGTTGTGATCATTTATTTTTTTAATGATACTAGACCACCCGTGACCCATTGGGTCATGCTCACTTGCACACACACAAATATATAGGCATTCACACACACACACGTCTCTTAAGTACGTAAACACACAATGTATATAATGTAAAATGACATTGGAAGGCCAATATATATATACGTGTATATATGTGTATATATATATATATATGTGTGGGTGTATATATATATATATATATGTGTGTGTGTGTGGGTGTCCATAGCCTATAATAAATAAATCTCGAAATATGTTCAAACTTCACACTGCACTTCATGAACAAAGTATGCAAATATATATGTAAAAAAAATTAAGATAGAATATACATTTTCTGAGAAAGTTCAATTACAAACAAACATCCTAGAGTATTAGTAGTATAGAGATTGTAGGGTAGAGGCCAGATCTGGCCAGTTTGAACATAAAACAGGTAGAATATTTAGGTCAGATCTGGCTGGTTTAAATGCTGAAGAGTTAAAGTAATATTGAATTTTTTTCAATAGTCATTACTTATAACATTAACATTTTTTCTTCCTCATAAATAATGCACAAATGTAAGAAAAAGTTGCTTTTATTCAAATAGTAAAAGGAACGACTTCACACATCAGTGGTGATTGTTGTTGATTAACTCCAGGATAGCCATGTAACAAAGGCTTGTAACAAAAAACCTTCCAGCTTTTAGTTCATACTATTGTTGCAGGTGTGTGTGTGTGCATGTTTGTAAGTAAGTATATGCATGCATATATTGTGATTAGTCTTTTGAATTAACTCTACTTTGCTCTTAGTTAAAACACCAAGAATCAGCCTTTGGAGTAAGAAGAAAGTGAGTTTTCTAAATTGTTAAAATTTATCCAAGTTTCTGTAAGGGTGAAATTACAGGCATATTCTAGAATTAGCGGTTATACTTAACAATTTCTGTTAACTGGAGGTAGCTGTAATGTGTCGGATGCCTGTATATACATACATATATATAAATGATATGGACACAAACACACAAATATTATATGTACATACATATATATATATATCATCATCATCCTTTAACGGCTGTTTTAAAGGA
>JAOPUL010005356.1:1790311-1803187 GCA_027564515.1 Octopus rubescens
CACACACACACACACACACACACACACACACACACACACACACACACACACACACACAAACTCACACACACACACACAAACACACACACACACACACACACACACAAACACACACATACACAAACACACACACACACACACACACACGAGTGTGTATGCTGAGATAGGGGCTCTATATGTATTTATATTATATGACTTTTCCCCTTTGCCCTCTTTAGTGGGTATGGTCATTTCTCATTACTCATGACAATATTTGTGAGGAAAAAGATGTCATTCTATTTCTGTTCTTTATTCAACACCTTTTTATATTGATTTCATGTTTTTGTCTCGACTTTTATTTATTTATCTCAAAACCACCCATCACCTGCAGAATTCCTTTTTTTGTGGGGGTGTGGGGTGGGAGTGGTATTTATTCTTTCTTTCGTATTGGAAATTGATGGTGGCAATAATGATGCAAAATAAAGCTTGTCTGAATTTCATTGTAAAAGTTTGGATCCTGCCAATGGGCCAATAATATTTATGATGAGAAGCAGGGCAAATGGCAATCGGCAATAATCCACAGCATAAATACTAAATGTTGCATTTAATTAGAAAACTAAAGAATTTGAGCTCTAAATTCCCACATTTTCATGCCATATTTTTTCTTGTTAGACTTACAAGGGATTTATGCACTGCTAATGTAATGAGAAAATAATTCCAAAGCTGTATATGTTTAAATGTTGTGTGCGTGTGTGTCATCATCATCATCATCATTTAACGTCTGTTTTCCATGCTGGTATGGGTGAGACGGTTTGACTGGAAACTGGCAAGCTGGGGAGCTGCACTAGACTCCGGTCTATTTTTAGCTTGGTTTCTACAACTTGATGCCCTTCCTAATGCCAACCACTCCAGAGAGTGTATCACTAGCACATACATACATATATATATATATATATATATATATATAAGGCGGTGCTCCAGCATGGCCGCAGTCTGATGACTGAAACAAGTAAAAGATAAAAGACAAAAGATATATATACAACGGGCTTCTTTCAGTTTCCATCTACCAAATCCACTCACAAGGCTTTGGTCGGCCCGAGGCCCTAGTAGAAGACACTCGCCCAAGGTGTCACACAGTGGGACTGAACCCGGAACCATGGGGTTGGGAAGCAAGCTTCTTACCACACAGCCATGCCTGCACCTATAGCAAGCTTCTTACCACACAGCCATGCCTGCGCCTATATATACATTATAAATGCTATACACATTAGTATTTTAATCTAAAGCTGCTTCAAGTGTATATATTAATAGCATAATATATTTGGAATGAAGTAAAATAAATCTGGTTATACATACATGAAAATAAGTATACATTTTTTATATATTTAGCATCTTGGTTGAAGCACTCCATTTCTGGCAATGAGACAGTGCAACATATATACGCCTCCAACTTTCCTCAAATGTAATGATGCAGTTAATTTTCTAGTACTTTCTATTCGTTATACACACTGGCTTTGGTGGAATTAAAATGAATAATCTCTTTGGTATTTATAAAAGAAAACACATCTCCTGCAACATTCTGTGTAAAATTATAGACGAGAGAGCATAACTTACTGACTGAATAACTAAATAAAATGTGCTTTAAATATTAGTGATACAGATATACTGTCTTATAGTTTAAGATATAGTTTGCTAACATATATTATTTATTTTTTTAAGATGGCTGGGTGCACCAAGGGGAGGTTTAGCTGTTATTGCAAGCAGTTCAAATGCTCTCATAAAGGCATTCTATTTGGCACTTCCTTGTGCTATTATTGATAATAGTGATGCTGTTGTTTAGATCTAAATCAGTGATGACTGAGCAGACCTATCATAATCATTCTGCTTGTGACCATCGTTTTTTTTTCTGGTATAGTGTATCTTGGACTACATAATCCCATATGTCTTACCTTATTTTGAGCTCTAGTTATAAAGGTCAGAGAAATTCAAATTTGTAGATCAAGTTATGAAGGTCACAAAGAAAGTCATTGCCCAATTGATCCATGATAGACTTGGATGAGATGCAGTTTAGCTTTGTACTTGGAAGAGGCACCACAGATGCAATCTTCCTAATGAAGCAACTACAGGAGAAATACTTGGTTAAGAATAAACTGCTATTCCTGGCTTTTGCTGATTTGGAAAAAAGCATTAGACTGGAGATCACATTTAGTAATCTGGTGGACAGTGAGGAAATTAGAAATAGATGAATGGTTTGTGAGGGTGGTTTAAGCTAGGAACAAGAATGCAGCAAGTAAAGAGAGGGTTGGCAATGACTTCAGTTATGAATTTAATGTGAAGGTGGAGTCCACCAAGTTCAGTCCTCAGTCCTCTCCTATTCATCATAATCCTACAGGTCATCACAAATGATTTTAAGACTAGCTGTCCATGGGAACTCCTATATCCTGATGATTTAGTTCTCATAGCTGAATCTATGGTGGAATTAGAGATGAATGGGATACAGAGATTCTTGGTGCAACATAGTGAAATGCATCTCAGTTGCAGCTGCTTCAAAAACAATACAAGTGGATAATCAAAGCAAAGGATCAAGATAGATGAATAGGTTTGGTGTGGAACTTAGGAACACTTGTGAAGATTAAATTTATCAAGCTATACATGCTTACTAAGAGCAAGTTGTATAACATGCTGTAATTACTTCAGAATAAGGTGTCTATGTTTAAAGTTTATGTAATGTAATACAAAAAA
Source organism: Octopus rubescens (assembly GCA_027564515.1). Taxonomy (NCBI): domain Eukaryota; kingdom Metazoa; phylum Mollusca; class Cephalopoda; order Octopoda; family Octopodidae; genus Octopus; species Octopus rubescens. Next base: position 1,793,033 of record JAOPUL010005356.1, read on the forward strand.
ATTCTCTTGCATTACTATTTTAGTATATGCACACGACATAGGAAGAATCTAAATAAAGATGTAAACATTTATTTACATCTCACCACTGAAGAGACAAAATCACACCAAAACACCATGTCTGGTAGTCCACTGACATCACTTGGACCCCAACTTAATGTGTTTTTACAGACAAAAATCCATAGAAAGAATTATTTTTCTATTAGACAAAATCTGGCAGTAAACACCTTGTATATTCTAGTGTACAGGCACATGTTAAAATAATGTAGACATCTTTATTTTGATCCCTGTTGCTTTGTGTACTATTTCTAAATTGATTATTGGATGGAAAGTCTCAGAACACCAGCAAATCTATTGTTTGCTGTTCTCTACATAGAAGGACAGAAGTTTTACCTTAACTCCAAATAACTGAGAGTGTATCTGTCACTGAAGAGGTAAACATACTGAAATTCAGTATCTGATTGTTTTCTGATATCACTTGGAGCTCGGAGTGATATGTTTTATATCCGAAGTGTATAGAAAGAAAATGGTTTTATTTTCAAGACGAAATCCTGTGGCAAATACCTTTAATGTTCCTTGTGTACAAGAAGGTGTTAAAAATAAAGGTATACATCTTTATTTTAGTTTATATTTTTAATTTAAACATAAACTATTTAAAAATTGTATGTCTTTCACAATACTCTCTTATTTAACCATTCCCTATATGCCATTCACAACTCTCATTTATTTAACAATTGTAAACCCTTCACAACAATGTCTATTTCACTGTTGGATTTCTTTCAAAACACTATTTAGTCTGAATGTTGTGTCTTGCATTAATTTACCACAACAACAATAACAATTACAACAAAAAAAAGACCAAGAGAAATTGATTATTATTGTCTAGCAGCAGAATACAATACCAAGTTGGCATATATTTAAATAAGCATATCAACAACATATCTTTAATAAAATATTGGAATTAAAATTTTGAATTTAAAGAATCTAATTACGACAAACCATTTCCACCCGAAGAATATTTTAGAAGAGAGAAACAACAAAACCAAAGCAAAAACAACAAAAAATGAAAGCATTGATTTATATTTTGTACAAATATTTATGATTGCTCATTATATAAAATTCTTGATTTCTAGCCTAGTTGTCTCAAACAAATGCAGAACTAATTAAATTCTTGTGCTGAACTATCTTTTCATTTAACACTATAGCAATATGCTGTAGTATGAATGAACATCAAAAGTACTGATTGAAATTGTGTGAATACTCAACCATTGAATTTCCATTCTGGAGTGCACAAAAGAACATTGTCTCAACAGTTGACAACTCATTAGGTAAATCTTTTGCTTTATTTCACTGTTTTATGTTTTGAGACTGTTTTATGTTTTGTAGCCATGGCTAAATTGTTCTCACAAAACCTTAGATTTGTATATTGCTGTAGTGGGGTTCAAATTCAGTTCCCTGGCAAACTGGTCAGACATCACAACAGTTTCATGTGATTGGTCTGTTAATCAACCAATCAGTGTCAAGCCATCACGTGATTCAATCTTCTAGAATCTTCTTCTTGTACCCCATAAAAGGTCACTTTTAGTGATAATTGATTGCAGAATGTTGAGGCAGCTGAGTGAGATGTGTCTTCATTCTTGCCACATCAGACGCCCCATGCAGATGGCTCAGACAGTTCACCAGGAACCTCCATCACCACAAATGTATCACAATTGTTTCCAGTAATGTTAAGCAAGCCACACGTTGCCATATCAATAGTTTGTTGTAAACTCCAAGTAGTATCTCTCTCCAAGTATGTAATTATTGCTGTTATAATTTGTAAAAGACAAATGCAGTTTGACTTTATGTGTGATAATAAAACCTTGTCTTAAATGTTTGTGGGTGTTACTTCTTCAGTTACTTCATCAGTTACTTCTTCAGTTACTTCTTCAGTTACTTCTTCAGTTACTTCTTCAGTTACTTCTTCAGTTACTTCCTCAGTTACTTCTTCATGCAGCCCAACAAACATATTTTCATTCTTCAACTCAACCAGTCACCATCACAGACTATGCAACAACAACAACACCTAAACAACAACTGGATCAACTATTTGGAAGTCATTCCAGTAACAACTCTCCTACGATGTGGTAAGAATAAATTTTTTGTCATTAGTCATCAGTCAAGTTGTTGCTGCTAGCACGACTGCTGCTGCTAGTGATGCTGGCATTGTTATAACATGGCTCTGGTTCAGTTCTACTCTTGAAATCATATGGTAATCAGGAAGTCAACCAAACGACCAAGTGTAAACTTCAGATGTGTTCTTCTAAATATATTTTGTTATTGTCTAGTTGAGAGTTATAATGCACATATTGCACACTCTGATATGCAGTATATAGTATGGTGTTACAGTCTGCGCTGATATTTCATTATTCCTCTGCTGTCCAATCTATATTTGTTTGGGGTGTGAGGGAGATCAGAAACAGTACACCTACCTTTTCTTGGCCAGCACAAACCTGCGTAGTAGTAACTTATCCATTTGTGTGGCCCAAACCCAACACCCGAATTAGTAGCTGCTATCACCCAAAACCCAGAGCGAACTGCCACACATCTGACCCTTCTCGCATCACTCGATAAAAGAAGCTGCCTGACTTCGTGTCCTCGTCCCATTGTGCTGGCATTCTTCCTCTTCTGGTCAGCTCCCCAGTTACTGCCATCATGCACTCTTCTGGTCAGCCTCCTAGGTGCTGACATCATCCCACATTTCTGCATCAATTTTTGATACTGTTCTTGTTATTTAATCTCTGATCGTCTCTGCAGTAACAACAACAGTAACAACATCCAACAACAACTGCAACAGTCTCAGCAACAGCAACAGGGTGTGTAAGGTCATCATTATCATCATCTTCATATAACGTCCATGTTCCATGCTGGCATGGGTTGAACCAAAGTGTGTCCCTGCATACTTTCTAAGCATCTGCATCACTATTCCAAATGCCTTCCCATGTAAAAAGCTATGATAATGAAGCAGAAAATGGAAACTTGATGGCTGGATATTCCTTTTAAGAGAGAGACATTATTATTCCAAGAACCGGAATAGAAAATTTTATTAACATTATTCTACTCATTACACAAGAAATGTACTGAAAATACCATTATAACTCTCCAAGAACAGATATTTCCAAAAAATTTATGGTTTTATTTCTCAAAGCGAAAAAACTGATAATATACTTATGTATCTATGTTTGCATGTATGTATGTATATTTGTATGTATCTATGTATGCATGTATGTGTATGTATGTTTGCATGTATGTATGATTGTATGTAAGCATGCATGTATGCATGTAAATACATGTAGGAACATGTTTGTATGTATATAGTATGCTTGTATGTAAGCATGTATGTGTGTATGTGTGTATGTGTATGAATGTATGTAACTATAACTGTAGTAGCTGTTGTTGTTATTGTCATTATTATTGTCACTATTATGATTATTATGATTATTATTATTATTATTATTATTATTATTATTACTATTATTATTATTATTTTATAGGTCATCGTAAGTTTATGTTAACTGAATAGCATTATATTTTGCTTTTAGATTTCATTATACATTTTCTCTAGTTCATATCAGACCCCCCACACACACACACACACACACATTTAGACATGCACATACAAATATATAGATATCCATATACATCCATGCATACATGTATATACACACACACATATATATATATGCTTGCATGGAGAGCGGACGTTAAAGGATGATGATGATGATGATGATATATATATTTATACATACACACATATATTTGCATACCCATACATATGTGTGTGTGTGTGTGTGGGTGGGGAGGTATATGTGTGTGGGTGTGTGTGTGTACACGGTGTAAGTACATATAAAACACTGTGTTAGAAATCCATGGCAATACAGTTGAAGAAATCTTAAAATTAAATAAGAACATAAAATAAAATTCTATCAGAAAACATTTGTTTATATTCCAATATTTCGGGGGAAAATACCTTTTGCAAAAGCGTTATAAGTAAAGGTAATTTTGTTTGGTTTTGTTGCAGTTTCATATCTGTAACAAGTGATACATCTGTGTGCAATTGATGCATAAAGAGAAAGATGTTGTAAACTGTGTTGGAATAGGTTTAAAAGTCTTGTCTTGAATTTATTTTGCATAAATTATCGTGTGTGTGTGTGTGTATGTTGTGTGTGTGTGTGTGTGTGTGTGTGTGTGTGTGAGAGAGAGAGAGAGAGAGAGAGAGAGAGAGAGACAAAATTAGAATCAGATGGAGAATGGTGTAGTGACTGGTGGTAGTATCTAGGTGATTCACGATAACATTTTTTAGTCCCCTCACAAAATGGTCTTTATTGCAGTTAAAACAATTGTAAGGAAGTGAAATTTGGAATGTATGTAGTCTTATATATAACCTTCTTCTCTTATATAGTCATATCATCATCATCATCATCATCATCATCATCATCATCATCATCATCATCATCAACATCATCATTATCATCATCTTAATCTTTGTTATTGTTGTTGTCCTTCTGGGTTAGCCAAGTATCTCCTCTGTAGTAAGACAACTATCTCTGTCCCTCTATTATACTCTAACCTCTCACCTTGCACACAGCCACTTCCCTCGGTTCCACTTCCCCTCTCAGTTGAGAGGTATTTGTCTTGCAAGTTACTTGGCAACACTTCTGGTGCTGGTAACACATAAAATGTACCCAGCACATTTAGTAAAGTGGTTGGCGTTAAGAAGGGCGTTCGGCTGTAGAAACCAAGCCAAAAATAGGCTGGAGTCCGGTGCAGCTCCCCAGCTTGCCAGTTTCCAGTCAAACCGTCCAACCCATGCTAGCATGGAAAACAGACGTTAAATGATGATGATGATGATGATGATATGTTTGTATAAGTACATATACACACATGAGAGGCTTCTTTCAGTTTCTCTCTACTAAATCCACTCACAAGGCTTTGGTCAGCTTGTTCAAGATGTCATGCTGAAACCATGTGGCTAGGAAGCAAGCTTCATTACCCTCTATGCCCCCAGTCATGCCTGCATCTCTGCTGTTTAAAATGTTTAGAATCTAAACTACAATGAGTAAAATTTGGTTCAAATTTCCAGGAGGGGAATCTGCAATATGGAGGATTTGTTTTGTCCACGTGGTCTCTGTGACTTTGAAGCTGTTATGCAGCAAATATTTGTAATTTTGAAAACATTGATAGGTTTTATTATTAAATTTTAAAGATTTTATTCCTGCTTACCAATTAGTATTTTGTTAAAATAATACTTTTTATCAGTAGCTCTTGTGCACTAGTGGTAACATGTAACCCTGTACAGTAATATGTCTGATGGTTGGGTCATTGGTGACTAAATCAGCAACCCCACTAATCTTGCTTGGTGAGGAGGTTAATTACTGGACACCCTGCAGGATAAAATCAAAGCCTGACAATGGGCAGAAGAAGTGAGGGGAGTCAATGTCCATCTAATATTGTGTAAGAAATGGAAGGGGAAGAAAAGAAGATGACTACCTTGTATGTGGAAAGAACAATGGAATGAAAGAAAATTAGAAGAGTGAGGGGGTGAGGGGGGTGAGAGGGTCACCCAAGAAACCAATATTTATAATATATGCAAAGTAGCATGTTGGTAGAACCATTAGCACTCTGGGCAAAATGCTTAGTGGCATTTTGTCTCTGTCTTTACACTCTGAGTTCAAATTCCACACAGGTCGATTTTAGCTTTGATTCTTTCGGGGTCAATAAAATAAGTACCAGTTGAGCATTGGGGCTGATAAAATTGATTTAGCCTTCCCCTGAAATTGCTGTCTTTATACCATATTTGAAACCATATTTATAATGTATATACAACCATGGAATGTCACTAACTGTAATATTTTGTATTAGAGAAAACTTCTCAAAAGGAATTCGGTGCTAAAAACACACGACTTGGCTCATGATTGAGAGGCTGTGAGTTTGATTCCCAGCAGTGCATTGAGTCCTTGAGCAAGACACTTTATTTCACATTGCTCCAGTCCACTCAGCTGGCAAAAATGAGTTGTACCTGTAATTCAAAGGGGGTTAGCCTTGTCACATTCTGTGTTATGCTGAATCTCCCTGAGAACTACGTTAAGGGTACACGTATTTGTGCTCAGCCAATTACCCGTTAATTTCATAAGCAAGCTGTTCCGTTGATCGGATCAACTGGAATCCTCGTCGTCGTAACCGACGGAGGACCAGTTATCATGATCTTTATAATCCTCATCGCCGTCGACGTCGATGTTATCATCATCATAACCATCATCGTCGTCATCATCATCCCCATCACTATCACCACCATCATCATTATTGAATCAAGTTAATGAGGGAGCAGCTTATGTCGTCGATCGAGCCTGCTTAATATAACAGCTAAAACTGTTTCAAAACACCCGCTACCTCCTTAAAAACTAACTCACTAGTTTAGTGTAGTCTTAGGTGCACTGTGCTTGAACATAAAATACTAGATCGCCACTAGAACTTTGAACAGTCAATGGTAATGTTAGCGCCACCCACGGAGAGACATTTTTATATTTGGATTAAGATGCCAAGGATAACAAAATTGTTTGAAGTTTCTGTATGTTCAACAACCAAGAGATGTGGATTTTGGTCGATTACACTGTGTAACACGGTTTTTGTCCCTGGGGGCGGTAGCAACTGTCATTTCCTATTTGCTTACCCCTAGATATTATGAAAATTGGCTAATATTTCATTCAAACTTTGCTTATTATATTTATTCAAATCCCAAAGAATCCCTCTCAACACATGGCTATGATACTCCCCCACTACTCTTGCTCATGATCAGAGATGCACATATTGTCAATCACTAAGGGACATGTTCAAGTGGTTACCGTCAAGCAACTGACAAGCAAATCTATGGTATTGAACAGAATATTTGCTATAAAGATATTTCTGCTTCAGCAATCTGTCTGAAATGTAATGGAAAATAGGTCAGTTTCAAAATATTGATGTACAGGTCACTAAGCAAAGTTTGAAGGGAAGAGTAGTCATTTCCTTTGATTTCTAGATAGAAGCAAATAGGATATTTCTGCTGGAACTGGAGAAATATGCCTCATTAATTTCGCTATTGCTTGCCAAAATCGGTGAACCTAAAGACAGTTATTATAATTGCTTCTTCAGTCATTGCCGTCACATTTTCGGCTATTTTTTCACGGGTTTCGACAACAAGAAACTTTAAGTTGCTTTCTTGATGTCTCCTAATGAGAAACTGGTTGGTGCTATGATTAATGCCTGCATAGAATCAAATTGGAATATATCAATATAAAGAGAATATACGAGAGACGACTGAAAAGTTCATTGGCTGATCAAGATACTTTCATGGAAGGTGATCAAATGAGGTTTATTTTTCAACATAGTCCTCCTTGTGGTTCACACACGTCTTTCATCGGAGTTGCAGTGCTTGGATCCCATTGATGAAGAACTTTTCATTTTGTTGGTAAGAAAACACATCAACAACAGATATGACATCATCATCACTGCGATACTGGTTCGCAGCCGAGTGTTTTGTTGGGGTTTATTTCACGTTGGGGAACAGATGATAGTCAGATGGGGCCAAATCAGGAGAATATGGAGGGTGATCAACCAGTTCAAAGCCACAGTCACGTACAACAGCCATTGAAACGAAGGACTTGTGTCCTGGGGCATTGTCCTGATGAAACAAGACCCCTTTCGTCAGTCATCTCGGTTGTTTGGTTTTGACAGACTTTTGTAACTGCCTAAGCAAGCTGGCATAATACACTCCATTGATGGTCTGGCCCTTTTGATGGTGCGGCCCTTTTAGTCAATAAGCACAATGTCTTTTGAATCTCCAAAAACTGATGAAACGACCTGGCCTTATTTTGAGCAGGCATAGTCAGCCTACAGTCCACCCTCATATGTGTATATATTAACGGTTACCTCCCAGGATAGATCCATGTGTGTGAACGTGTTTGTTTCTCTTTGGATGGATAGATAGATGGATGGATGGATGAATGGCTATGCATGTGTGTGTGTATGTGTGCGTGTGTGATTGTATGTATGTATGTGTCTATGTAAGAATGTGTAGAGTGCATATGCATGTATATGTATGTATTTCTGTATATGTGTCTGTATAGAGAAAGTGAAACTAATAACCCGTTCAACCTAAACTACCACTCGACTACTTTTGATTGTTCTTTCTTCCAACGTCTTTAGCATTTCACTGTGAAAAGACGCTAGCCTATTAAAAATTATCTTTCTCTGCAAATCTGGTAAGTATACTTACATGAATAAAACCGTTGTTGTGGGTGAGTTTCTTGTCAAAGCTAATTGAGTAGAACTATGATCAAAATGGATCAAACCACGACTATCCCCGCTTAAATTTTAGACAAAATATATCCAAGATCACATCATTGCTCACAGACCGTTATATTCTGAGACGGTAAGGAGTAATTTTAAGCTCAAGTCGGGCGACCGTTTAGGGATTTCCTTATTGTCTTGCAAATAAATATAATTTGCTCGGGGATGCAATGAAACTCTTGTAACTGAATTGAACTCACACACTGTGAATTTGTAATTCAATACTTTATCCAGTGTGCCGGCTGCCACAAATCACCAAACTCTGAGATACACATTAAAAGTGAACTGTAATCTCGTTAGTAGAAAATGTCACTTGCAGACAAGGATGGGTGGTTATTGGGTGCTGAACCCGAAATTTACAGATATTTCTAGTTTTATCAGATAAATGTAAAAGGGGAAGGGGACAGATGATATGAGAAGGGCGGGGAGATGATTGATTCTCGCAGCAATACAGCAACAGATCAATGGATTAATGAAATGATCGATAGAAACACAAGAACAGGTTTTAAAAAAAATTATTGATATACATTTGGAAATTGTATGGAAGCACGAAAATGATACGGTTTTCTCTTAAACTGGAAACTAGGTTAATTTTTCATGAAACTGGTATTAATTTAGAAGTGTGTAAATTATAATCTCCCAACAACTAACCATTATAATCCTACAAAATGTGGGATTATAATATCCGTGCTTCTCCTGTGAGAATTAGGGAAATATATTAAAGGAAGGATTCAAAGTGTAAATTGAAACTGGGTCTGTGGGTCATGAGGATCGTAACGGTCTACTCGGTTTCCGCACAAAATGCAACGAAGAAGTCCCTAGGCTGTTGCTTAACCTACTAGTAATAGAAGGCAGCCAAATCTCCCTCACACCACATCTTGCCGTTCTAAAGACAAAAAGAAAATGACGGATATTTTTGTATCGTTCAGTCAAGAGAAACTACACTGTCCGTGGACATTGTTAGAGCTTCTGAGACTCATAAAGAGAAGAGCTGAAGGCACCCTGAAGTCGGATGTCAGATCCGAGAGTTTATAACAGATTGGGCTCTGTTAAAGACACCAAAGGACCATATAGTGATTATGATAAACTGTGTAACGGGGTAAGTGTACCACATTGAATGATGTAGTCCTAGGTGAACAATGTCAAGAAAGTGAATAAGATAACCTCAAGTCTATGATGCCATCGGTGCTGAATGAGGTTAAATAACATCAATGTTATAAATGACAGTGATAAGCATGAAAAAGTAAGTATATTAGCCATGGTGACACGGTTTCGAGACGTTAATAGTGACATTTGACTTTATTTATATGACCGATAGCCTTCTATCATCATCTACAAACGCCAACAACTTTCGATGATTTACTTAATAATTCTACCCTATTATCTTTAACTGTTCTTATCCTTACATTTTCAACCCTGTTTTTTTTTTCGACATGTTGTTATTAATTCAGTGTTTTTCTAAGTCTTCACCTTGACTTTTACCAAGGGATTTTGCAACCATTTATGTTCGCATTCAGCCTTGATTGGCGGCCCAAACACCGTCTTTTTGTTCTAAGTCTTTTACAAGGTTCCATCGTATTCTAATTTGGTCCAATATAAACAGGTTGGTCTTTTTATTTATCTAGCTAATTATTAATGTTTTTCTTTTTATATAACACCTTATATAATATGAACCATACATTTATGTCTTCTTGTGCGATCGTGCGTGCGTGCGTGCGTGCGCGTGTGTGTGTGTGTGTGTGTGTGTGTGTGTGTGTGTGTGTGTGTGTGTGTGTGTGTGTGTGTGTGTGT
>JAOPUL010005356.1:2076411-2087567 GCA_027564515.1 Octopus rubescens
CCTTCTCTCTCTCATATATATATATATATATATATATATATATATATATAAATGAACTGAATAGGCACCACTTGTTGTAACAATTAAATTTAGTTTACTGAGACATGGAAACTTCTTTGCCTTAAGATGAAGGTGAAAGAAAAGAATAAAACAGACTGAGGCATTATAATTGCTACCTGTCATGTAATGAATCTTTTTACCTATTCATTGAAGATTCTCTTGTTTGCCTGACACATGTGAAAGGGTCAGAATGACCGAATGGTCAAGTTATAGGTCAGTTGGTTAATGCTGAAGTAAGATGGCCGTGTCAGTATAGAATTCAATTATTAACTCATACTCTATTCAATTTCAATTCAATGCCAATATTTAATTGTGTATTTAGGCAGCAACTCACTTCAGATCTATATGACTCAGTTTATCTAAATTTCTGTCAAGAAACACTATCAGTTTATTCAAGAAGATTATGTCAGATGGGTCCTTGGTCCTACCTTGGGAGGTATTTATTCCTCATCTGTTTAACACCATAAAACTGGAGCTAAGTGCCAAGCATCCGTTAGAAGTCCATTACAAAGGCATTACAAGATGCAGCCACACACACACATCTATATGGTTATACTGTCATATTCTTATTCCAATATTTGTCCACTTATGCAGAAAAGGAAAATAGCTAAATAAAAATATCGATAAATATCTTTAACCCCTTAGCATTTAAACCAGCTATATCCTGCCCAAATAGTCTACCTGTTTCATGTTTGATCTGGTTTGATGCACATCTTTTCACACCTACCCTGCAATGTTATGCTTGAAATAAACGAATACATCTTTGAAATCTCAAAGTTAAGAGGTAATATATGATTAATTCAAAACAATGTGAATAAATATTACTTTGACAGGATAATCCGAATGCTAAAGAGTTAAACCATAGAAGTAACTTTATTGTTTCACCTGGTAGATTATTGAACAATTGGTGGAATAAACAATCAGGCAAAACTTAAAATGCCACACAAAAGGAATCTTAAAGTTGACTGTGTTTTCAAGAAAGATTCTTCCCATAAATAAATGATTTTTAAATGACTTTAAGATAATGAATTTAAATAAACAGAAACAATTAAATTATCAATTTATAGAGTAATCAGTGTGTGACATTTTGTAGGTCACACATCACTATCATCATTATCATCACTGCCACTACCACCACCACCACCACCACTACCACCACCACCATCATCATTATCATCACTGCCACCACCACTGCTGCCACTGCCACCACCACCACTACCACCACCATAATCATCATCATCATCATCATCGTCATCATCATCACCACCACCATCACCACCACCACTATCACCACCATTATCAACATCATCATCATCATTGCCTTCATCATTATCATCATCAACATCATCATCATCATCATCACCACTACCACCATCATCATCATTATCATCATCATCATCATCATTTCACGTCCATCTACTATGCTGGCATGGGTTGAATGATTCAACAGGTTATAAGGAGGAACAGGAACATTGTATCATATTCCAAACTCTGTTTCAGCATGGTTTCTATGGCTGGGTGCCCTTCCTAATAATGCCAACCACTTTACAGAGTGTACTGGGTGCGTTTTATGTGGGATTAGCCCCAATGAGGCCAGCACATAACTTGCAAAATTAAGCTTCATCTCCACTGAGGAAAACTATTCTATAGAATGAGGCTGTTTTATGCCAGGTCTTGAAAGGTTAAAGCTTGAAAGAAGGACACATTTGTTGCCGTAGAGGAAATATAAGAGTGGGTGGGAGTACTTTGGGTGGAGCTGGAAAAGAGATAAAGATGGTGAGGACAAGGTGTTAGGGTAGCCCTCAAGGTACAAGTAGAAAGAGTGGGGACAGCAGGGTGGATGGGTAGAGATTGTAAGAGTGTCTGTGAAGAGTGAAGAATGGTTAAAGATGGGGTAAAAATGAACAACTATTATAATTAGGGATATCTCCCATTAGCACCAGGCTATATAAGTGTGTGTGTGTGTGTGTTTGTGTGTGTGTGTGTATGTGTGTATTTATTTATATATGTATTTATATATGTATATTGAGAACCATGTATTTTACATCCCTTTGGCACCTTGTATTTGCCAGAGATAGCTTCAAAGTCTCGTGTCTGCCCTACCATAGCAAAATGCTGAGGTAGAGTGAGAAACTCGCATTTAAGGGCATATTTTCCCATATGAGGGGTAGTCTAAGAAAGATGCTTCTGCAGTTTCTTGATGAACAACCTACACAGATTATTTGTTTATAGAGATCAAATGATTTTGCTGTACTTTAGCTCACTCCCTCCATCAAATAAACATTACCTGAACAGGTGCCTGGTGTACCACCTGTCAGGTGTTAAAATAGTCACTGATCAACGTGAGAGGAAGTTTTTGTTCAAGAACAAAATGCACGACCCGGTCCAGGAATTGAAATCACGATCGCAAGATCATGAGTGTAACACCATAACCACTAGGCCATATATATATGTATATATATCATCATCATCATCATCATCATTTAACGTCTGTTCTCCATGCTAGTATGGGTGGGACAGTACCACAGGAGCCGACCAAGTTGGAGCCTGCACCAGACTCCTGTGGTTTTGTTTTGGCAGGATTTTACAGCTGGATGCCCTTCCTAATACCAACCACTAAGGAGAGTGGATTTGATGCTTTGTACATGGTACAAGCACCAGCGTGGTCAGTTCTGGCAGGGATTTTTACAGCTGGATGCCCTTCTTAACACCAACCACTTTACAGTGTGGACTGGGTGTTTTTAAGTGTCACCTGCACTGCCAGGTTTTCAGGTACTTGCAAGATATAAAAGAGGGAAAGGGAAAGAGCTTTTGGGAAGGTTATAGTAATAGATACTGGTGTCTTGCTGTAGATGGAGCACTGGTTACCTGGCTAGAGAGAGAGAGAGAGATCAGAAAGGCAAAAAGGTGTCCAAGACAATACTGGGAATTCTAAGTCGGAGTACATATGGGTTGGCCAAGTGGATGAGGCAAAGTTAAGGAGTGCGATGTAGGTGATGGCATGTGCCAGTCAGGCCCTTGGAGCTCAGGTGACTTGGATATAAGGGGTAGGATACCATGAAAGGAATGGGTAGGGAGTGTGGGTAGATGATGAGGGGGTGATTAGAGACAGTGTGATTAGGAGTCAAAGACTTGGATATATGTAGGGTTGGGGAGGAGGTTAAGAGCTATGGGATAGCAATGACAGAGGGGCAGGGGTGTGGGGCCAGGATTGGGAGTGAGAGCAGGGCAGTGTATGAAGCTGTACTGGGGAGGAGGAAAAAGTAGAGGAGGAGAGAATGGCGTAGGAGGTGGGTTGGAATGGCTACAGGATAGCAATGACAGTGAGACAAGGTGTGGAGATAGGGTAGGGTTGGGAGTGAGAGCAGGGTGTGGAGCATGAAGGTGTACAGGGGAGGAAGAGAGAGAGAGAGAGGGAAGGGGATGGAGCGTAAAGAGCTTGTTGTATGCTGATGGAACTTCTTTGTAGGAGGTTGTCCTGAATGGTACTAGGGTGAGATAGGGCTAGGCCTGTAATATAGAGTGAGAAAAGGTCAGTAGAAAGGGCTGGGCTAAGCGGTCAGGGATGGGGGTGGGAGACAGGGTACATGTGGCTGTGATGTGATGGAGGGAAGGTGTAGAAGTGTAGTTCAGATTGTGGCTGGAGACTGTATGGGGGGGGGGCGGAAGTTCACATGTGTGAGTGGGAGACAGCATTTTTGGAAATTAGCTTTGCTTATGATTGCAGGTCCTCCGAAGTACCTCATATCACCAGGCATCTCGGTCCACTGTCATTTCCTCAGTGAGCCTCAGCTTCGTGAGATCTGCCCTTACCACCACATCCCATATATTCCTGGGTCTCCTTCTTCCCAGGGTAGCACCTACCTTCAGCGATCGGCACCTCCCTATGCAGCCATCCCCACCCATACACATCACATGTCCAAACCACTGTAGTCTTCTCTCTTGCATAATACATTCAATTCCTCTTATGCTTAACTTTTCTCTCAGTGCACTTGTACTTTGGTTTATGTGTCTACTCGAGTTGCACATCCAATGGAGCATACTGCCTTCATTTCTCACCAGTCTACACATGTCTTCTGCATTCATCGCCCATCTCTCACTACCATGAAGTATAACCATGCGTACACAAGCATCATATAGTCTACCTTTCACTCTGAGAGAGAGTCCTTTAGCTGCCAACAGAGGTAATAGTTCCCTGAACATCCTCCACTCAATTCTAATTCTAGAGACAATACTTTTAGTACATCCACCTCCCTTGCCAATTTGGTCGCCTAGGTAACAGAAAATATCTACAACTTCCAGAGTACCTCCTGGGCATTTGACTGAGTCTAATTCCTGTGTGTTCTTGGTACAATCTGTTCCTGAGCATCTACCACACACAAAGGCTACTTTATATGTCAATCTACCTATGATACCTCTGCACCTCTTATGCGTCCAGAGTTTACACTGGGTGCAGCAGATGGAATTTCTCCCAACTCCTTTCCTACAGATGGTGCATGGCCATTTTCCTGAAGGAACTAAGGTTTTAGCCTCTTTCTTAATAACAACCACTTTTGTCTTAGCTAGATTAAATTTAAGGCCCTTTGACTCCAGGTTTTGTTTCCAAACCTGGAATTTATCTTCCAGCTCTGCCAAAGAATCTGCAATGAGAGCCAGGTCATCATATATATATATATATATCATCATCATCCTTTAACGTCTGTTTCCCATGATGGCATGGCTTGGACGGTTTGATTAGAGCTGGCAAGCCAGAGGGCTGTACCAGGTTCCAGTCTGATTTGGGTTAGTTTCTATGGCTGGATGCCCTTCCTAACACAAACCACTTTACAGTGTTTGCTGGGTGCTTTAATGTGACATCAGCACAAGACTCTCAGCGCTAGTGCTTTTTACGTGGAACCATCACGAATGCATTTTGCACAGAACTCTCAACATAGGTGCTTAGAGTGGCACCGTGACAGGACTCTCGACTCAGGTGCTTTTTGCACAGGACTCTCAACATAGGTGCTTAGAGTGGCACCGTGACAGGACTCTCGACTCAGGTGCTTTTTGCACAGGACTCTAAATGTGTCTTACTATAAGATGACGATCGTTTTGCAGCCAACATCATGGAAAAATAATTTATTTCAGAGTATAATAAATTACTTTACATGTCTGCACTAGTGTATATGTTATAAATTACATAATACTATTGTACATTTTACAAGATAATTCAGATATAGAAGGCTTGTTCTTCAGATCAACAAAATGTCATGGTTACATCCATTCTTCAACTCAATATACACATTCAAAAAGTCCTGTTCAAAATATTAATGTATAGAAGACAATAATTAGTATAACTGTTTACTATAGAAGGGGGGGGGGGATTATGGAATGGAAACAGTGGATGTAACCATGATATCCTATGATCTGAAGAGCTAGTATTCTACAGCTGTCTTACCTTGCAAAATGTACAACAGAACTATGTAATTTATAACATATACACAAATGAAGTGAAGACATATAAAATAATTTATTATACACTGAAATAAATTATTTTTCCATGATGTTGGCTGCAAAACGATCGTCATCTTATGGAAATCAACTGGTGAAATAGATATGTTCATCTCATACTGCCTGACTTTCTTTATACTCTCTCTCTCTCTCCGTATATATATATATATATATACATAGGGTAAAGGGTAAAGACCCCCTTTGGTCATGAATGACCATGGGATTGTACATGGAAAGTTCCTCTCCGAGGCACAAGCCCGGGCAGAGTTGTTTGTGGAAGAACAGCAGTCGCCCACGCATATCAGTCTCCCCTCTCCGCGCTACCGATGCTGACCAAGGGGAAGGCAAATGTGTAGATACCGAGCCAAACCACACTGGAGCCTGGTACAACTCTCCGGCTTAACAATTCCAGTCAAGCCACCTAACCCATGCCAGCATGGAAAATGGACTCGAAATGATGATGATGATGATAAGTCAAATGTGTGTATATATATATATGACTAATTGCCAGTGTAGACCACCACTAGTTTCCTCCTATCCTACTATATATACTATAATGATGTATGTCTCAAGGTTAACCAATTAATTAGATACAAATCAATATATATGTAGTGGATGTATTGTCCTCTCTTTACCTTTAGCAACCAAAAGTCGCTTTTCAACTTTAGCTACCATTTTGGGATCGTCACGTGATGACCCAGTCCATTAGGTGTTGTGTGAGCATTTCCAGCCCTTAGAGAAATGGACTGGCCTGTTGTTTCCAAACATCAGTTATATAAGAGGAGATTTTCCCCTAAAACCAGAGGACAAAGAGAGAAGAGGTTATAGCAACAGACACTTAAGAGTTTCATGATGTGACCAGCAACCAACCGGCGAAGTCTTGACTATCATTATTTAAATAATCCTCTTGAAGTCTTGGCCAGGATATTTAAAGAAGCCTTTTTAATCATTGTAAAAGTAGCTGAGAAATAAAATGTCATAAACTATAAAAAGAGTCTGATGTAATTATAGTCATTTCTTTATACTACATCCTCCTCCGACAATGACACCATGACCAACACACTACTCTCAGCTATAAATTGGTGATCTTTTATTTTCAAGATATCCTTCGTTTGAAAAATACTTCGTTTTCAAGATATCTTTCGTTTGAAAAATAGTTCGTTTTCAAGATATCCTTCGTTTCCAAAAAATATGCTTCGCTTCGAATAATATGTTTCGCTCCCAAATATTACCTCAGATATGCTTCCCGCAAGTTTTCGACTGGCAGCTAACTTGAAAGTACATAAAAAAAACAGAACTAAATTTATCGCCGATTTCCAGTCGTCAAAGGTAGTGCGAAAAGCCTTTGACGTTCAACGATCACAGACTCTCCACCATCACTTTGGAGCCCTTCACGTAAAACCATGTTTTGGTCGAAATAGCAGTAAGATCTACCAGCAGAACATTTTAAACTTAGGTACTAGTTAGTTTTTTTCATTTGATTCGAGTGATTTCTGTTGTCAAATGCATTATGGCACTATGGCATCTGTTATTTGCATTATTCCGGTTTCTTTCTCTTCTAACGAAATTTCGAGAATTTTCTCAGCATTTAACTTCTAGAAGACACATAAAAAAAACTGTCGACAATGCATTGTCTTTATGACGAACAGCATAGCGTTCCCATATTTTAAATTATAGCATATTTCACCTGGCATTATGATAGTATGGCATTTTCCACCATTTCTTCGTCATTTTCCTTCAGTTCCGTTCGTCAGAGATTACAAGTTAAAATATCTGACACGGATTTGGCGTTTCGCAGCATTTCTTTTCTCTCTCCATGACCTTCGTCTTGAGTCAACGTATTTCTATCATTCTGCAGCTTAACATTTACGTTTAAACTCGACGCTTTATCATGGCTAGTGCTCCATTCGTCTTGAGTCAATGTCTATATGTTTCTGCAACGTTTCAATTCGACGCCCTATCATGGCTTTCGCTTTGCAAATCTTCACACACATCGCTTCCATTTTTGAACTTGACGACGAATACTCATCCAACGCCATGTTGGATCTTCATTATCAATGCCAGCAGATATGTTATTCCTCGCCTGCGGAAATTCTATTTCACATTTCAGACTGCCATCATTTCAACATCTTTTATCTAACATTTTCAAGTCAATTTAGCCCTGGGAAACATTTTGCCACGTTCTTCCTGCATCTCGTTTCCAGAATTTTTATTGAGTAACAGAAATAGCTACTAAAATTTTATTTCAGCAACTCAGTGCCTGTCTAGTTAATCACGGCAACTTGATTATTTCAAAATGAAGACTCAATTTTCACAAGTGCTTTCTCGACATGCTACCATCGAGACTTGAATGTTCACCTTTTCCTGCCGTTCTAATAATGTTCAATTGGCAGCCTCTTGTCTTTTTTTCTCACGACGCCTTAAGTTTTATCTGCTTACCTCACAATTAAGTATTTCCGACATTTCCTCGAAGCACGCTAATTCACACTTTTCACGGATCACAGACCGTTAATTTTTAGCTTGAAATCGAAATCTGATAATTATTTTGCTAGAAAATTTTTCAATATTATGTGTACTTTTTACATTTTCGCATCGAAGGAACATTATTTTTTTCCCATGCTTTTTCCTATTGTTTCCGAACAGTAACTTCATCTACATAACCTCATCAATAGTCACCTGAAAGTAGACAAGTGTATTTTTTACGATTTAAAAACATGCATTATTTACTATTAGTCCTTCATGCAAAAATACAGTCAACATACTTACTTTGGTTTGTATAAACTTATACATTTCTCATACAAATTATTTGCCTATTATTTTTCTGCTTTTCAAATTTCACTTTTATTCATTCATTTTGCATCTATAAACTTTGTTTTCGCTGATTTTTCATATTAGCGGGATTTTTTGGCAAACGTTTTATAATTAGCATTGTTGTGTTTATTTTTGGTATTTTTCACAACATTCAAAAGATTGTTCAGTTGTATTGAACAGTTTTGTTAATACTTTTTTCTGGTTTTTAATGGCATTTATATATTATTTTTTTGTGTGTATCATTTGTTGTATTTTTCTCATAACTACAGTTTTATTTTCGTTTATTTCCCTACGGTCATTTCTCTGGTCAGAGGGTAGTTGTAGCGGAGGTATTGTCCATTCTTTACCTTTAGCTACCACAAGTTCGCTTTTCGACTTTAGCTACCATGTTGAGATCATCACGTGATGGTCCAGTCCATTAGGTGTCGCGTGAGCGTCTCCACCTCTTGGAGAAATGGACTGGCCTGGCATTTCCAAACATCAGTTATATAACGGGAGAGTTTTATCCTAAGACGAGAGAGGAGAGGTTCCAGCAACAGACACTTCAAAGATCCATGATGTGACCAGCAACCAACCAACCAAACTGCGAAGTCTTCACCAGCATATTTAAATAAACTTTTAGAAGTCTTGACCAGGATATCTAAAGAAACCTTTTTAATTATTGTAAAAGTAGCTGAAATATAAATTGTCATAAAATACAAAAAGAATCAAATGTAATTCTATTCATTTCTTCATATTACATCCTCCACCGACAACGAGACCATGACTAATACACAGACTTCGAGCTATAGATTCAATATCATCCAACCTGAAGAAACATCTGGACACTTTAGAAATACCCTTCAATTTTGGTGTATTGCAAAAATCGACTTTATTTGGAACTGCGTGCATATTGCGTAAGTTACTGTCTGTCTGAGGTCTTTGTTATGACTTGACAGATAGTACAAACACCCCGGTACACACAATATCTTCAATCTACATTACCATAATATTGGATACTGTGCGAAATCTTCAATAATAATAATAATAGTGTCTTCAATTTTTGGTACAATGCCAGCTATTTTGGGGCGGAAGGGTAAGTCGATTATATCGATGCCAGTGCTCAACTGATACTTATTTTATCGACCTCGAAAGGATGAAAAGGCAAAGTTGATCTCAACAGAATTTAAATCCAGAACCTAAAAAAGGACTAAATGCCGCTAAGCATTTTTCCCGGCGTGCTAACGGTTCTGCCAGCTCACTACATTAATAAAGATAATTGTTTCAGATTTAGGCACAAGGCCAGCCATTTCGCGGGAGGGGTTTAGTCGATTACATTGACCCCAGTGTTAAACAGTTACTTATTTTATTGACCCCTGAAGGATGAAAGGCAGAGTAGACCCAAGCGGAATTTGAACTCAGAACGTAGAAACGGACTAAATGACGCCAAGCATTTTGCTTGGCATGCTAACGATTCTTCCAGTTATCTTGTACAGGTTATGGTTATCTTAGTTATATAAATTTCCTGTATGAAGATATTTACGAATGGCTAAATATTTCTCCCACTAATAACAACTTCTTTTCCAGTTCCTCACACTGCTGCTTTTACTTTGCCATACCCAAATTACAACTACTCATTTGAATAAAATTAATCCAGATTTTAATTAGCTTAGTGTCTAAAAATTAATATAATTCACATCCTAATTAATCCAACATACAGTTAAATAATTATTAATCCATAGACTTACTTAGATGTTTAACCGAGATAAACTTAATTTTGTATAGTTTTATATAAACCAGGAAATATTTTTTTCTGATTATGACCTGGAGTTAGATACAAATTACGACATAGACTTTTGGAAAACCTTCAAGTCTGCTACAGAAAGGGTTTAGTTAATTATTGATTGAATTCATTTATTTATTTAAACAATAACATCAGTCAATAAGCTGTAGGCATAGTGGTATTGTAAAGTAATTTGCTTCCCAATCATGTGACTTCTGGTTCAGTCCTGTTGCATGGCACCTTGGAAAAGTATCTTCTACTATAGCTTCGGGCCAACAAAAGCCTTATGAGTGGATTTGGTAGACGGAAACTGAAAGAAGCTCGTCGTATATATATATATATATATATATATATATCTTCATGCCGGTGACACGTTAAAGGCACGAGGTATACTCTCCGGAGTGGTTGGTGTTAGGAAGGGTATCCAGCCGTAGAAACCAAGCTAAATCGAACTGGAGTCGAAACGGACTACTGCTTGCCAGTCTCCAGTCAAAGCGTCTAATCCATGCCACCATGGAAAACGGGCGCTAGATGATGATGATTATATATATATATATATGTATATATATGTATGTATGTGTATATATATATATATATATCAAATCAAATCAAATGTATTGGCAGAGATATGTGTGTGATTGTGTGTGATTGTGTGTGTGTGTATGTTTGTGTGTGTGCGCTCGTGTGTATGCATATGTACATGTACGTGCGCGCATGTGAATACCTATGTGTGTGTGTGTCTATCTTTGTATATATGCATGTTCCATATATGTTCTCTCATATATATGTGTGTGAATTTCTCTTTTTTTGTGTGTGTGTGTGCGAGGAGAAGCACGGGAACAATTTCTTTTGCTTTTTCCTGCATTTATTTGTTTATATATTTGCTTATTGAACGTCTTAACGGACGAACTATTTGAACAATATAAATCATCCACGTGACATTTCAACTTCCAACCGAGGATACCCCAGCTATATATTCCAAGAAAAGATTGACCTGCAACCAGTTTGATAAGTGCCTACATACGAAACTATC
>JAOPUL010005356.1:2722057-2732806 GCA_027564515.1 Octopus rubescens
TGATGATGATGATGATGATGATGATGATGATGATGATGATGATGATGATGATGATGATGATGATGATGATGACGGTGGTGATGAGGATTATTGAATGTTGTGCTGAAAATAGGGATATCATCATAGATGCTGCAACATACTCAACTATTCTTGTAAACACCATCCTACTTATGACCACCACTGATTGTAGGAAACAGAATTGTCAAATTTTAGAATGTTCCTATTTTCTTAAGAGCCAGAAGGGCACCCGGATCTCACGCCTCAGGGTTTCAGTGAATGTTGATTGGAATAGAAAAGGTTCTCGACAGACTGAATACGTCTTTATTCACCAAAAAGTGTAGATTATTTTAAAGATATTAAAAAGCCAGTAGGCAGTGTTAAACCAAAGAAAAAAGAATTAAGTCTGGTTTCTAAGAACAGCTGGCTTCCGCACAGTTTCCATCGACCGACATTTCATGATTATATTTTTGTTTTACTTTTCCTTGTTGTGTCTAGTAGTGATTTTGAATGTCATTAATGTACAGTTGAAACATCTGAAATAAAGATATGAACGGACAGGAGATTCCAGTGCGCCGATGATCTGAGGATTAAGGTTTGATCACATTGTTTAGGGCCGGGAGACAGCATACCTGGGATAGTTAAACATAATGTCAGGTAGGAAATAAAAGGTTTTGGATTACTTTGAAATTGACCTAAATGCTTCAAGTTGACTGGTTATCCTGATGTCGTCCATGTTATATTTGAAATGCTGTGCCTCTGCTCTGCCCCTGCAGAAAAAAACATGAGCAGAGACAGGATTCCTGAAGGATTCCAGAGGGAATCCAGAGAAGTGATATTCTAAGGAGGAAGGACTTTGTGAAGTGATTAGCAAAAGGTGGGGTGGGGTTTGGAAACAAGATGGGTGCGTGGAAGGACGTGTGAGTCAGGTCTATCTGAGAGAAGCATGTATGATACAATGCAAATTTGAACAAGAGACGCCATTATAGTAGCAATAGAAGAATCAGCAAAAGGAGAGGACACACCTATGTGTAAGGGGCTGCTGTGTGTCTGTTAGTATGTTTGATTAGTCTAGCATTCTACAGAAACACATTTGAGTTAAAACCCCCCGTTATATTTTAATGTGAAATTATTTTGTTACTGTTTTGTAAGACTCTCACAAAAACAAATTTAAAGATATTTATTAATGTTAATTACATAGGTTTGCAAATACGAGGATTCACCTCATATTGTTTATTGACAGATCTGTGCTTGTTTAGAGGTGACATTTTCATTTATGGCTACCTGCCACTCCCCTTCACCACCACGATCCATAGGTGTAACCGAGAGACGTACCTCAGAGTTTGATATTCATAGCATAACATTAATAACACCTAGCTTAAATTTAATAAGTGGTGCAACATTAATATCACGAATAATAAAGAACGATTTAAAAACTCGAATCAGTACTTAATGCAATTATCACAGTTCCATTATGTTCCAAACGTCCAGCTTAATAAGAAAAAAAAGTTATTATAGTAAATCTCTTGGAATTCTGAACTATTTTGGAAATTGATTGAGACATTTAGGCAATAATATATTCCGTTGGAAATATGATGATCGTAGTGTTAACTACTCAAATACTATCGTTTTTATCATTGCAACACTTCTATATATATACTATTTGTCTCGGCCATATTTCTGTAGGTCAATACCTTTGCTTATTTTCTTCCGAAGTTATATTTGTTTCTTATCTATTTTTGATGATGCATTAATCAATTTCCTTGATGTAGGTATTTAAGTTGCTATTTTGAGGAAACAAATGAGTATGTCATCTATTCATCCATCTATCGATTCATATGCGCCTTTCTCTCTTTATCGCCCCATTCAACTACCCATCCCACTATCTATCTATCTGTTGTTTCGTCCTTCTGTCGTTTCATTCACCTATCCACTCATCTCTCTATTTATCCATCCACCAATCCCTTCATCCCTCTGTCGTTCTCCCACACCATCCATCTATCCATCTCTCCACCATCCACACCAAACACTCTAACATATTTATCGACTAATTTGCACTTAATAGATAGGTGGACGGAATCAGTCTATAAGCAGCCTATATTGACTCATGCAATGGCGATAACATCGAACTGTTAGAGTGATGTGTTTGCTCTAAAAAAAAGTCTCTTATCAAAGTGACTTATTTACACTCAATAAAACATATTTACAGAAACGGAATTGCTCTCAGAGCTGTGTTGGACTTTGTTTCTCTTAGACCCAACGAAACAACAAAAAACATACATAAATAAAGTCACAAAATAAGTGTTTATATAAAGAAAATACATTGATAATTTCATGAACACTGTCTGGATAATTTGAACAAATTAATTTGATTTTTCTGCTTAGAAAATGGTCTTTTATTTGTTTATTTTACTTTTTTCTTCATCTGAAAATTTAATAAAAAATTAAAACTATTCAAAAGCAAAAAGAAAAAGAAAACATGGTTTAATTTCTTAAAGTCAATATATTTTATGTTTTATTGTTTTTCTATTTAACTTGTTTAGTAAGAATAATGTTCTGTATATTTTTATTATATGTTGTGCGTATGTGAATATGCATATATAGGTGTGTGTGTTTGTGTGCGTGCACGTGTTCAAACAAATACATACACACACACTCACACACATAGACGACTTCATATACATATATATACAGACACTCAAGCACACATCACACACACGAACACGCACACCCGCACACACACACGCACAAACACACACACTCACACACACACACACACACACACACGCACACACATCTATATATGTGTGCGTGCGATGTTTCGGTGAAGATGCGTGAATACATGAGCGTCTTTATAAACACTTGTAAATGGCTATACGTATAACATTTTTTTTTAAATATCCACTTGCTTTTATTTTTCCGTTTTATTTTTGTTTTATTATTACTTGAGCTTTAATTAATTGAAACTATTTAATTTTATTAAAATTTATAGCTTTAATTACATTAGGAAATTGTAGCAATGTATCAAATATTTTGACACCTCGTTACTAACAAGACCTTGCATGTGATTTAATTACTTATGCTAATTCTTCATAAATTCTCACAATATTTCTTAAAAACTAAAACGCTGTCATTTGATTTATTTCTACTAACATGGGAATACACTGATGCAATATTTTATTCAAAGCTATTTTCAATCATGTTTTTTTTTTTATAATAGTATATAGATATAATTGTTCTTTAACATATTCAAACGATTCATTATTTGCTAAAACAAAACAAAAAAAAGAGGTAGCAAGAATTGTCATTAAATCAGAAATACTAATGTGATTTCGTTGTTGCTCTTTTGCCGAATTTCATTTTTGTTTGTGATTGGACAACTTTCATGCTGGTATCTCTCCTTCAGCAACTCATTTTATTAATCTGTGTTTGACATACGCCTAGGTTTCATCGTTCCTCATTTCAGGATTGACATGCAACGAAGTATCTACAACATTTTGCTCAAACCAGATGAGAAGCTAGTAGTTACAGTGTTGAACTGACGGTCATAGTGTAGTGGGTTCGAAGCCTGGGAAGGGCAATATTTTGAGTCATTGAATAAGGTACTTGTCATGTTGCTCCTGTCTACTTAGCTGCAAATGAAAACCTACCACGTGAGGGTGCAGCACTCTCTCTTCTTCCTTCCAGATGTCACGCTGCGATGTTCCACTCCACTGCTCAAATTGTAGAAGGGGTGAGAGGTAGCTTATACATGCTTAGCAAAGATTACCTCTGGCTAAGTATCGAAAACAATTAGTGAAATCATAGTACATCCAGGGTTATATAAACATTTTAGTGACGGCTATAGTTTATGGTTTCATATGCAAACAAAAGGCATGGGGTAAAGGGCGCGTGGTAACAACATACACCGCAAAAGGTAATCGACGAAAACGGGAAGGCAAAGATCCTCTGGGACCTTGATTTCCAGACAGAAAAAGTGGTAGAGCACCGAAGACCAGATATACTGACTTTTATACGGGACAAAAAGTGGTACCTAATAATCGACGTAGCAGTACCGGGAGACCAACATCTCATCATGAAAGAAAGAGAAAAGGTTGAAAAATATGGAGACCTGGAAATTAAGATCGCCAAGATGTGGCAGCTGCGAGAGTCAAGTATAAAGGTTGTTCCTGTTGTCATCGGAGCATTGTGTTCAATACCACTGAACATGAAGAAGCGTCTGGACACGTTAGAAATAACCTACAATCTTGGTGTATTGCAATATTCGTCGTTACTTGGGACTACACGCATACTGCGTAAATACTGTCTGTGTGAGGTCGTTGTTGTGACTTGAAAGACAGTATAATGTCCCCGGTATACACTATATCATCTACAGCATCAACACATTGGGTGCTGTGTGACATCTTCATAATAATAATGAGACTGAAGCTAAATATAGTAGCTAATTGGAAAGTACCTGGCTCGGTCGGATTGCAAGGCTATTAGCTGAAGAACTTTACAGTTGCATGAAAGGATCGCTGTATAACTGGAGGAGTGCCTGAAACATGTTCATATCCTTACCTGGATGACAAGTGGACGAACGCAGCTATGCCTCAAAGACTGCTTGATAGGTTACTTAATATCAAATGTTCGAACTGTAACCTGTTTACCACTTATGTGGAAGCTCATGACCGGTGACCTAACAGAAAAGCTATATAAAAACCTGGAAAATCACAATCTACTTACAGAAGAGCAGAAAGAATGCAGGAAACAAAGTAGGGCCACAAACGACCAATTATTAGTTGATAAAATAATAATTAGAATTTGTAAACGCCGATTGACGGTACTGAATGTAGCATGGTTAGACAACAAAATAGCATAGGACATGGTACCGAACAGCTGGATAAGTAAAACAATGAGCATGATAGTAGTGGCATTAAAGATGAGAAAATGTTAAATGAAAGTATGAAACATTGGAATACTGAAATAATTGGAGGAAAACAGACCTGGAAAAGTGAACATCATACGTGGAATATTTCAAGTTGATAGCCTATCCCCATTGCTATTTGTATTGGCCATGATTCCGTTCAGTGTGAAAATGGGCACACTTAAAATAGCTTCCAATTTGGGAAACATATATGGGCAAATAAACCATCTCTTTTTTTATGGACGATATAAAGCTGTATGCGAACAATAGAGAAAACTTGAAAGTCTGATTCATACAGTTCGCATTTTCTCAAATTGTGTATGTATGGAGTTGGGGATCGAAGAGTGCGTTACTTTGAAAATTAAACGAGGAAGATTTGAAGGAAGCCTGGGAATTAAAATGCCAAATGGGCAAATAATGAAAGCGGTTTAGAACGGACAGTTGTATAAGAATTTGGATATACTGGAAACAGATGAAATAAAACATGACGAAATGAAACAAATTACCAGTAGATAGTATGCAAAGAGAGTGAGAAAACTGTTATAATCAAAGCAGAATGCAAGAAATATCATTGAAGTAATAAATACAAGAGCACTACTCGGAATCAGATATGGAGTAGCATGTGTAAGCTAGAACAAAAACGACACACATAAACTTGACAGAAAAACTAGAAAGGCATTGACAATGTATGGAACTGACTATCCGATGGTTGATATCAACAGGTTGTACTTGAAGAGTGACCAGGGTGAATTAGGCTTAATTATTGTGGAAGAGTGTGTATAGATGGAATGAAAAACCTATTAGAATATTTAGAGAACAGCACAGGGAAACTACTACAGATAGTGAAAAAGGTACAGGTCATGAAGTGTAGACTAAGAGAAAAGAACAATAATGAAATCCAAAGAGTGCACGTTACATAGATTGAAGAGAAAAAATTGCATGGTCAATTTTGGAAAGCCACTGAGGATGTATCTATATCAAAATCTCGGGCTGGTTAAAAAAAGAGCAATTGAAAAGAGAAACAGAAAGCTTATTTATAGCAGACCGGTATCAAGAGATAGAAATAAACAACATGGGGGAAAATGTATACGGGGAGAATGTGTCAGGAAATTGTAGATTCTGAAGAACTCGGAACGAGATAGTGGCACACATTTTTGCAGAGTATACCAAGTTGGCACAGGAAGAATATAAGAAATGGAAGCATGACTAAGTTGTAAAAGTTCTACATTGGAAACTGTGCCAGAAATGAGAATTTGAAGTTGGATACACAAGCTATGGTCATCGGGTAGAATCAGCGAAATGTAAGATAATGTGAGACTTTCCTATTCAAACGGACAAAAAACTAGACAATAATAAACCAGACATAAACAATAATAGACAAGGAAAAGCGAAGTTGCTTCCTAATTCATCCGTCATTAATGTTTGATCCTAGGATCGTAATGAAAGAGGACGAAAAAGAAAAAGAAATACAACCCCTAAAATTTGAGATTTCAAGAATTTGGAATATGAAAACTGGGAAGGTTGTGCCTATAATAATTGGTGCATTGGGAACTGTAAGCAAATATATAGACAAATGGTTGAAGGAGATTGGAATACAATGTCCTGTAGAGACAGGAAAGATTATCAGGAGGTTTCGAAACACTTAAAATACTATTGAAAGCTTGTGGATACCTAGGATTACAGGTAGTAACCTGCTACTCACAAAAGTCCTACCAGCAATAAGACCGAACCTGAATCAAATCATCAATATAAATAATAATATAGCTATACACCACTAAGAAGCCACATTAGACAGTTAACCTGACACAAAGATAATACGTCCGTCTTCCAACTGTAGGAAAACGAAGAACATACATTCATACATGAATTTGTTGTTGTGTAGATATTTTACTTACTGAGTTGAAAGTTGTAATAATACAATAGTGTAAGGTAAGATCATATAACCATCAGATCATGTGAAGTGCCAGAAACATGTTAGATGTTAAAACTCTTATCATAAATACATGGTGAGAGTACGAAATATTTCAAAATGTGTGAAACTAACGAGAATCATTAAATCAGAAGAATACCACAAACACTTTCTTAGATAATGGTTAAAGATCGAATATAAATTTAAACTTTCTTAGAATGAGCTGTTGGAAAATTGCCAAACATTTCTTACTTTTCATAATGCGCTTGGAATTCTATCATGTTTGTAAACAGGCTGAAAAATGTAAGTATATGCGGGAACGTTTAAATAGCTAAGATGTTTACTCTTCAAATATTTTGGCGTTTGGTTTTAGTTCCACTGCATTGCATTCTTCAGCAAGAATATTTCTCCCTATAACCACGGCTCGTCCAATGCCTTTTAAATACATTTGGACATTGGAAACTGTAGAAACCTGCCGTTTGCCTATCTACCTATGCTTGTATACGGGTGAAATGTCTGTACTGATAAAATGAGCATCCCAATCCTATTTAAAAATCCAATCGTTGGGTTCAAAATCTGGATATGATAATTGCAGTAAACGGTTGATATCCCTATGAAGTGTCCTAGCCCTTATTTTAATATTAATTCACTTTAGCTATTATATATATCAGGGAACTGGCCTACTCGGGTTTGTAGTCTTCGTTCTGGTTCTCTACAATCTGCCATCAAATAACCAAGGATAACTTTTATTTTCAACCTTCAGGAGTCAATCTCTCGTTCTCCATCTACCTCTTTCTCTCTCTCTCTCTCTCTCTCTTTCTTATGAATTAATCGACTGTATTCAACGTTAAAGAGGGATGTCCCAACTAAGGTTGACATTTCCCAAAATACAAAGACTGTCATGACAATGCTCCTTCATCAACATCTGGAAGGCAAAGTAAACTCTTATGTATCTATTTGGAGATGTATTTGACTGATTGTACAGACGACCATCATTCTAGTTTGTTACATCAGTTAAACATGATGGTGAGGCAATATATATAGAGAGAGAACAAATTAACTTCTACAGAATTGCTAATTGGCACAGTGGTATTTAATTATCTAAAATACATTGGATCTGTCAACATTTGCTTCATTATTCTCCTTGGATTATATAGGAAAAATATTTAATACATTCATTATCCTCCATGCATGGTCAATTCAGATTCATATTGCCATAAAAGTCGTGAATCAGGCTGTTCTTAACGATTTCTTGGAGTATTGGCTCAGATATTCTTGTCCCACACTACATTGTCCAATTCATATGGATCTTTAAATTTATCTTCTTAACCCAAGTTTAATATAAGGCAGTTTGTAGAATTCACCTGGTTAGAAAGAGGATTTATACTAAAATATTACTGTTGGTAATTTTCATGAATCGATCAAATTCAATTTAGATAGTCTCATCACACTAACCTGATCCGTGAGAAGAGGTTTAACTAAAGTGTACATTATCTCTAGTATTTCTATTACTATATAGGAATACTAGCACTGCTTCCAGTAGGGGCTGTGTAAACTGTAAACTGAAAACCAAATGGTTTGATGTAAATCTCAGAGTGAAGTTGTTTATAATGTTGCAGTAACAACAATAATAGCCGAAGGCAAATAAAAAGACATCAAAGACATACAAAATGCATTTGAAACATCGCAAATATGCAAAAAGCATCGAATACTGTGTGCGAAGAGGACATCTTCCTTTGTCTAAAATATTTCAAAACTATCGTGCGCAGAATTCCTTTTGCTACCATGTCTTTAATTACGGGAAACACAGGAGTGAAATATCTGAGAGGGATTGACTAATGCGAAGTGTCAAGAAATATTTAGTTAACTATATTGATCGTAGGAAAAACCGTAGTGATGGCATCTATTTTGAAAATGTCGATGGTTTACTACAGATACAAGGAGAACATTTCATAGCAGAACTTCTGAGCATAATCGTAGTAAACAGAACAAATCGAATTACGAATCGTAGAAAAACCTGGAACAAGTAAATCATTGAAACAATTGCATGCAATAAATTGTATTAGTGAAGGCTAAGTGCATTAAATTGTTACTCCTTCCAATTGACATTATATTTTTGCCTGAAAAGGGTTTCGTATTCCGTGGTAACTCTCATCCGATTTGCAATGTTTACAAAGGTAATTCATTTGAGATATTTCAACTTTTGTCTCAGTAGGAACCGTACTTGAAACCTATGTCAGGAAGGTCAGAGAAAGTCAGAAAAAAAGAGGAAATTATTGCATGCACATTACATGTCCGTTGAATCACAAAATTAATGTTTTCTTCTTTGTTCTGTTCTCGTTTTGAAACAAACACACACTTTTAAAATTCACGGACACGATAACATACAAATATAATTGGTGAAACACCTGATTCTGCAGATATGAAACAAATTTTATGCGTTACTTCCAAAAGTTTGAATATATTAAGCTGAATATTCAAGAGATATTTTTATCTTCTGAAGACTGTTTTGCAGGAATGGGATCAGCCATCAGAAAACTGAAAACAATTGAAGCAAGATTACAGCAACGGGGCCAATACAATAGCTAGGTGCAACAAAGTGTGAAATATATTACTTTACTTGTTTATATACCAATCCATATCAGACCACTCCTGCATTTACGATACACATTTTTAAAATCTTCCATAAAATGCTGTGTTCATTTATTTTCCTAACACCACCTCAGCTTAATAATGAATGATTATACAAAATGTTCCTTAATTTCAGAATTATCTGAAATGAAATACAATACAATTCCACACACAATCGGTATCAGAAGATACGCAATACATTGTATAACTGTGTTGGCACATATTCAAACAAATGCCGTCCTGAATATGTTACCTTTGTCGGAAAGATTAAAATCATATCTACAATATACATGTTTTACCAATTCAAATATGCTTGGAACAAATCGAACCTGCAATAAAGTCATTCACTATAATTTGTCATGGGTATAATTTCTTGCTGTAAACAAATAGGGGTAAATATACCGAGTCGGTTCACAGCGCTTCCTAACCAGACAGTTGGCTGCATTCATTTCGGAGTAATTATCTCCACTTCAGCAACGGTGACCGGAAAGGCGGACGTTACAAACTGACATCAGAGATAGGTCACTCATGATATTCCTGTCATAATTCAATGACTGGTTGTACTATTTAGCGAATGGCCGTAAATAAAATATCTACGATATATATTTCTATAGGTAAAAACGAAGACTTATTAGTCTGAGACACACGAGGGTTGTCCGCCAGTGAATGTTATATCAACTACCCAATGGTCAGACACAACCAATATTACGAATTATTTTACCTCACTCTCCAACGGTTTGAACTGACTGTGTAGGGTTTTCTGAAAACTTAACTGAAGATAATGATCAGAAGTGAAATACCAAAAGCTGTTAAATAATACATTTCCTCTTTCAGATAGATGACATCCTTCTGACTCCCCGTTATTTTCCTCATTATTATCTGCAACACCGTATAACAGGCGGCATACGTTACTGTTGATATTTAAATAGTCAATATTACTATCCTCGTCGAAAATGTGCACTAACTGCGCAATCGTTTTCACAATCTGGTAACAGAACGAAAACATATTGCTAGAAGTCTGCACATGGAAATTAAACTACAACCAAATGTGAGAAAACCAAGAAGGATTTCTTTTTGAGAACCAGTGAAATAATAAAAGTAAAGTCTAATAAAGGATTGTCATACGCATGCGGAATAATTATTTCCGAGATCTGTCTTTTATGCCATTGTCGAGTCTGTCATCGCTTGCCTACGACAACGATTCCAAGCTGCCAAATTGTGTTTATTTTTTACATACCCGTCTCTTTCTCTCTCTCTCTCTCTCTCTCTCTCTCTCTCATACACACACACACACACACACACACAC
>JAOPUL010005356.1:2829298-2842344 GCA_027564515.1 Octopus rubescens
TCCTGGATATGTCGCTGCAAACGGCAACTCTTTACTTGAGTGGACTATGGTATCCAAATTCTGATTTGAAAGACTTCGCCAGGTGGTGCTATTAAGTTAGACATGGCCTGGGGCAATACTGGCCGAAACATATCAAAGTTATCAAAGTTATTGTAAGATTTTTATTCCACATTTTCTCTTAGGTTTTCGGCAACAAACGCAGCCGACATAGAGTAATTTATACCACGTTCCAATTGGCACGAATTAGTGTGAATCTCTTAAGAATGGAAACTCGAAGATGACTGCTCAGTCTGTGTGGTCGTATTTTAATAGGCCAATGGTCCAAAAGCAGCATCGCCGTTCAGCGTCAATGGACACCAACTTAATATTTGAGTTCATGAAGAGTGACCGTATCTAGAGATTTAAATAATGGCAACAAAAAAGTTGCAACTCCACTGACTCCTAGCAGATTGAAATATGTGTATATCACGTAGTTATCTACATCTCACTATTGACTTACGGGACTGAGAATTAATAGAAGAGATCAGTTACACTATATTTGGGTAAAAAACGGAATGTAATTTTCAGGATACTCCAAAGAGAGTTCCATAAACCAATTTCACTGTGCAATCCTCTACGTATTGTTATAATTTCAACAAGTGCTTGTAGAATTCGGATGCTGGTGGTGTGGGAACTTCCCACCAGTATAGTTCTGATGGCCCTTGAGAAAATCCGATCGATGTTTACGTCCCTTTCAAGCTTTGTATTATATCTTTCATTACTCAGTGCTGTTAACATACAGCGAACAAAAGGGAGAAGAGAGGAAAAGGAGGAGATTAAATACCAGCAGCAGGAAACGAGGAAGAATGAAAGGAAGAAGAAGAAGGTAACTATAAATTTGGCAGATCTAGTACAGTTAAAATGTATCCAGATAGAGCCAGGGTTAATTTATAAATATAGAAACATTATGCTACCCTGTATTATATTATTAACAACCCTTTCAAGTAATTATCTTGCTCAAACATATTTTCAATCGTTATGGTGTTCATTGTAAACTAGTAAGACTGGAAAGATGGAACGAGTGACTATAGAGTTGCCATGACAACTGAAATGATGCACACCCGGTAAAAATATAATGCTTGTGTTCTTAATTCAAGTTTTACACAACTTACACAGAATTTATTGGATTTCATTCAAGATGGTCTTCTGTTTTTCTATGTCTTTTCACACAAAATTCCAATTGATGAAACTGACTTGTTTTCCCAAACCAACATCTACAACAACGACAACAATACTTTTAAAATGGCGATGATGATGATAATAACAGTAGTTGTAATGATTTTGAGAATGATGGTGGTGATGGTGGGGGTGGTGGGGGTGATAACGATGACGAAGATTATGATGACGATGATGACGATAACGGTGATGGGGATGAAAATTAGCTTCAATTGAAATTTGAACATGAATTGAAATTCAATTTAAGAAAATAAAATATTTGTATTTTGTATTATTTTGAAGTTGAATTTTATTGAATTTTGATTTAAGTTGAAATTACAATTACTTTTTGAAAATCGATCTGTAGCTCCTTATATTGGTTTTTAAAATTTTCACAGTTTTATCAATTTATTACTTCAAACAATTTCTGAAATATACAAAACTTTTTTTTTAAATATACATAGAAAACTGAGGAAAATTATTAATCAATATATTTATGGAAGGACTCAACGTAAAGGCAAGATAAATCATTATTTGGAGGATATCAACTTTTGTAGAATTCCTGAGTTATATGCGAAAATGTTTCCAAAGCTAAAATGTTATTGCTCTGATGCTTTCATGTCTGATTTTCCTTGAAATAGTTTGACCTGACATGTAAGAAAACATTTGATTATCGAAGCAATGAGGAAGTCTCTATTTAGTTACTTGATCTGTTAGAAATACCAATCAATTATATCACAAACACAACTTGTTGATAAAACAAAAAACATATGAGTTCGCATTAGATAAAAGTGTAGTCAAAGAAACAACTCCAATGGCAGAACGATTGTAGATATACCCGATTGCTGCAAAAACAAGATGAACAACCTCAGATTGTCCTTTCTTGATAAACATCTCACCAACACACGCACAGTGTGTACCGCCGGTTCAACTATTAAGATAATAACTAAAAAGAAAACGATAAATATTGCTTTCGAATGTTGGCACATGTTCAGAAAGGTTAACTGGTAACTATTTTATCAATCTCGAAAGGATGAAAATCATGGGTCGATCTGTGCCGAATTAGAACCCAGCATGTAAAGACGAAGAAAAGTTTGACCGGTGTGCTAACGATTCTCCCAAGCCACATGAACACAATTACTTGCCCAACTCTTCTAACGCAAAAGTATTTGCCGCATAAAATATGGGAAGGTGTTTCGTCACACCCTGTAAGAGATTGAGCAGATATCAATAGCAAAAATAATATACGACTGATTTGAAGTAAAATGCTCCCGACAATAAAAATCCTTTCATAAGGCGAGATACTTTAGATAGAATTAAAAAATCTTTCAAGTTAACACAATTTTGATAAAATAATATTATTTTATCGATGAGTAATCACGAGTTATCGAAACCTCACAATATTTAGCGTCGCATTATTTTTCTGTTTATTTTCTTCAATTTGAGTTGAGGTTCGGCAGTGTATTTAATATGATAATAATATTCATCGATTGAGATGTATTTCATTCTGATGTTACACCTTACATGATATAATAAAAGTGTTGTAGGATGACATTATAAGGTTTATTACATTTGTTACATGCATCTTCCAACGTTGTTATGGCTCAAAATATATTTTTTATTCAGCTGATCTAAATTATTTCACAACAAATGTTGGTAATTCCGTATATTTTCTTATAGTGACAATCATCATTGTACCTCAAATATATCCTGAAAGAAATAGCAATGACAAGTATAAGAAACGATGTCATAAAACGAAGACGAATGCAAAAGACACTCTGATACCTGAGATAGTATATCAGAAGAGAAAAGTGGTTTGTTGCAACTAAAAACGTTACATGGCTGCTAAATGCTTTACGGAAGAAACAAATGGAACAGCGGTCAATTAAATATACCTGTTAGAAGGAATACTACTAAATTAAACTTCTCAAAGAGGGTGGCTTCGTAGTTGGAGTATTCGGCTAGGTCGTGAGTTCGATTTCCGGCAGTGCGTTGTGTCTCTGAGCAAAACACTATATGTCACGTTGCTCCATCCACTCAGCTGGTTAAGCTGAGTTGTACCTGTTATTCAAAGGGCAAGCCTTGTCACAACCTGTGGCGCACTGAATCTTCCTGAGGACTATGTTAAGGGTACACGTGTCACTGAAGTGCTGATCTACTTGCACGTTGAGTTTACGAGCTTGCTGTCGTTTATCTGATGAACTGGAATATTCATAATGCAATATAACCTCACGCCAAATAGTTAAATCTCAGTACCAAGCTGCTAAATTGGGAATTGATAGTCAAGAAACCAAATATATACTGGAAGCTGAGACTTGTGTACAAACTTAACTGTAATTGGGAGCTTGATTTGGTCGAAATAGAACCTAGATCTCCTTCAAGTCCTACTTTAACTTAAAAAAAATATAACATAATATATCAATGTAGTACTGGTTTCAAATGTTGGCATACGTCCAGCAATTTCACGGCAGGGAGTAGGTAGATTATATCGATCCCAGTGCTTAGCAGGTACATATTATATATTTTCTAAACTGGGCACGAAGGCCCGAAATTTGGGGGGAGGGGAGTAGTCGATTTTATCGACCCCATTTCGTAACTGGTACTCACTTTATCGACCCCGGAAGGATGAAAGACAAAGTCGACCCCGGCGGCATTTGAGCTCAGAACGTAAAGACTACGTAATATAAAGATATTGTGATATACAGTTAAATATAGTATATTGAAAAACTAGAAATAGTCATGGCTGAAACGCTGTTGATTATAGATATTATTCCATTCTATACTAGGCACGAAGGTCTGGAATTTGGGGGGTAGGGAGTAGTCGATGTTATCGACGCCAGTTCGTAACTGGTACTCACTTTATCAACCCCGGAAGGATGAAAGGTAAACTCGACCCCGGCGGCATTTGAACTCAGAACGTAAAATCGGAAAAATTGCCGCTAAGCATTTCTCCCGGCGCAATAACGACTCTGCCAGATCGCCTCCTTGATTATAGATATTATTGTTCAGGGCTGAGAAACAAACAATATCAAAACAGTAAAATGAATCTCTATAAACGACATTAAAAGTCATTAATATCCTCAGCATTGATAACAACCATGTCACTCTGTAAAGGAGAATATAGAATTAAGGTCAGAATTGTTTAATCTGAAAAGTATTTCTGAGTTGCATTGTGGAATATGATTTTGGAAGTACTTATAATAAATTTGCTGAGTGCATGGACTGCATTATATAAGCTGTCGAATGTGGTTTTCTTAAAACCTTACTCCTTAAGCCTGGAAAATGCACACACAAACAATTACAATCGCTAATCAGGCATACACCACCTACCAGGGATATCTTGAACCATTAGATATATGGGAGACATTAAGTATATCATGAAATATGATAAATGCAACACCTGAAAAAATATCAAGCTTATATTCTTGCCTAGCAACGGAAGGAACCTTGGTAGTCCCAAACAACTTTAACTGCTCTTATAAACACTGCAAATATAACACAGATTTAAACCCAGGAATAATTAAACCCGAAGGAAAATACGCATACATTTCAAAATTTTACAGATTTATCGTGGATATGATCACTTTATAAATTCACATTATCGCAATACGCACATGATCTATCGTAGTTGTCTAGAACACAATTCTATTACACCACCCTCACTAACAGGGTTATCCTCAAAACGTTTGTCGATACACACTTATATGCAAAATATTAACTCAAGAGTAAAGAGAAAATGCTAGTAAAATAAATATCCAATTTTATACGCTTAAAGTTTATGAAATTGAGTACCGCAAGGATCTGTCCTCTCACTGACTGTTTTAGGTCACACACGTGCCACTTTCCAACACGTTCACGATATCACAGTCACAGTTTCATTATCTCAATAATCTGCAGCACAAAACTCCTTACTACATTAATCAATGTATGTTACTGTATTGAAAACAAGGTTTAAAAAAATTTCTTGTCAAACCCATTATCATCGTTCTTACCAACAACAGCAGTTAAGGTGGGATACAGCCAAACTTCACACTCATCCATATAAGACAGGGCCACAAGGGATTGAATGCAATATGTCAGAGACATTCGGCAAACTCCAATTCTAAGACTTAGCATCCCTCTAGTTCACACATCAATCTTAAACACATCTACCTTTCTGAACACAAAATATAGAACAGTAACTTTCTCATTCAATTTAAATACTCGTAAAACAGTATTCAAACATAAGTAACATCAATAAGCTAAATCTCCTTTAACCCAGTGCTAGAGTGCCGAAATGTGGAAATACTATCACTGTCGCATTTTGCCATCAGCAGAAATGACAGACGTTCAGCATTGGAGTAGAGTGTATAAAAAAAATCAGCTTGCTTACACTGTCACATGGCACTTAAATACAATTAACTGGTGTAGTTCCAAATTTGTAGTGGTAATCATAGAATAAACTAGATCTATTCACCAGCGATTAGATGTAGTCATTAAGCCTAGTATGGATGATATTTGATGCTGCACAACAACAATTAACAAAGCAATTACCTCTATTTTATATAAATTATTTTCAGACAAGATTGTTTAAATTTTAATTAACAAATAGCGTATATCATTTCCTCTTCTGTCTGAACGCGAATTAAAAGTTAAAGTGGAATTTTCTACACATTTAGGTGGCGTATTGATAGAGTTGTTAGTGTGTATGTGATAGAATGTTTCACGATATTTGCTCCGACTCTTTGCGCTCAGCGTTCAAACCCACCATAGTCAACACTCGCTTCTATTTTGTGTACTCTCATTGACAAGAACCACATCAAATCGCTGTATCAGCAGAACTGTTAGAATATCAAACCGGAGGTCTTTCTGCATTCGTTTGGATTCATTCAGATGTAATTTCAAATCTCATCACATCCTCCTCCTCCTTCTTCTTCTTCTTCTTCTTCTTCTTCTTCTTCTTCTTCTTCTTCTTCTTCTTCTTCTTCTAAGTGAAATAGTAGTGTGTCCGTTGCCATACATTCCCCCATCTCCTTTAGACTCCCTTCCCTTTCTTTTTACATCTAACATCGACTTTACTTCTTCACTTCCTTCATTTTACCATCTTTAATATTGCGATCCGATGCGAAAACCTTTACATCTTTTTTTTTTCATCTCTCCGAAGAAGGGAAAACATCTGAAATATAATATTTCACTTCCTTATTTCGACTTAAATCTTATAATATTCTGTGATCTCTTTTCGTGTTACTCTTTTGTTGACGTAACACGTTATTAATTCTTTAGTTGCCTTCTACAGATTTACCATTTCTTCTCCTTCTTAGATCTCGAGGAAGAAAAGAAAGGACAGTATCTCTAACCTATGCAGGCCTTAAGAAACTGGTGGAGTTGATGTGATTGAAGTCTAACCTGAATATTTGCAGGTGAGTATCAGACAAATCCTAAATATGAACAAGATCTGACAACTCGCCCACATACTTGCGATGCAGTGAAGCTATCGTTACTCGCAGACACAAAACTTAATGGTAAACTAAGCAGCGTCTTAAATAAATTTTGCAAAAGTACATAATTCTAGTTAGTTTCTCACAAACAGAGCTACTTGTCTTGAATTTGAATGTCTTTATAACCAATATTGATCGTAGCTGACTACAATCAATTGAAGGATGTAGGTGATATCGGCTATAGAGTAGTAGAATGTAAACCAATTCGCTGCTAGTAAACTAATACCATCTAATGATCTTCTTTTTTCATGAAACTAAGCTTAGAGTGCTTATTTAGAGTTGTGACCGTCTAGTAATCTAATCCTGACTGAGTAAAAGCTGAAGTTATCCATTTCATTTTGGCTTACCCTCTTACTAGGTATTTCTCGTACATTCACTATAATAAAATAAAATCCGAACGCAAGGTTACGAGGAAAATAATAATATCTTTGAACGTGTAACTATAGAACAATAAAAAGCGGGAATTTTTATACTTTTCCATAATTAATTCCATGGAGATAGATCGATTCTAATCATTGACTCTGGTATTGTTTTCATACCATTTACTCCAGTTGCTTAGCGATGGTTCTTTGGTGACTTGACTACTTAGAGAAATACAGAGAAGTTCAACTTTTACGGCTCTGTAGTTATACGTTTAATAATATTATTTTCACCCATACACTGTGTTTGACTTTTAATTTTATTAATATCTAAATAAGACCACCGAAGGAAGGGTGTGTGACCACGACCTTTTAAAAAGTATCTCTCAATTGTGATAGAGATGATGTTGCTGATCGATTTAAACATCTGTTGATAGACATCAGCAGGCGAAAATAAAACATCACAGTGCTTAGCTGTTCCACTGCTTCCATAATCAAATTTACAGTTCGAGATCTCAGATGTTGTATATTTATTCATTTTTACTGTAGTCTTTGGAAACGCATTTTGATATTATACTTTCTGGATGGAAGAGCGTTAGAAGGCGAACATGAAGTAAGTGCTTTTGTTTATGAGGAGTTATAGAAATCCTTCAATATAACCGCAACATTCTTATCTTGTATTATCAGTTTTGTAAGATATTTATTTGAAAAAAATATATAAATATGTAGCCTGCGTGTTATGTAACGAATCTTGCAGAAGAAGAAGTGGATTAAAATTGCCACTTTGATATTATTAGTATTGCTTTTTAGCAGATATAACGGACATTCTATGATAACAAATGATGCAGAGTCATGCCTTTAATATTTCTCGTGTATTACACTTCCCTTCATAGTTAGACTGAAATCTTAACGAACCATAATGCATCTTATGTACCGATAACAATAACAATTGTTTCTATTATATGCACAAGGCCTGGAATGTTGTGGAAAACGGCTGATCATTTACAATGACCGCAAGGCTCAAATAGAACTTACTTTCTCGGCCCCTAAAAGATGAAAGGTTAAGTCTACCCCGGTAACATCTGAACTTAGAGCGTATAGTCGGATGAAAGGTT
Source organism: Octopus rubescens (assembly GCA_027564515.1). Taxonomy (NCBI): domain Eukaryota; kingdom Metazoa; phylum Mollusca; class Cephalopoda; order Octopoda; family Octopodidae; genus Octopus; species Octopus rubescens. The sequence continues at coordinate 2,837,444 of JAOPUL010005356.1, forward strand.
GCGAAGCATTTTGTATGGCATGCTAACAATCCTGCCACCTCACAGCCATATCAACAACCCGCTCTGCTAGAGGCACAAAACCTGACATTTTATGGGAATGGTTATTCGATTAAACCGATGTCAGTGCTTCTATGGGGCATATTTTATATTCGCCGAGAGGATGATCAGCAAAGTCAACCGCGCTGTAATTTGAACTCAGCACGTAAAAATCAGATAAGATACCGCTAATCATTTTGCATGGCGTGCTAACGATTCTGCTACTTCACCGCCTAATTATTATTATTATTAATATTATTAATATTATTTTTTTCTTTATAGGCCACACGGGCCGAACACAAAACAAAAACTTACATTATAAGACAAGGGTTTAATTAGGATCGATAAAATATCATGCAGAAAACAAATAACAATTAGCAATAACATTAAACAATAAAGGGAGTACCGAAGAACCCCACACATACTGGTTAACACAACCGCCAGGGGCACCTCAACAGGTACCTCGGTCCTTGTCAACTCAACAGGTCTACAAGCTAGAGTTCAGGGTTTGCCCAGTCACATGGACCATTATCGCCACATTCACCCACATTTCAACAGGAATACTGGGGGGGGGTAACACTTTGCTCTTCACCGTCACTTTCCTTTACAATTTGAACTTGAAACATTCGAGGAGGGCTTGGCCGAAGAGGAAGGTATCTGTCTTCAGTCCTTTCAACCTCATCCACCTCACGACCACCTCTGCTATAGACACCAGACAGAGAAAACCTGCCTTTCCTTCCCGGCCAATGTAAGGCGACGGGGCGATCTTGACAATGGACTAGGATGAAAACCGCATCCATCCTACACGTGTCAACAACTGCTCGACCATACTCCACAAGTCAACAATAACCTTACGCTCGACGAGTGCATGTAGAACGGTTTTGTCGCACTGCACACAAGTCCGTCTGACAGCACTTCCGTGCTTGTAGAGCTTGTCGAGAAGTGACAGAGAACCCCAGTTGCACTGCCAGGTTATGAATTTCTGGAATTTACCCATAGGCTTCGGCCGGAAAGTCATCCGGAAAAGACCCGCTAATCCTCTATAGAACTCCATCATAGAGCTTCCGACGACAATATTGCCTGATTGGAAGAAGGCTGTGTGCGCTTGCTGACATTCGAGGCGCCACGCGCCCTTTATCGGTCAGCTTTATCGAGGACTGTAGCGTCGTCAATGACGTGGTTTGCGGAAAATCCCGACTGACAAACGGCGACCACACATGTTCTCCGTTAAGGACAAGCTGGAGATGGCGCAGCCTCAGCGCGCGTCTACGAACCATTAGCCACGGCATGCCAAGTCCTCCCCTCAGCGGCTGTTGACAGCAGATGGACCGTCTGAGAGTGGAACACGTCCCTTCCACAGAGAGCGGAAGAGCAAATGCTCCAGCCTGATCAACCATGAAACAGGGCATGGGACGACGGTTAGGCGAAAGCACGTGAAAGACACGATGTTCTCATTCGCCACCTCCATCTGACCCTTCAGTAAGAGGTTCCTTTATGTCCATTTCTGGGTGATATTTGCCACCATGCTCATCACCCTACACGTCCCCCCAGTTCTTGTCCACTTGGATGTCTGGACCGAACCAGACCCCGAGCTATTTAACTGGTCCTTTTGTCTAGCGCCCCACAACGCTGTCACTTGGCATGGACCTGCCTCTCCAGGTGCTGAGGTGTAGGTCCATCGACTTATCCCTAGTAAAATCTCTGCTCTTGTCACTGTTTCGTACTCCCTTCAATCAGTGCTGACAACCTAGACTTCCGAGCTGTCAGTTGCAAATACGGTGACGTCGTCCGTGTAAGCCGACATGAACCTTCCACAGCCTAGTTCAGGTGGGATGTCCCTCGAAATATCCAACTTTCTTAGTATAATCCTCAAGAGCAATCACGTACAGAAGGGGCGAGATTGCGGATCCTTGACGAAGCGATGAGCGATGCCTAATGATTCCACTATGTGGCCATTTACTTTGACCACCGACATACGTCACCCTATATTGCAGCTATCCAGCCTCTGAAAACGGAAATGAAATCGGCAACCACGAGGTCAGCCTCCAAGTATGGATGATCTACCCTATCAAAATCTTCTGATTCATATACATTAATCAGAGTCCCCTCAATGCCAGATCTTTCCCTACACTATCTATGAAGTAGAGATTGTCGTGGACGGATCTTTTCGGGATAGCGCATGTCTGAGCATTCCTCTTGGCTAACAACTTCGCTAAAATCTTATAATCTGGATTCAGAAGAATGTTGGGCCTAAAAATGTCTAATGGGTTCCTTTTGTTCGGGTTGTTCAGCTGCACGATAACTCCCCGGCTCACAGCACTGCGTAGTTTCCCGCTCTACTGCCAGTTGTGACAGACGTCCGCCAAGAGATAACCGAACGAGTCTGGCATATAAAGATAAAGCTCGAAAGGCAGACCATCCAAACCCGGAGACCTGTCCCTTGTGCAGCCTGCCATCGCGTCTCATATGTTCTCAGCTGATATTGGCATTTCGCAGAAATTTGCGTCCCTGAATGAGAGGCGCGGCATACAGCCGAGTTAGCAGGTAACATCCACCCACGTCCCCGACACACAGCGCTCGCCGTACAGTTCGGCGAAGTGACGCTGAAATTCCGTAGACATCTGAATAGACTCGTGTGGTATGCACCCGACCCGGCCCGTCAAAGACCGAATTGTAGCTTTGTTGCCTCATCGCACCACCCGGGTCCAGCAAACGGATTTCGTCCGCTCATGTCTTAACGCACGCGCTCTAGCTTTGACAACGCAACCTTCGTGCTTGCCGTTGAAGAATTGATAGAGGGCAAATCTTCTTGCTTCCAGGGCGACACCAGGCCACCAACATTTATACAGCCTAATTTAAACTATCGCCAGGCTGGCCGGAACGAATTGAGAGAACGAAAATTGACGGGGTTAATTACCATGCAGTTGCTGTTGGCGGTCGGTTAGACGGCCTGTTGATCTGGTCGGGGTTTTGATTGGGAACTCATTTAAAAGTATTTTAGTGGCTTTTTCATTAGGTGTTCCAACGTCGTGTGGGAAGACCTCCATAAGCTGTGTATACGTAGTTAGTGGTATAGGCACCAACAACTGTTATTCCGGCTCTTTGAGTGTCTTAATATCGGGAAAATCTCCCACTCACTCACTCTCTTTATTTCGAGCTATAATAACCATCTAATCTTTGTTGGCTCTCGTCAATAGCACAAAATTGGGAATCGCTGTTGTTATTAGTTCTTCTGAAATGTTTCTGTTGGGGGCGGGCTGTGGTTGTGATGTTGTTGGTTGAGTTGGTGTTCTGGCTGCAAGTGTGGTATATTGTCATTTCTGTTGCTGTTTTAAGTGTGGTGAAGGTATTGGGAGTGACCACGTGCCTCCTATCTTTTGGGAACAGAGGTCTCTAAGGTCGCCTCTGGCCCCACAAAAGTCGCATTTAGGCTTTCGGTTTTCTAAGCCGACTCGTAGTTCACTGCGTTGGGCAGTTTTATAATATCTTGGATTTTCTGTTTTCTGGCTTCACATGAAGAAACATTTCTATATTTATCCCGGACCAGCTTTCTCTGCTGGCCTCTAAGAGTGTCTCCGGTTCTTCTAAAACCATGCATGCCACAATCCACCAGACGTTCACGCCAGGTGGAACACCCGATATCCTTAGTCTGGCAGTTCTTCTAGGAAGATACGTTGGGTACAGGACACATTCCTCACTCCACCTAGGTGATACTGAATGTTTCGTGCGAGGTCCTCAATGGTTGCAAAGTCTCTTTCTCTCTGCAAGTGGGCCAACTCCTCCATAATTTTCTTCAAGGCCTTCTCATCTTGAATAATTGTTGCCGGTTCTGCATGCCTACTCTTCTGTGAGTCACATCTGCAACATTCTTCTCACGTTGTTCTATTATTTCCGGAGGGTCAAGTACCGCTGCCTTACTTCCCTCAAATTTAATATTTTCGCTTGAGCCGGTTCATAAATTTTTCCATCAGGGCTTCCGAAAACGTTTCTTTTTGGCGGTTGCCACGTCGGAAAAGCTTTTGTTATTTTTATTGTTGGCGTCTTTAAATATCTCGATGGTTTCGTCAATTGTACATGTCTTCTGCGTTGGTTTTCTCTTTCACCTTGTTTGTCATTTTTTGTTTCAATACTCGTTGTTGTTGTAGTATATGTGGTGTACGTGAGGGTGGAATTATTGTTGTTGCTGTTGTTGTCACTATGACTGCTGCTTAACATCGTGATACTACTACTGGTGATGGCGGTGTTGGCGTTGCCTCTACTGATTGTACGTGCACTTTCACTATTCAGGTTGGTGTTGTTGTAACCACCACTCTTCGACTCTTTGTTTTAAAGGGGAATGACGAAAAAGGAGAAAGTCTTCATATGGCGAATGGCTGGTGTGAGGGACGGTTCTTTCTCTCGATGCACCTATAATGACAGTTGATGTCATCATCTTGTATGTATGTTTTCGTTTGTTTGGTTTTTTATTGGTAGCGTTTTATGAAGGCAATATATTGCCCCTCACACGGCAACAACAGTCTCCAGACGCCAGTCAAGTAATTACGTGTGTTGTTATCTATATATTGGAACAGAAGCGTAGTTTATTAAATATAACAGATGGGTAAAAACAATGACATAGAGGGGAATTAATCCGATCATTCAAAAACACGTCCGACGTACTCCGCAGCAAATAATAATGTTAATAATAATATTGTTAATAGTAATAATAATAATAATAATAATAATAATAATAATAATAATAATAATATTTTCTTTATTGGCAACACGGGCCAAACACAGAACAAATATGGACAATACAACACAAGGGACAAGTGGGGTGTGGTACAATGTCGTGTACAAATAAAGTAACAATAACAATTAACAAC
>JAOPUL010005356.1:3171509-3182996 GCA_027564515.1 Octopus rubescens
ATATACTAATGGGTGTTAAAACAGTAGAGAGAGTTGTGTATTTATATGAGACATTACGACTTAAGTAGGGGTTTACTATATACATCCTAGTAGTAATCTCACAAAATCCATCTTTATGCGCTTACACACAGACAAGTACAGAGTCATATCTCATTTGATGTAAGTGACAATATGTGCCGTACTATTGATTTGTGTATTTAACGTGCATGATAATATAAAACTACATCATATTATCAGAATATTTAATATCGAAACACTTTTAATATATAAACGTATTATATAAGTGCACATTGGTTTAATAATTAATTTGCCATACGTTTACATTTCGAACTGCGGTGCAATTGCTTTGTTTGCTGTAACTATTCGGATTAACGTGGACAGAAGGCTGGACTGATATATGCTAACACAGGCATGGATACAACAATGAGTTCTGAGGGGAAACAGTTTGCTGTAAATCTGCAGAAACCTCTCAGATAGATTCTCAAGCGGAGTGTTCAATAATTCTAAGTTTTAACGTCAATCAGTGGCCGCGAATTTAAATTTGTTGCAAAAAATCGGACCATGCTTTTAGTAATTTCATCTCTTTCTGAATGTACGCCGGGAGGACGTTGTTATATCTAATGATTGTGGGACTGCTCACCTTTTAATTTAATTTATACTCAGTGTATGCTTATTAGTAGCTATCATTGATCAAGAAAATATTTAACTACCTCTTCTTTTAAGTTCATTGTGTCTCAATCGGACGCAGAAAAACAGAGTTAAATAAATATAGACAAAATAGCATGTAATATTCACAGAATCCATAGCGGATTCTGTGAATGATTCTGTGGGACAGCATACTGCATTGGTTTATCAAAATCATTTCGGTATCCGTCAATCCCTCTGACAGCACCACTCGCTGACAGGCGTTATTGAAACTATTAACGATATTTTGATATTGATATCACTCAAGTACATCACTTTGTCTTTTGTATGAAATATACAGCCCGAGCAAGTAATTACGACATTTATTCTATTGAAGGCAAAGCTGTTAGTTAGGTCTTGCAGCAATTAGATGGACACTCCATTGAGTTGGCCAGCGCCTAACTGTGATGTACCATGAGACACAAGAGAACAATTAAAGAAATGAACAAATACGTTACGAAATTTTAGACTCTACGAATGGAAATTTAATATAGTTCATATATAGAAAACAAATCTTTGTTTTATCATTTCGGAAGATGATTAAATATTGGTAATTTTAATGAGAAAAAGGGGAAAAAATGAATTAATATATATTACGTTGGAGCTGTTGAATAAAATATCAACATAATTTCATTAAAGTTTCCTAACATTTGCAATTGAATGTTGTTTTTCGTCTGAGAATAAACAAAAGTTAGAAAACTAATTTGGAAATTAATATGAAAATAAAATATCCACTGGAATGATAGTATAAATTTATTCTCTGCTTGATAAGAGCAATTTCAATATAACTAAATTTCATGTGCTTTTGCAAAATTCTTGCACATGATTCTCTGTGGTCGAAATTAAATTACGCGGTCTCTTACCCCTTCTACAAATTTCTTCAGAAAAGAAGGATTCCAGAATACGATATTCTGAATGATGTACATGCATGAACAATGGGATTGCGCCATGAGGGGATTAAAAATGGGGGACGAGGTTTGAGTCGGGTAGACGTATGATGCAATAAATTATCAAATAGGGCAGGTATTAAAATAGTAGGCTACGAATCACGGCCCAGTACAAGCTACATTAGGTGAGTGTATAATGAATGCGACTATCAGAGCGTTGCCACATTTCACTAGATACGAAATCGGACAACTAAATAAATTATTTCCATCGAGTTTAAAATCTGAAAATAAAACATCTAAATATCTGCAGTTCTTCTGAGCAGAAGAAATGCGGGAGCTACAGAAAAATGGTGGATTGAGCAGTGGAATAATTTACTGATACAACCTTAACCTAACTTAGACAAAAATGCATTGATGTTAATATCGTGGAAATGTGTGATAACACCTTGTGCATGAAATGTACTTCGGAATCCTGAAGTCAGCGTACTTAATACATGGACAGTAGAAAAATACAATTTCCATCTTATTTGAAATAAGAATTATATTTTAAACGTTTAGATGAAACATTCAATGCATTTTCGCATCAGTTATAACGATATTTGAAAAGAAAAGTTACTATTTTAAATGTTTAATTAAAAAGTAACTTATTTACCTAAGTTTTATAATCAGGTCCTTCGAAATAGTACCATTACGCAGCAATAAACCATTTTGAGCATTTCTGCCTCTTTTGGAATACGGCCTAGAAGTCGCTCTCCTTAAGCGAGTCGAGGACATTCTGCGATTCGCTGTGGATATCGACAATTGTGTTAAAATTGTTAGCTTTTGAGCTTCTTCTAGGGAAGAGATGGAAATCTGCAGGTGCTAAATCTGCTTTGAAGGGTGGGTGCGGAATAGATAACATGTTACTTTTCGTGAGTAACTCACGAAGTGCATTGTAATCGTGAAGAATCTTATTCTTTGTGCTCCCGAACATTTTCGCCGAATGTCCTCCCTCAAACGCTACAAAACCTTGGAGTAAGACTCTCGATTGATGGTCTGGCCCTGGTAAACCAATTCTCGATGCACAATACCACGGATATCGAAAGAAATAATGAGCTTGATTTTGATTGAGTGGTAGTGGACATGAAGGCATCTTCCATTGTGTCGACTGCTGCTTCGTCTTAGGGTCGTAACTGTAGACACGATGTTTGTCACCGGTGATGATCCTAGAGTTGAACGATGGGTCCGCAGTGGTACGCTGACGGAGATATTAACGTGATTTTCTTTCTGATCAGATTACAGTATATACGTGATCACAAAAACATAAATGTCACAACTTGCGAAGGAAACACATCAATTTCACTAAGCGCACTGCCTCATGGAAGTCACTCATAGCTCTGATGTCCACACAACCATGTGATACTATATGTTTGCGCGCTACAGAATTAGTCCCGAAAACTATTCATACAACTTCGTGCGTGGGAAGAATTTATCGAATGAATTTAGACGCCAGTGATGCCGCCTCATATGTTGCTTACAATTTCAATACTATCGACCATCTACACGCCTCAGCTGCAAATTATCAGTCAATGTTGTTATTACTAAGGTTATAATGCTGACAACCACGCAATTAGGTCTTCTTCATCAGTTGTAATATTTCTCACAGACATGACAGTATTTTCTGGATAGATCTGAACTTTAACATTTATTTTACAGTTCAGTTCATATTATTAACATTGTTGATATTCAGTCTGTAAGGAAATAATAGCAAGTAAATTGGAGTTGTGTTTTCAGATTAGTAGGAAAGTATTGAAACGTCTTTTAAATATTGATATATATAGAGCAAATTTCTCCCGTTCATGTTTGACCATAATGAAGCCACTGATCTTTCACTTTCTTGTGGCAGGGATGTATTCCACTTGTCAGACGGTTCATGTACTGCCACATTCCGCTATGAAGAAGAGGTATGTGATATGGTTAGAACTATCGGTGTGAATTCCATAAACTTAGATGGTCAAATGATGCGATAGAATTGTTATATCAACTTCGTTTTCCCCGCTAGCAAGACTCGTACTGATATATGCATAGCGATAAAGTTATTCTGCATGCAGTAGTCCAATGACCATGTATTTATGTCCTGTGGCACTATTTCGAAAAGCCGAGATCATATGTAAGACGAATCTATACTAGCAGACGTGTCTACTGTGATGATAGGTGTGCCGCTTTCAAATGACGGAGACGAACAGGAGATAGCTTCGTTAAAAGAGGTGGTGCGGTGGAATAAATTGAACGAGGTCAAGAAAGCCATCTTCCGTTTTAACCAAACCTACGTCAGGTTTTCCATACCTCCGAAACAATTGAGTGTATAATGAGAATGTTTCCCTCCCATGAAATTTGTTGAAAGGTGGATGGGAATGGCGGGCCTGGTTGAAGTGAATGGACCTGTGCTGAGCATGTGCCTTTTAGCTGGGAAGGTTGATAATTAGAAGTGAAATACCTTACTATTGAAGTTGGTGTTTCTTCTCGAAACCTCGGATGTCTTCCTCTATTGTGGAATTTCCTCTATTAATAACTCATTTTTTTTCTCGTTAGATCCTGGGCTGCTACATCTAGTCTCTTTGTGTGATTGTTTTAATCGTCCATTTTTAAACCAAGCATGAGATTTTGTTACATAGACATTAACCGTGGCTTTCCAAAATTTACCATGCAAAAGTTTCTATTCAATATGTCTAACCTACTCTGATTGAATTTCATTTTATCCTTTTCTACTATTCCACACAGCCTCACCCATTCCTTAATCACTGTCTTCAGAAAGTGTTCGTGCTCTTCTCTTAATATTTTAGTAGGATTTTTCTTTCTACCTGTACTAACTCGTCACTGCAATTAAGCGTATTACAACCTGGTCTCTCTTCAAGTACAACTGGTTGATATCAGCTTTGATTTCAGATGCTAGGCTCCATACATTGTCAACAACTTTCTATTTTGCTTCTGTCAAGCTTCTGTATATCTTTTTTCCTACTCCATATCTGATTACGGACACTGCTCTTGAAGTTACTGCTTCAATATCATTCTTGGAATTTAACTTTGATTACAACACTTCCCTCACTCTCATTGTATAATTTCTACTGGTAGTTTGTTTCGTTTCATGTTTTATTTCATTTGCTCTCAGTATAGTATCCCCAAATACTTATACCACTGTCCTTTCGCAATCGCTTTCATTGTTTGCCTACTTGGCATTTCAATTTCGTGGCTCCTTTCAAATCTTGTCTCATTTCCAAAAAAGTGCACTTTTCAATCCCAAATTCCATAACTCCATCATGTGAGCAAACGTAAACAGTTTGTATGAGGTTTTCAAGCTGCTTCTCATAGTTCGCATACAGCTTTATATCGTCCACAAAACGGAGATGATTTATCAAATCACTTCCCAAATCGTTTGTTATTTAGACCTGTTACAATATCAAGCTGAGTGGTATAATGGCCAATACAAATAGTAGTTTAAATAAGATATCCTCTTTAAATGTTTCACATCTGACATTCCCATTCCCAAATCTTTGTGTTCCTCCAATGAATTCAGTATTCAAATGTTTTCTACATTCATTATCTATTTTCTCCATGTTTTCAGACACTCAAACATTATTATTATTGTTCAGTAGTCATAATCTGGTCACCTGCTTTCACTGCACTACCAAGCGCAGTTCTGTGTGCCTTGGGGATGTACTGCCGTTTGCGTTGCTTTTATTTTCACTTTAATTCCAGGCATGCATGCCAAGTATAAAATGGATTATTATTATTATTATTATTATTATTATTATTATTATTATTATTATTATTATTATTATTATTATTATTATTATTATTTGTTCGAAAGGAATACATGAACTCGTCTATGCGTTTGTCTTTTTGTCTTTAATGTCTCCAAAAAGGTGTTTATTGATTATTTTATTACAATACATTTGTTAAAAATACCATCTTTGAATAGGTTTGGTTGTATTCGCTACTTGTGTCACACCCCCGTCTAGTGTCTCAAATTCTGAAGGAAAAAGCAATTTCTTTTGAAAATTATAATTTAAATACAAATATGTCAAAGCTAGCCTTGTCGAAATACGTGTAAGATGAAGTAAGATGTACTACAGATAGGCAGTAAGAGGTACCAGAAATAGAAGGGAAGTGGGAGCAATTAGCAGCAGTAGCTAGTCGACGAATACGACTTCAACATACCCCGCCACCACACCCACCACCATCACTACTACAACTAATAATATTCTAAGTAACGACAAGTGTAACAACAAATATGTTCAGTAACGGCTGCGAAAAGCAAAGAGCTTTTCAAAATGGACCTGCCTTAGAAAGACATTTCTCTGAGTGATGCAGCTAAACCATCAGACTGGAGAAACATGTTCAATACAAAATTATCTCAATGAGCACAAAGATTGCTAATCAAGCAAATGTAGAAGGAGCTCTGAAAGAGATAATATGTGACTTTTAGCCCGTATCGAGAGCAAAACAGTTTGCGGGCACAACCGTACTCTTTAAGTCTGACGCTCTGGCTGCCAAACACTCTGTCGTTAACTGTCGTAGTGAAAAATATGTGATCCACCCATCCTATTTAAGAAGGAGGATAGTGCACACAAAGACAGCAGGAATTCCACCGGATGTAAATCTATATTGGATTTTAGCGTGCATTGTATTGGACGGGAATAACAACCTCCTGGTTGTGAAAGGCAGCCGACGCAAAAATGTGTCTGGGAGTGGTGTGGAGGTGCCACTCCACATTAAACCAGACGCAATCCAAAAGAACCCAGACCTCATTCGCCTTCCGGGAGATGATGGGTTATACATCATGGTTGAGAGATGAATGCCACGGTGACATCAGTGTCGGGTGACAGGCCACTTGAAAGCCTTCTGTCCTCAACGGAATAGAGGGAACCGTGAAACTGCCTTACTGCCAACACTAGGTCCCCAAACGCCTCACCATCCACAGCAGCGATGATCAGCAACTACAGCAGTTCCAAGACAGACAACAACGGCATCATCAACAACAGGAGCCGCAAAACCAGTAAATGCCCAAAGATGCAATTGATGGCCCTCATAGCACGAAGGAGAGACGTCGAGAAAGAAGGTATGAGCTTCAGCGTCAGCACTTTTCATGCGCCAGAAACATTGTTGATGGTGAAAATGCCTATACAGGCATATAACATTATTAGGGAAAGCTTCCCTCACGACGTTGGCTGTCAGTGAATCCAGGATTTCCGATAGACGTGATCAAGCCAACTTCTACGGATTTCTCAGACGACCTGGAATTGGAGGCGGTGTAACCGTATTGTTTAGGAAAGGCCTGGATTTCGAGTTACGGACGATCTTCCTGTACCCGGAGTCTACGTTGGTGGTTCTGGATGTGCGCAATAGCGAACGTGGCGCTTTCAGACTAGTCGCTCTGTATGCCTCAACATGGTGGTACAGTCAAATTTCTTGAGACGTTTGGAGGTTTTGCTTGGGACGTCTTGCTCTTTGGTTCTAGTGGATGATTGGCCGCTATCTTGGAAACACACGCCAGGACAGGATGGGGATACGCGAGAAGAGAGTGGGTATACACGCCTCACAAAGCTGCTCAGCCGCTTCCAACAGGCAAAGAGGAACCGACAGGATTTCCCGATTGCGCCAACATGGACATGGGCAGAACATTTCCAGAACGTATCTAGACCAGTAGACAAAAGTAGCATAGGCTGACCTCTTATTAAAATCGTCTGCTACACGTACCATAAATTTGTTTTAACTACATAGGATCCATATACAGTCCCGGGTACCGGAAGTTAAACGCTTTCTTCTCTGCGCTTCAACAATTCAGAAACCGAGTTAGCAGATCAGTCCATCAGAATTTGTCAGGTGCAATCATCAACAACCGAATGTGGGTAGCCCAGAAAAGTGCTATTATAGTATATACGGTAGGGTTAGCATGGAAATAGATATAGAGAAATCTAGTTAGAAAGTTAGAAGAGATGCTTAGGTGAGGAATTACAACTGCCGTACTGGCGGCAAAAAATAGGCCCTCGATCAATTCTTCAATGCCAAATACGAAGGTTGCGTTGTCAGAGCTAGAGCACGTACGCTAAGACATGAGGGTACGAAATACGTTCGATGGGCTCGGGTGGCATATATACGACGAAGAAACAGCCAAAATTCGCTCTTTGACGGGCCGGGACGGGGTGGATTTCACCTCCTACCGCTGCATTATAACGCGACTCTCGTCCCGGAACGCGGAGTTCTGCGAAATGCCGATAACATTTGAAGGCATACGGGACCTGATAGCAGGCTGCACAAGGGAGAAATATCTGCGGTTTAATCGATTGCCTCTCTATATGCCAGACTTGGTCGGTGATCTTTTGACGGATGTCTACCACAATTGACAGCAGAAAGGGAGGATACTCAATGTTCTGAGCCCTGGAGTGATGGTGCTTCTGAGGAAGGAAGCGAACAAAGGGCGCACAATAGAGAGTTTTAGCCGAATAATTCTGCTGAAAGCAGATTAAAAGATCTTGGCCAAGGTGCTAGCTAAGAGGTCGGCACTTGTTGTCGATAACATGGTCGCTGATGCGCAGACATGCGCTTTCCCGAAACGATCTATCCACGATAATCTCCCTCTCACGCGTATACCTGGTAGATAGGTTAAGGAAGAAAATGTTCATGCCTGGGGCCCTGATCAGTTTATATCAATAGAAAGCTTTTGATAGGGCAGAATATAAATACTCGGAGGCTGTTCTGGAGGTCCCGTTTTCAGAGGCTGGATCGCCGCAATGTACGGCGACAATTGTTCGGTGATCAAAGTAAATGACCTTCTATTGGAATCGTTTAACATCGCTCTTTCGGTTCGTCAACGATGCTCACTCTCCCCCACTTTATACGTGCTGACTCTTGAGTGAGTCATTACTAGGGAAGTTCGATATTTCGAGTGGAGCGGCATTCAGCGTGAACTAGGATGAAGAAAGTCCGTATCAACTTATGCGAACTACGTCAACATAATAGTAACTGGCATCTCGACAATCGCGGTGTTCAGCACTAATTGAAATGAGTACGAAGCGGTTATAGGAAGGAGCAAAGATTCACCGGGACAAGTCAGTGGGTCTGCAGCTTGGCAGCTGGAGATGAATATCCATGCCAACCGACGGTTACATTTCTCGGGCTATGGTTCGATCCAGATATTCAGGTGGACAAGAAATGGAGGGGGTGATGAGCAGGGTGGCCAGTCTCACACACAAATGGGCAGAGAGGAAGCTGTCCCTGAAAAGTAGGGCGGTGGTGGCGAATGCATACATTGCTTCCCTCATTTGCCAACACCTGACCGTTGCTCTTGCCCTGCATCGTGGCTGATCAAGTTGGAACGCTTGCACTTCCACTGTATGTGGAAGGGACGTGTTCCGCTCGTCAGACGGACCATCTGCAGTCAGCAGCCGCTGATTTGGGGACTGGGCATGAGGTGGCCAATGAGGCGTAAACACGCGCTGAGGTGCACCGTCGCCAGCGTTTTTTTAACGGTCAACAGGCGTGGTCGCTGTTTGTCAGACAAGATTTTTTTCCGTAGCTCGTGTACTTGACGGAGCTACAGTTCTGGATCAAATTGAGACCGAGAAGGGGCGCTTGGCACCGGGAGTATCAGCAAGCGCACACAGCCATCTGCCAGTCTGCCAATGCGATTGGTATAAGTTCGAAAATAGAGGTATATAGGGGATTATTGGAAGGAGGGAGAGAGACAACGTTCTAGGAGAAACTCTGAGGGTCGGGAGGGATCAAGTAGCTGGTCTTTTCCGGAGGAATTTCAAGCTGGGCCCTATGGACAAATTTAAAAAATAACTAGCCTGTCAGTGCTACCTGGGAGCTCTGCCGCGCCGAGAAAAGGTCTACAAGCACGAAAGTGCTGCCAGACTGACCTATCAGAGATGGGAAGAGTGGGACGAAAGCGTGCGGCATGCACTCGTCCAGTGTACGGGTATTGTTGACTTGTGGAGTGTTGTCGAACAACTGTTGGCACGTGTAGGACGGATCCGGTTATCATGCGAATCCATTGTGAAGACCTTCATTTTGCCGGGAACGAAAAGCAGTCCTCCTTTCGCTGGCTTCTATAGCAAAGGAGGTAGTGTGGTGGACGAGATAGAATGGACTGAAGACAGATGCCATCGTATTCTGCCAAGTCCACATCGAATTTTTCAAGTTCCAATTGAAAAGGAAACTGAGTGTAGAGAGGGAAGATTTATCGCTTCTAAACCGGAGGAATTGAGAATAAGAGAGGCACCCGCTGAGGTGGCCCTGATGGTTGGGGTTGCTGGTGTTCATATCTCTTGTGGGGTTATTCGAAGTTGTATTACCGATATGAAGCACACTGCACGATTCGAGTAACATCATCATGCCCTCTCTTGTACTCCCGCTCTGCGAGAGATCTACATTCACATACGATGTGGCGTGTAGTTTCCCCAACATTTCCACACATACTGCACAATGGTGATTCAATCGATGGTTTTGTCAATATGGAATCCTATGTAACTAGTTATGCCTGTTCCTGGGCAGCACAGATAAGAGCTTCCGTTACTTCCTTGAAATCTCCCTATCTCATCCAGGCCCATGTTTCATGTTTCTCGATCTTTACAATTTGTTTCTGTGGTCCCAGACAATTTAACTCCCACGATTAGAGGTTCAGTGCTGTTCTGAATATACCAGACATTGCTAGTTCCTTCACTTTTTATGGAAACGTCGCAGCTTATCATAACTCTTCCTCCATTTGTATATGGTAAGTATCTCCTATGTACGTCATAGTATGTAAGACTCCGTTCATTGTCGATTTCTCTGTCCATCTGATTTATCTTGTTTCAATTTAGGTAGTACTGATACATCCCAAATATTGATGGCAGTTACCTTATTTCATTCAAATCTTCTCATGAGAGAGCGTGAGGTGTATCAGCGTGGCAGGAAATACAATTTGTGGGGAAATCATTGTCTCGTTTTAAATTTCACCTTCACATAGCGTTATGTTAAGTTGAGGGTGGACAGAAGAAAGGCAATATAGAGGTCGTTGGGATAGTTGTGTGTATGTGGGTGGGTGTGCATGTGTGTATATCTGTGTGAGCATGTGTGTGTGTGTGTATGTGTGTGTCGGATATGATATTGTCGTTTGTAAATATTCAATTTAAACTAGATATGAATATGTTTGAGCTTGTTCTGTATCTACTCCGATGGGTTGTCGAACAGTTTGAATGTTCTTTTGGCAAAATAATTCAGAGATGAAACATAACATCTATATTTTCAGTTTTGGACGACAGGATGCCTTTATGAGAATGTAGATTTCGTTCTCAGATCGATTTTGTGTATGTGTACCCGTGTGTTTCGTGTGTAAGCAGAATATATTTTCTTTATAAATGATAATACATATTAAATGTGTACAGGAATACATAGATAGTTGTATGAATATCTATATAATTAATCTACGTACTCACTTTGTTTTGGAGATGCCTCAGCAGATGTTATGATGTTTGTTCAATTTTTCGTTTTGTTATTAAACACAAGGCACATTGGACAATCGTGCATATAAACAAACTATACTATACATAAAACTAATCATTCGGATATGTTAGTTACTTTATTTTAAAAAGAACTGTTCCCATATGTTAACAATTTGGGAAGACAGATTCATGCGTTTTCCTTATTGCCTATTCTTGGGTCGAAGGGTCAAACATCAATTATATGGCTCATGTGTGCCCCTTGTCAGCAAGCACTAGGTCCGGTTGTCTCTGCTATAGGACCTGATGCATTTGCAGGTCTCCGTCTACGTCATTTTCTGAAGTTTCTGCATATATCACGTCTTGCCTCTCTCTAGATCCCATTTATTATTATTATTATTATTATTATTATTATTATTATTATTATTATTATTATTATTATTATTATTATTATT
>JAOPUL010005356.1:3249664-3259690 GCA_027564515.1 Octopus rubescens
TGTGTGTGTGCGTCTGTGTATGTGTGTGTGTGTGTGTGTGTGTGTGTGTGAGTATGTGTGTATTTGTGTGTGTATGTATCTAATTTCAGGCGAGCATTTTATGTGTGTATGTTGATGTACTTTTTAAGTAAATAGGTGAGTATGAAATAGAACATATCTGACAGTGATTGTGTTGGATATGAATTTTATAGAATGCTTTATTCAGGCTAAACATATATATATGCGTTGGTTGCATGGGAAAACATGCACATTCATACACACACAAACACACACACCAATACACACACACACACACATTATGTTGTTGATTAAGCCTTATAACTATTGCATTCAGTATATAATTTTAAACATAAAACTGTAACAAACATGTAACAAAGATGTAACAAAGATATATTTATATATTTGTAATATTCCATTTCGAGTCATTATAGTGTTTTCTGCCTAATATTCTTGTATTCTAATAGGCTTTCTTGGAATAATATTTAATTTGCAATGCCCTCTATATATTTAGTACTTCACAGTGCCCTTCTCCATAAGATTATACACACATTATTTCATTAACGTTCTATAACATTAGTCAATCTATCATCGTTTATGATCAGCATGGGAAGTAACAGTTTGAATGAAAAAATCTTTAACTTATTCTCCAGTGAAAGATTTAAATCCCATCATCTAGACATTTTCGAGTTAAGCACTAGCCTGAGGATTTGAGAAGTTATTTTAACTTTAGAATGAAATTGCATTTTTTTACGTTGCAACATTTTGAATATATGTTGTTTTTAAAATCACTTAACATACTTTTTTCCAATTAACTTCCTCTTTAATTAAACAATGATCAATGTCATGTAAGGAGAAATAAACATATAAACAACAGAAAACGACTTGTAAAAAAATAGCAATCACAACAGTTAGAAAGAGTGAATTGCCTGAAGAATGGGAATTAAAGCTTCTCAGTCGTACTATAAGAAGAGCATAACAGCAATGTGAAAGCTTTTATTGAATGATGTGCTGACATGTAAAATCTAACTATGACGAAATTAAATTAATTCCATGCCTTGAAGGACATAAACAGATCCATTTCGAGACTTGATAGCATTAATAAAATTACAGTATTATTTTTTTGAGCTGATATTAATGGCTATCTAATGCAATGAGTCAATGGCATTAATGTTCTTTTGCTTGTGGCAGATTATGGATTAATACTCATTCCCCGTTTGCGTACAGTCCTGATATTATAATTATTCAACTAGAACAACACAATTCTGGAACAGAAAAAAATGTGATAACATATCATTATTGACATCAAAATAAAACCTACAACAAATGAAAGGAAAAGAAAATATTGTAGAGAATGAAAATGATGGAATTCCAAGTAATGTTGTTGTGCAATTCGCATTGAATTATAAATAGCGGTTTACTGTGCACGGTGAAACACTAAATAATAGGAAATTTCACATTGTAGCTAGTAGATTGTTGCAAAATCAGGAAATTCCACAAATTTGCAGCAGGCTGTAGAATACGTGAGATCAGGAGAAAGAAATGTTACCATAGTATTGCAAGGTTTCCGCTGTTGTTAGACCAATTTAAGAATGGGACTTGTAAATTATTTCATCATATGAAGCTATGTGAAAGGTATTGGTGCTAAACCTGTGGATGATATTTGGCATTTCATCCCGAGAAATAGATTTAGTACGAATTGCCACGAGACGGCGTTTTAAATATCAATCCAAATTAATTGCTAAACTTTTACCCGGTAAAAACTTTGAAGATTATGATAACCGTTTTCTTTACGAGAAAACTTTAGACCCCACCATGAAAACTGGTGTATAAATAATTTCACAAATATCTGCGAGTATGGACTGAAGGACAAAACGTACGATTACACACATGGGCAAAGAAGACTTCTAAACTCGTCAAGTATTTTTAATCGGCACGGTGAACATATGTGTGGCAAAACAACAGGTTTGGCCTATTGAAAGAAATAAACGCATCTCAGGTAAATCAGACATGGATATGTTATTTTGTGTTTGTTTGTTATATATATATATATATATATATAATATATGGGCGAGGGCGTGGCTGCTTTGTAAGATTATTGCTTCCCAACAACATGGTTCCGGGTTCACTTACTCTGCGTGGCATATTGGGTAAGTGCCTTCTACAATAGCCTCGAGCTGACCGAATTCTTCTGAGTGGTTTGGTAGACGGAAACTGGGAGAAGCACGTAGTATATATATATATATATATATATATATATATATATATTCATAAACGCATCTGTCAATATATTCATTTTAGTCTAAGTATATCATAATCCCATTTAGAGGGATTACTGGTGATTTGTCGCACGATTCTCTCTGCTATTTTAAGCCAATTCACTAAACAAAATCATGTTCGTAGCGTCAATTCGATTGAACATTACATTTCTAGTTGGAAAAGTATTCGAATATATGGCTATTTAATATAGTTTAGTTCTGAACATTTTCCTTTGTTGCTTGTAATTAACATGTTACTTTTAAACACAGAAACTAAAGTAACGAATAATAACAAAGCAACCGACTATAATTTCGCCTGATGGAATAGCTGACAAAACGAAGATCAATATTTGTTTTGATCTTAGTTATTCGGCTTGGTACACAAGAAAATGAAAGTCGCCTTCGGCAGGATTTACTATTTAAAATTATAGGCCATCAATAACAGAATGTGATAAAGCTTCCGACCAACACATAAACAGTTAGGAAAAAATATATATATAATATCATCATACCTCAATTGTTTTGTAGTGTGATTTATTACGATTATATAAGAGTAATTTATTTGCGTTATATGCTACCAAGAGGAAGATCAACGTAGAGATCAGAGGGCATTATGTCGATCACTGTCCTATAACTGACTAACTGTTACATGTTTAGCCAAAGTTAAGTACTGTCCAAACAGTATTCCTTGATGACCCTTTGGTTTTGTCAGGATCTACCAGTGACACCCTTCATGTGTCCTATGTATGCGCAGAGTTTTCATTCAAAAGTATAAAACTATGAGTTAGTGTAATATTGCAAATACAAGAAACAAATGTTTCTCAGCTAACAACGGAAACTATCTCCCTATGTATGAATAAAATGATTATAAAAACATAACCGTATGCATGCCGAAGGGTAGAAACTAAGAATATGCACCAGATGTAGACTATAGCACACTCATACATATACTATATACTTACTGCGTAGAGTGTAATCAGCATAATGCGACTTCCAAAAACAATTACCAATAACGAAGGCTTACAAACATCACTTCTCTCCCACAATGAAACTAACAACTTCAGGTTGATTAAAAACAATACTTCCAAAGCCACCAACAACAATTACTTGCGTGTGATTTCAAGACATGTCCAGCAATCTGGTTTCCCTCCCAGGATTTGACACGATTGCATTGATTAAAGTACGTTGCTCCATCGAACACGTTGATAACAGTGATAACGAAGACCTCAGCGGGATTTGAACATAGGGCGTCAACGGTTCATTGAACAAATCTGAAATTTCAATAAGGTCACTTTTATGAAGAACACATCTATGAGCCTTTGCAAGAGAATTCAAAGGATTGTAGAAAACTACCATCCAATATTCTGAATCGATTACCCCGTAAATGGATAATCCCAGATGGAATATGTTTATATTCTCAATCTCCGTCACAGCTCATACTTTCTAATGTTCAAATATTTTAGATATGTTTTTCTTTAAGTTTATAGAAGCAACACGAAAACTGATCAAAAAGGGTGCCGTCATGTCTCATACGGATGCAAAGATCAATGCCTAATAAATCGCATGATACTTGAGAATTGTCACAACAGGTACAGAATTTTCACTTCCATATCAAATGATAACAAAATGGCTTTTGACAGCAACCGAATTCGTGCATTTTGAAATAGCTGGACATTTTCAAAATTTCTTCACTGATTTGAAACTTTGTCAAACATAATATATCGTTGGGGAATACGAATCTTCAATTATACCACTCTAACGGTGTGATTTTTTCATTTGTGAAGGTGACTCACTTCCATCTCTAATATTCTGCAGAGCTCTAATACACCGTACAAGGGAACTTACTACTGAAAAGGGAAATGGCATCAAATTGACAATAACACAATATGGATGACTTAAAACTCTATGACATTTACGATAATAAACCTGAAGTTCTATTATGCACTGGGGAAATATTCAGTGATAACATTGAGATGCTGTTTGGTCTTGAGAAATGTGTCAATGCGACTCTCCAGAAGAGGGAAATTGAGTGAATTCGGGCAGTCCTGAAGTCGGAACTAATAGCGTGTAACACGGTGTTAGCCATAACATTATTAGCAGTTCCTGTTGATACATATAGCTACAATGTGTTGGACTGGAATATGAGTGAAGTAAAGAAAATTGATTGAAAAATATGCATGCTGCTGATTTGTAATAGCATTCACCACCAAAAGGCAAATGACGTTCGTCTGTACCTCCCCACAGATCATGAGATCGATTTACCTATCTTACAAAACCACCACAATTGAAGTGGCTAAACATATTGAAAAATGAATGACTGGAAGCTAAGTCCCGCTCAAAATTACGTGAAACGAAATATGCAAAGCTGAACAACTCGAGGAGAATGCGGCACCTATTGTTGTAAAAGGTTGAAATTAGTGGCAAAGAAAAAAGCGCACGAGCAATTGCCTGATAGGTGGGAGGAGAAATCTCTGCAGGAAAATATGTGGCGCGTAACAAAAAAGCTCATGTTCACCAGAAGCAAATAAATCAGTGGCTACGAAGCTCAGGGCTAAAAGCAGAGCAAAGGTTTCATCCTAGATGCTGAAGTTCAAAGCTTATTGACCCGGAACTACCAAGCCAATGTGATGAAATATGGAGCAAATTAAAGTGATGGGATTGAAACAGTGGACTACCTAATATCTGGATGTAAAGTGATAGCACCAACGGAGTATAAATGAAGACATGACAGAGTTGGCCAATATCTACCCTGGCTAATATGCCGGCATTATAACACCAAAACTGCCTACAAGTGGAATAATTGGAACCCTGTGGCTGTAACTGAGGGTGGAAAATGTAACGATTCTGTGTGACTCACCAGTATATACATACCGAACCACCAAAGTCAATAAACCGGATATTGTTGTGAAAGAACCAAACAATAAAGTGTGTCTATTGATCGACATGGTCATTTCCAGTAATCATACTATGTCGACAAAAGAAATTGACAAACTCAGAAAATATAAAGTCCTGCTCATTGAAATTGGGAAAATATGTCGTATCACGGTGGTTACAATTCCCGTGATTGTAGGATCACTAGGAATGTTGGCTTACCATCCCTGCAAGAAGTGTAAAAGATTGGCTTAGCTGGTACGTCAAACTTATTGTGAAGAGCATTGTCGATGTGATAACTATTACTACCTATGTATTTTAATTTTATTTTATTTTCCCCAATTCTCTCCTAAAAATAAACAAACTAGAGTGTTTAATTTAACGGCCTACCAATTTACACAGTGAGTTTCTTTGCTTTAGTAGACGGGAAGACACTCGGCAAGAAATAGAAACAAAATTGAAACAGGTAGAATATCTCATAAGCATATAAATATTAATAATTATTTTAAATTGTTTGGATTTGTTTTATTTCCTTTCTTTTTACGGTCTTTATTCCTTTCTTCATTCTCGTACTATGTGTTTACACATTGCTTCATTTCGTCCTGATACAATCTGGTGTGTTTTACCTAGCACTGTATACAGTTAAATTCTTTCTCCTCGGAATCGGGAAGACACTTGACAAGAAATGGAAACACATCTGAAAGAATAAGAGAATCGCTGGGAATGTAATGATTCAGTGTGACCATCAGATCAGGCATCACAAATGTGACATTGTTGTTTTGAAACATAAAGAAAATACTTGCATGATGATCGACATAGCATGTCCCGATGACAACATGATCAAATAGAAAGAAGAAAAAGAAAGATGAACAATTATAACGATTTGAAGTGAGAAATATGCAGTATGTGGGCAATGAAGAGAGCGGACGTGATGCCATTAATAATTGGTGCACCTGGGAATATCATCATTCAAATACCAACATGGCTCAAATACATTGGTACAAATGTAATGATGGAATACCTACAAAAATCATCAGTGTTTGGAACCGCAACGAATTCTCCGCAAGGTTTTAGAAGCATGATCAGTAATAAAGTGTCCCCTTAGTCTGCTGGCTGTGGACAGCCGACACTGTATAAAATAGGCTGAGAGTATTCATCAAAATATAATAATAATAATATAACGCATCACTTCGAGAGTAAGTTCTAAAATTTGCTTCACCTTATATTTTGAAATGTTTTGTTCATTCTAGTTCACTTCTCTCGTTCAGTTTATTTTCATAAATAGAAGAACGCTGAAAGGTATATTGGTTTAAACAGTTTAAAGGAGCTAAAATATTTTCAGTAATTTCATCATTTATATCTTAGTTACTTCTCCTTTATATCAACATTTTTCAAGCCATAATTGTTCTCTTTAAAAACTGAACTATGTTTGGTCGCAGCAATATCCAGCATGTCAAGAACAGAAATAGTTTGACAGAAAGCAATTTCACATATCATTCATATAATGAGAATGAAAAATAGACATTTTATCAAACAATAATTTAGAAATCCGTTCAAAGATTTCTAAGTCACTAACATTACAAGGAAAAATACACTAATAAAAATGTAAATAATAACGATAAAGCAAAATCAATTCCTCACTTGTCAAAACTGATAAAAAAATGTATGTTGACTTCTTAATTGCAACAAAATTATATAACATTTGGATAAATACAGAAAAATAGTTATTCGGCTAAAAAATATATAAATATATAAATAGGCCTTAAGTGATCTATTTTGGAGATTAATGATCGTGGAATTTGTGTAAGAGTATTTTTTTGTCGTGCACTTCTTAATGTAAATTAATTACAAATACGGATTGAAGAAAAGCATTACGAGTGTTATTTGTTTATTCCATAAGAAAGCTGAGATTTTATTCTAAAAACTTCTAAGTTGAAATTCATATTTTGTTGATAGAGAAAATTGAAGTGAAATAATTGAAAATATTCATGAAGTTAGCGTATGTGTGTTTGTGTGTGTATATGTGTGTGAGTGAGTCTGTGTATTCATGTATGTAGTATGTAAATAAATAAATAAATAAATAAATAAATAAATATATATATATATATATATATATACAGAGAGAGGGGGTTGAGAGAGGAGAGAGTGGGAGTGAGAGAGTACAGATATAAGTGCATCTAATGACGTAATTTAAATGTCCTACAAAATACGTGACAGGAATATTTGCCTTCATATAGAATATTTGTTCCATGAGATATGCAGCCAATGCGCAGCTATTCTAGAAAAACCTGTATGCACAACTGTTTATGCGCAATTTAACATTCCGTCATTTATATGTAAACTTTTATTTCAACAGCACCATCGTAATATATCTACAATTATGTTCAAATTATAAATTCCATGTTCCAAAGTGATACCACACACACGCACATATACGGAGAGATACGCACATACATACCCGCACGCACAAACACACAGTTACACCCATAAAGACACATAAATACACACTCGCACACACAAACGCATCCCGTACAAATGAGATCGGTGTGGAAGAGTCAAACCTTCGCAGAGACCTGAAGAACCGTCTCTTCGTTGCTACAGTGGCCTCTGCGCTACTGTACGCGTCTAACACTTGGACGCTGACCAAGAAACTCACTCAGATGGTGGATGGGGTGCTACACAGGAATGCTGAGGGTGGCTCTGAACATTAATCAGTATACACTAAGGAAGAATAACTCAGTGCTGTACTGGAGTATCCCAAAAGTAAGCTCAAAAGTAACACAAAGGATACTGAGGCTAGCTGGACATGCTCACCGACATTCAGAGTTGACACTGCACTTAGTGCTCCTCTGGGAGCTCCTACGCGGACACATGAGAAGAGGGATACCAATGTTGACATTCATTTATGCCTTAATGAGAGACAGTGGTCTCTGGAAGACGCATGACATGGCAGCAGGACACGCCTGGAGGAAATTCTTCCATGGATCTCGGGAATTTTACCTTCCCTATATATATATATATGTATGTATGTATGTATGTATGTATGTATGTATGTATGTATGTATGTATACGTGTATGTTTTTCTCTTTCTCTTTTTAATTTAGAGCAAATTTTGACCGGCCACCGAGTTGGTAGCAAGGTTATGAAGGAAAATATCTTGAGTTAACCGTCATCTTTTAAATCTTAAGAAGGTCTTGCAGATTTTTATAGTCCCAGATATCGTGATCATTTGTAGCATATGGATTAAGGATTTCCCCAAGATTCCAAATTCAGTCATACTTTGCTTTAGACGGGTTGGTATGTATGCTGTTGCTCCAATAATAATAGGTATGAAGCCGGAAGTGTATTTTGGGTACTGGGTCTGCAAACTCCTTAGCAATGGTCCATAGATGTCTTCTTTCTCTTGTATTTTTCTAACCACATTCGTGTCTAGGGGGCAGCTGATTTCCACAATAGAACATACCTTTGCTTTGTCGTTCCACACAACAATAGCTGGCCGGTTGTGTTTTAACTTGGTGGCTGTCTTAATTTTCAAGTTCCACCAGTATTCTTTTGACCCATCGGTCTCAATATGGTCTTCTTCGT
The DNA here is from genome assembly GCA_027564515.1 of Octopus rubescens. Taxonomy (NCBI): domain Eukaryota; kingdom Metazoa; phylum Mollusca; class Cephalopoda; order Octopoda; family Octopodidae; genus Octopus; species Octopus rubescens. The sequence goes on from JAOPUL010005356.1 coordinate 3,258,376, forward strand.
TTGTTGGTATTCTCTTTTTGTAAACCTGTTCCAGATCGTTTTGGCCACCGTGTCGTGCCTCATGGGAAGAAAATATCAGGAAGACATTTTCTCACAGCTGGCAATAATGTGGTTGATATCTTCAGTCTTAGTCTTGCACAGCTTACATTTGTTGTCTGTCAACGTTTTCAGCCTTTTATGTTGTAGGTACTTGGTGGGGATATCTTGCTCTTGGATTGCATGGATATAGCTTTCAAAGTGAGATGTCATAAACTTGTCGGTACTCCATGCCAAGCTGGTGACATGATCAATCCCTTTTATGTTTTTTTTTTGTTTTACGTGCCAAGTACCCATGTACTTATCTTGTCAGTGAACTGGTTCATTTTCTTCGTCTGTTGTTCTGATAAGCAAATTTTAACAGTACTCCTTGGGGAGAGATCTGAATCAGATCTTATTTCATACCTCTCCTCAAGTTCATCAGCTATCCTAATTATGTTGTGGGTTTCATGGTCACAAACTTGGGCAAGATAGTTATTGGTCTCTTTCCTCTGCTGCAGATGTTGTTTCAGTGTCACAATGCGTGCTTCATATGACATCAACACAGATTTGAGACCACGGGGCCACCCTCTTTGCGTGGGAAGTATAGCCTGTCTACATCTTCATTGATGTTGAAGTTTCCTATAAAACTGAGCAGCTTGCGAGTTCGAACATCTATCTATCTCATTAAGTTCTCGTAGTGACCAGTTCAGAAGGACAAACGTAGGCGTGAGGACAGGCACTGCAAAGGTGTTGTGGGCAGTATGTTTGTTGTAAGCTGAGAGTTCTGATGTCCATATTTTATTTACACTCCTGAGGTATTTATTTCTGGTCCTCTCCTTATTTATGAGTCCATCATATCTGACATTCTCATCCTGTCCGAGATAGCTATAATTGCCACCTGGTTGTAGAGGTTGTATTGTTAAACCATTCATGTTTAGGCTTTCAGAAGAGGGCATAACTTTTTCCATATTTTACTGTTAAAAACGCACATTTAGACTCACCAAATCTCATCCCAATGTCTATAGAAAATTGGGTTATAAGGTTCAATTGTTTTGTTTTCATGTAGTTGATATTTGACCATAGCCGTTTCAAGTTATCGACAAAGAAACTTCTGGATCCATTTCTCTGGTCACTATGTTTTGTGAGCAGGTATGATAGTGGATTGAATGAGAGGACACAGAGTAACAGCGACAGGCTATCACACTGAAATACGCCTTTCTGAAAGTGTATGTATGTATGTATGTATGTATGTATGTATGTATGTATGTATGTATGTATGTATGTATGTATGTATGTA
>JAOPUL010005356.1:3408052-3419362 GCA_027564515.1 Octopus rubescens
TATAAACGGTACCTCCAAAGAAAGGCTAATGAACTGTATACAACAAGAGACAGAAGACTAGAAGTTCCAATTTGTATTGTAGCTGTTTAATTAGATTTTGGCGAAGTTATTGCCAGAATAAATTAATATAATTAAATTTAAGCAAGAATACTTTCGTCCAGAAAAGGTTTTAAAATCTAACCAGTAACAATTTTTCCACAGGTTATAAAGTAAGAGCAACAGGTTAAAGCAGTTGGGAATAGTTTTTATATTGCCGGATAAGACAATAACCAAGGCTATAAAATACGTTTGTCACTTTGTGAAACAGTAAATTAGATTTACTAAAATGTGAAGAACTAAATACGAAGTTTGCTATTGTTTTTACTTAACCACATCATCATAATATAACAAACATGAAACTTCTTTTGTTTGAAAGTGAAATATTGCAACACAAAATTGCAACTAAGCAAATACGATAGAGAGGATATGAGTGAGAACACATATTAAGGTATAATGAGTAAAGCATGTTACACAGCAAACGTTATTGTTATAAGATACACCAACAAATAAAACATAATATCAATATATCAATGTCAGGAACATAGAAATATAAAAGAGACATCATCATAATCGTCAATACTTGCACACCATCATCATCATCATCGTCATCATCATTCATCATCATCATCATCGTCATCATCATCATCGTCATCATCATCATCATCATCTTCCTTTACTTCATTGCATATATTGTCATGACTTAAATATGAATAATATTAGAGTCTCCAAAGTAATCTGCAAAATGTGCGAAAAATTCCCAGTCATGAACAATAGAAGATTTTAATGATCATAGTGAATGGTATAATGTTAGTGCAAATAGTGAAGATAATGTTGCATCGCATGCCGTTTAGGTTTAGGATAATATAGTATGCAGCCGCTCATATTATTAACTAGTAGCAGTACCCGGCGTTGCCGAGATTAATTACCAGACTTGTTTACCTGTCTTAACGGCACCATTTTTGAATTTCATTATTTGCTATTTTTCGCTATTCGTGGGTATTATCAGAAAAAGATTTTTAAGCTTAAACTGTATTTGGTGTATATAGCAAAGGAGACGAATTGTCGAATGATTTATAGGAAGCTCGAACGGTCATAAGGTTTGCACGCATGCGTCATGCAGTAGTGGGAATTTATAATGTTAAGGACGATATTGACTTGTTGCATTAATTTTAGTTGCTTCCGTACCATCTTTTCAGAGCCTCCACTAAATGTCCTGACTATTGTGCACACCATTGGGGCAACATAGCTCTCTAAGTTAAACAGTTTAAAATGGAACTACAAAACTCGTAAGGCCATATCAAGGGCACACTTTCAAATAAAATTGATTTATTAAGATCCTAAACAACATTATAAGAGCAACTGAAACTCCGACATAAATCTAATGTGTATCTATTCTAAACAGTCTACCTATATCATTTCAGTAACCACAATGGGTAATTTGAAATTTGATTTAATCTAATGGTCTAGGGAAACGATCAATAACTTAAAATGTTCACTGGCACATGAGTAACATCTGCGTGTAATTTACGCAAAATCATTTGCTTACTTCAGATGTTATTTAAAAATAAAGTCAGTTTCAAAATAAGTTATTCAGGGATCTTCGCTTAATGCGGGTTACGTATGACAGTTTTAATAGATTTACTATCAATGCCGCATAGAAAATATTAGTGTGAAGTCTGGAGAAAATTCGTTGGAAAACACCAAAGTTATAGAAAAAAAAATGTTTTCAAACTTCATTTCTCATGCGTTTCTATATTAACGCGGCCGAATTACAAAACTGTTATGTGTCTAAAACCATTCAGAGAAAAGTAGAAATATTTGCGTGAAGTTAGGTCAGAACCGTTCTGGTGGTTCTCAAATGATGCGCTCATATACATACACACAGACACATATTCTCTGTTTTATATATAGATGTTTGTTGACGACAAGTAGGTTGCTATTTTCCGGCGACACCACTTTAATGTGGTTATTTCTATTATGTTTCGTGTAGTATCTATTGCTCCTACCATCTGAGGACCCTCCCCCAATGCCTCTCCGGTCATTGCCCCAGTAGTATAGAGCAATAGATACTACTGGAAACATAATACGAGTAACTACACTACGGTGGTGCCGCCAGAAAATAGCAGCATAAATGAGAACACGCGTAATCCACATGAGAGGAGGAGGAAAGGTCGAACAATGGAACGCCACAATATACAAAAGAGAGAAGAATCCATGAACATGATTTTGTTTAACCGTTTATTCAAGGCAAAACCACTACCAGCATCCCAAGGAAACTCTCTTCGCCGCACTCGACAAACACTTCCCTTCGTCGAGGTTCTTTAACCGTCACTCCGTGAGATTTTCCTACGCTACCGTTAGGAACCTCGGAGAGCTAATATCACCCCACAACAACCGTAGATTAAGGGAATTAGAGAAAATAAATCAAAACAACTCAAACAGATCTGAACATAATTCGTATAAGCAACACACACCTCAGAAAATATAAGATTAATAGTGATAATAGGATTAAGCCGAACTATATCAGGAATAATAGCGGCGGCGATAAATGTATAAGTTATGCTGTTAACGTTGATGGTGCAAACGAGAAGACAACGGGTGGAGTAGGGGTTGATATGTTAGGAGCGGAGGCGGGAACGGTGCAAATAATATATAGATATAGACATGGAGAATGGTGAAAGGGCAGGATACATTATCACCAACGATAAAACTAATGGGGACGGTAGCATAATATAAGGGACAATGACAAAAGTATCATGTGCAACAACAACAACAACAACAACAGCAATAATAAGAATAAGCATAAGACTAATAACAGCAACAACAATAACAACAGCAACAATAATAACAACAATAATATAAATAGGGAGGAGAATAACAAGACAGTTGGTAGTAACGGAAAAAGACAAAGCCAGTTGCAATTGCAGAGGAAGGAGAGAATGTTGTTTGGGAAAAGTGTGTCTGCAAAAATACATAATCTATGAATGCGCAGTAGCAACAGGCAATAACACTTACAATTAATAAGGATGTTGCGCAACTAGGTTTAAACATCGTTACTACAACCACGTATCGTATTTCAAGCACAAAAATAAGGAACACGAAAACGTGATATCACTTAGCAGCTAATGTAACAACTTAAGGATGAGAAAATAAAGTATAAGTTACAATGGTCAATCCTAAGTTAATCAAAACCAAATGAAATAGGAGGTAAGTGTGAACTCTGCCTAAATGAGACACTCCTAATACCTACGTCAGAAAAATATATTAATTAACCGTAGACAATAACAAGTAATACGTGGTAACAATTTGTTTAATAAATCCATCAGCATGTTCTGCATATAACCCTACCACTATACTGGAAGATGCTGGTTAGGATGGGGATGATGCCTGGTGAATTAATGCAAATCACGTTTTTCAATGTTATTTTATGGTTTTATGCTTGTAGGTAGATATGCATGTATATTGTATGCTAGCTCTTTTTTTGAGAATCACTTGTATACAGGAATGTCAAGTTAATAAATTTGAATGCATGTTGCATATGTTGATATAAAATATATAATTTGCCCAATATTGCGGGAAACTAATACACATCTTAGATAAATTGAGCAAGTATATGATAATGCCTTCTTTTAAATTATGCTCTCTGCATTTATAAAGAACATATCTTAGTAAATAGGGTGAGGGAATAGAGATTCTTATAAATAGAAGCTGAAAATGTATGACGAGATCATAAAATCGGTGCATTGGTATAGAAAGATAGTGGTGTGTATGATGACTGGTAGTAAACAGAATCGTGTTATCACAGGAAAATTAGAAAGAAAGAAAATGAAACGTTATGTCTAGTAGACAAGAATAGAGAACTACTACCTAGTAAAGAAACAAAATAGTTTGAGACTAAATGAAAATGGCAGACAACAATAGAACTATTTTAATAGGAAAAACACAGGAAACTTTGGTAAGTAATGGAATAAGATTTCGAAAGAAAAACGTGTCTAAATTGATCAATGGATACGATTTCTAGGACAAGAATGCTCCTCCTTATGATGTACAGGAAATAATATATAAGGCTGTTTAGTTGTTTCATCTACTTTGATAATACAAAGAAACATATTAAAAGAAATTGCTACAGCCAAAAGAAATGAACAGAGAGGTGGATATTGACATCAAAGTAATAGATTTTTGCTTTCTATTATAGATCCGATTATTCAACTTGTCATTGAAATTTCAGGCGTTACACATATTCTATTGAAGACGCAGTGCTTTAAAATGCTGCAAGCTCAATGGCGAAGGGCCTTGTTAAGTTACTCAAGAAAAATATATTTAAATGTCTGGAAACCTCATTGGGTAATCAATAGCCAAATATTCTTCGAACCAATGTCTATATGTTAGTATTTACCGATCAAGCGGAAGTCGTCGAATGGTCGTAATTTTAGAGGATCAGTGTATGTTTAGAAACATAACTTTAGTATCTGAAAGGGAGAATCAATATATTCCAGAGAGAATTTCTTGTCTAAATGGTAATGTTTAAAGAATATAATTATCATGTATCTGCAAATAAACATTATGAATAAAGTACTGCATATTATTGGATTGAGCTACCTACATTGTATATCGACCTGATATATAGATCTGTGAGATCTCACTCAATTCAGACCATACTGCAAACATCAACTATGAACTTACAATGTTTTCGCGTATATTCCAGTGAACGCATAGCGGTGAAATAAACAAGCGGTTCGTGCCCTGACGTGGAATTTATTTAAGTAATGTCCATATTGTGTTTACTATCAGTGGGCAGGGGTCGACAAAATTGTCGGATGTGAGTATTCACATCAGAAATATTTAATCTTATGAAAGTAATTTTTAGATAGTTAACTGGTATAGCCATATTGACGATTGCGTCTCCAGATAAATGTGATTGGAAATGACATTCTGCTGAAAAATGAAAAGGCTTTCATGAGTACATGCGGGTTTGTTTTACAAAACCTATCTGCTAAAATACGCCAAAATAATGGATATCACATGCTGGATTATTATTACTAAATAGTATAATCCGGTCTTATGATTAAACTCTATTGTGTATACTTGATGTTATTATTATTATTATTATTATTTATTATTATTATTATTATTATTATTATTAGTATTATTATTATTATTATTATTATTATTAGTATTATTATTATTATTATTATTATTATTATTATTATTATTATTATTATTATTATTATTAATATAATTTTGTGGTTGTTGTTTTTTTTTGCTTTCATTTGTTGTTTATATTCCCGATGTTTTTTGGATAGATTTCGGACGCAATATTATTTATAGTGTTCACATGTTCGACATCCACATTATTATTGGTGTTCGGAGTAACCAGGAAGTGTGGGGTTCTTCGGTTGTCCCTTAAGGAACTCCCCCTATTGGGTAATTTTATTGTTTACTGTTCTTGTTAATTCTTAATGTTATTTTTTTCTACACGATATTGTGTCAAACACCACTTGTGAAAAGTAACGTTCCTTTAGCCATTATACCGTTAATATAGATTTGTTTTTAAAGCCTTAATTTACATTTTAAAAAGAGCAAGGAGGACATAAATACATTTTGCGACACCTCATCCGAGAAATAATGATCTATCGATGTACAATTGAAATAATCGTTATTTCAATGAAAAGATTTGTTGAAAAGATAACATCATGAAATTATTGTGTTTTTAAACTCAAAGCTCAACGAAACTAGTAGTGATATTCGTTTGCCGAAATTATACAGGTAGTCTTCAAGATTCGTCTGTTAGACTTTGTTTCTTCTGTTTCTGGGTGCGTGTGTATGTGTTTAAAATGAAACCATAGTTTTGTATATACATATATTCGTTTGGTTTATGTTTACAGTCAATCATTTAGAATTGTACGATTCGACATTTGTATTCGTCATATTTTCCAATGTTTAAGGAAAGAAATGCTTTTGAAATCATAAATTCACAGCCGTGAAATTTATGATAAATTTAGATAAATATTTATGCTACGGAAGAGAGAACAATTTAACTGTTTGTGACAGATCCTTATTCTGAAAGAAAAGAGGTTTTGAAAAGTATAAGTTTAACCTTTCGCTTAGAAAATGTTTCAGTCTCGAAAAGTTGGATTCATCCGTACACCACAGCTATATAAAGTTTCTAAGATTGTATGTGTTTGAGAGCAAAATGAACCCTGATTTATTTGGAACGTGTCTATAATAATTTGTCACGGTAAGTTCTTCCAATGATGACCAACATTTTGTTGGAAAGGTCAAATCAACTGACGATAACTTACGCTACTCGCGTACATCACATTATATTATACTTCAGTTCTTATACTAACAAATCTTTCTGTTTCATTGGCAGAAATGATGTTGTCAGCTGAGCATGGCATATCATATCAATGTCCATACATTATCCTGTTTACTTCACGTGATAATATCTACAACGTTGTTATTAATACTGTAGTTGTTTTTCTTTCATCGTGTGTTCTTTCTTTCTGTATAAAGCTATATATTTACAATATATCTATACGAATCCAAAGGCTGTAGATATGCTAGTCAGACAGGCATAAGTGTGTGTGTTTATGTGTGTGTGTGGCGTGTGTGTGTGTGTGTGTGTGTGTGTGGCGTGTGTGTGTGTGTGTGTGTGTGTGTGTGTGTGTGTGTGTGTGGCGGGTGTCTACTGAATGATGAATGGAAAAGATAACACTGTGTAACAACGTTTTTATTCTTTTTCGGTTTTAATCAGTAAGTGTTATTTCCTATTTGTTTCGATCTAGAAATCAAAGGAAATGATTACTATTCCCAACAAAATTTGCCTTTGTGACCGTGACAACGATGTTTAGAAACTGACCTATTTTCCATTACATTTCAGACATAAGCAGGAGTAGTGGGAAAGCATCAAAGCCATGTGTTGAGAAAGATTCTTTGGGGCTTGAATAAATGTAACAAAAGCAAAGTTTGAAGGAAATATTAGTCATTTTTCATACATTCTGGGGGTAAGCAAACAGGAAATAGCAGTTTCCACCCAAGGACAAAAATCGTATTAACCAGTGTAATCTATTCATGTCTTCCCTTAATTTAGTTTCTCAAATCTTTTGGGAAGTATGAGAGGTTTTGCCGGAAGTTCTAATTTAACTCCTTGGTTGGGTTCTTAGTTTTGATTCCATTTTATTTTTTAACAATTCTCAAAATACTTATACTAAGCATTTCTCTTCTCACTCTAAGATCAACTTTCCTTTACATCCTTTTGGAGTCAATAAAATAAAAGATCAATCAGGTACTTGCGTAGAGAATATCAACCAAACCCTGCCCTTCAAACTTGCTGGATTTCTGCTTAAATTTGAAATAACAACAATAATCATATTGTTTATCAAGATGAAGGTTATGATATCTTTTATCCTTTCGAGGTCGATAAAATAATTACCATTTGAGCACTGGGATTAATGTAATCGACTAACTCTTACTCAACATTTCAGACGTTGTGCCTTTATGAGAGGATTCTCTCGATTAATTATGCTTGGTCTCAAATTTTGGCACAACACCAGCAAGTTTGGGGGTGGGGCAAGTCGATTACATCGACCCCAATGCTCAACTGGTACTTATTTATCAATCCGGACGAAATGCTGCTAAGTATTTCCACCGGCGTGTTAATGATTTTGCCAGCTTGCTGCCTAATATTTCGTTAATATTGTGTATTCTCAAAATATATATTTCTCGTAAAAAAATGCAAACAAATTTCTAAATTTATCAATAATGCCTAGTGACATTGTCTTGTGGTTGTTTATAAATTCTATAATTGCTGCTTTCTCCAAAATGCACCTGTCTATCTTTACAGGTAACATGTTATTGTTTTTACCTGAGTAATTATTTCACCAACCAACAGATTCTTACAACTATTATGATAGGTTTAATTTAACAGCTAAGTCGTTAGAGTAACGTATTTGTCATTCATCTTGCTTCTATACAAACTATTTCATTTTTATATATTTTTATTTACTGTATCACAATATTATACAATAATAAATATTAATATATACAACATTATACGATAATATATACAATACATATTAACAAATATATATTTTGATTTAAAATATCGATTTCAAACTTTGGCAGAAGGTGAACTATTTCGGGAAAGGGTTTAAGTCGAAAACATCGACACCAGTATTCAACTGGTACTTATTTTCTGACCCGGAGTGGTTGAAAGGCAAAGTCAACCTCGGTTAAATTTGAACTCAGAATGTAAAGACGAACAAAATGTTTCTAATCATTTTACCCGGCTTGATAACGATTCTGCGAGCTCGTCACCTCATTTTCATTTAATATATTTTAAAGTAGTTACTTCAGAATGTTTTCTTTTGGCACCCAAAACGGTGGAAATATGATGTATTTGTAAACAGGATGGTTCTCAAGATTCTCGGATTTTTTTTTATTTTACTGATCGTTTTTTTGAATCTCAGTGATGGAGAGGTGAATTTCTTAGAATGGCAAATACATAACTTTCCGAATATGATACTGATATATGAGATGCAAATTTACCTGCTGAAAAAATTGAATTCAACACTGCAGACCAAGAAAATCCGGAAAAATGTCAGGATAAATTTAAATGACTCTAAATTTATTCTCTAATTTCAATTTCAAATATATTTCCTGCTGTGATTTTAAACCAAATTTAATTTCCGAAAGTAATGTCTTCTAAGATATTACACTTTAAATGTATGTTTTCATGTCTTCTTTAGTTTGTTGCTGTCACTAAGTTCCGTATTTCTGTTATTTGTGCATGATTAATGTATCTGTTTATCAATTCTAAATCTTTTTAGTTACTGAATATAGCTTATTCTTCTTGTTTATGCACATTCTTTTTTCTCTTTTATTTGTTTACAGACATCTGCAATAATGATATATTTCTTTTTTTCTTTTATAGGTAAGTGCCATAATAATCGATCGGTGGAGTTTACGTAATGCGAATGTTGTTGCCATCAGTAGGTATTTGTTGACTGCCTAGCTTCAGTTTATGACAATAAAACACAGCTTTCATTTTTGCCTGTGACACTTTATCAGAGTATTGATCGGTTTTTACCGAACACAGTTCACGTATTTGATTATTCTGATCTCTAACTGATTATTTCTGATGTGATGCTGTATTTATTTCAGTTAATTTCCATTATTTTCCATATAATATTCTTCATTGATACCTGCATGTTCTCCTCACACTAATTGCTGTATTATTTTATCGGATTTCACTCCCGTCTATAATGTACGAGTCATATTTGGCTGACAGTAATCCTAGTAAATATATTTTCAACCATTAGGGCAATTAAGTGTTCCAGTTCCCAACTGAGCGTTAGAAGGACTGTGTAATATGATATCACTTATCTGAAGCATATCAGAATAAAGCGTGGTTAAAACGACCTTCTAGACAGTTGCTATAGACTTTAAAACAATACTTAATGGATCTATAACAGAGTAAAATGTGGGATTAAATGTCCATGAGATAATACACTCACTCGTTGAATATACCCAATTGTAATGGAAATTATTTTCGTCTTCAAACCGAGATCTGTTTCTACTTAATCAATCAAACAGATAAGTAACTAACCATAATATAAAGAGGAATGTGTTAATCTATCAGTAATGTTTTCCTATAATTGATGCAAGCAATTATTCTGATCTATAATAAAATCATAGTTATTAGACGGTCAGTGAACTCTTAGATTACTTCCGTTTCTTTGTTTTAAGCATGATGGCTTAGCCATTATACATAAACATCTTTTAGAGCCACGCTTTAGTGATCATTAGATTATATATATTGTGGAACAGACGAAAATATGTCATTCAGAGGCTATTATGTGTTACTTGGCAAATGTCTATTGAGATATTATAAAAAAATATATATCATTAACGATGTTGGTTGTCATTAGTGTTTAGATTTCCGAATATCACTATTGTATATAATCCTGATGAATTCAAATTGATTTTTAAAATCAAAGTCTGCATCTTTAAGAACTTCCATGTAATTATACGACCTTTGTTATGATATACATCTCATTTGCTCTTTAGATATCTCCCTAGCATATATCCCAGTTGTTCTTTAGGTATATCACTTCTATATATCCCGGTTATTTTACGGTATATCTCATTTGCATATATCCGTTGTTTTACATTATATAACCCTCGTATATATATCCCAGCTATTTTACAGTATATCTCCCTCGTATATATCCTGGTTTCTTTCTCGGTATATTTTACGTATGTATTCAAGTTTCTTTTTAGGCATATCACTCATATATATCTGTTATTTTACGGTATATCTCCCTTGTATATAACCGTTATTTTACGGTATATCTCCATTATTTACACACACGTTTCTCGTTCTCCTCTAATTATTTTATACACGTTTCACAAGTGCTTATGTTTTTCCAGAGTTTTCTCCAGAGTTTTCTCCAGAGTTTTCTCCGACATGTTTATACAGTGTCATTTCGCAATGGTATTCCTAAGAGGTTATTGTATCTAGAACACTTCTAGTATAACTGATATTTGTTCTTATAGTTGTTTATCTTGTATTGCTTGCTCTCGTCTCTTGATATGATTTTTTACGTTCCTTTTCTGGATCCACACAATGAGGCCTGTCGTAAAAATGTCTATCATGGAAATTCCACTAATACTATATTGTAACTTCTGCATGAAATTAAATTTTAGTTTTAATAGTTTCAAGTCAGTTCGGTGTAATTTACGATTTACTTAATGCTGCATTGATGTAACAACGATTAAGTTTCTACGTCCTCTCGGAAACTACTAAAAGTAGCAACCAAATATCCCCCGTAACACATCATACTGTCTTGAAAAAGGTAGAAAGATACTAGATAAAATAATTATAGATATATAATATCTAAACACATGACGACCATGGCTGAAACGTATTAGATAATATGTCTACACAATTAAGATTGACCTGAGTTAAATACAAGATCAATATGTGATTCAGTTTGATATTTTTATGGATCGTTTCACATCGGTTCTCAACATCATTGGAACATAATCTGGTGCAGAGGATGATACTTTACTTAATCTAATCTTTTATTTTGTCTTGTCCAGCTTTATTATTATTATCAATAAATTTATATATAATGATTAACAGATTATATATACCCATGCATTGAGTTTTTGTTTTGCTGCTTGTTCTACGAAACATGTATGTATGTATGTATGTATGTATGTATGTATGTATGTATGTATGTATGTATGTATGTATGTATGTAT
>JAOPUL010005356.1:3721965-3732380 GCA_027564515.1 Octopus rubescens
TAAAATATCTTAATTGTGGAGGAGAGGAAGCGTTCGGCAGGTCCGTTTTCCTTTCTCCATCTACAACGCGGACTAACCCCATTCAAGACTATACACCTTAAATACACCATTCCCACATAGTGTCCCCTCCTACAAAGCCACCTGAATAAGTTTTGTTTTGATTTGGCAAACTCATTCTACGTAGAATCTCAGAATATGCACAGTCCGTGGATTTAAAATTGTTTTATGTCCTTCTTTGTAAAATACGTGTATTCATCCGAAGAAAATACTTTTCTTTTATAATGACATATTGTACATATTAATAAATTATAACAAATTTGTTAGAAAGAGCTGTAGCAATTTGACACCTATCGAGCGTTGGATATTTATTTATCGATCAATCTATCTATTTATCTATCTATTTACTAACCTATCTATCTATTACTCTCTCTCTCTCCCTCTATACATATATATATATATATATATATATATATATATATGATTTTATCTCAGTTCCTTATCTCTTGGACTTCCTCTATATTTCTTAATAACTGTTAGAGATATAATTTAGAGATATTTCTATTTATATGTGTTTCCAAAATATGTCTCTCATGTTTCTACCGCTCTCGCACTCATTACCTATACACTTCTATGTGACATATTATCTATTTATCTACAAATACTCCTGACTTATGTTTATTAAACTGAAACCTGTAATTAAAATCAATGATTCTAGTAACATTCTTAATTCAATTCGCCTGTTTTAAATATTACAGAATATATAGTATTTTTGCATTGCAGTTTGAACAAGAAATATTTACTTATTAGAGGTATATAATAACATATCTGTTTTAATATTATTGTATTCTGGGGTGGTTTATAGGCATATAATATTGTTGAAACCGTTGTATTCACATTAGAACATTGCATATATGTTGAATATCCAACTAGAATTGTGTTTCATATGTGGCTACAATCCACGCTCATATACACAAAATCAGAAATGATTATTATGTATAGTGGTAGAGAGAGAGAGAGAGAGCGAGAGAGAGAGAGAGAGAGAGAGAGAATATTTTTGAAGTTTATGTCTTCTAGATTTTGTATGAACATTATCAGAGACACATAGCTTATCGTTATGTATATTACTATAGAATTTAAATCAGTTGTATAAATCATACGACAAGATATAACATTGTGCCAATCAATGTCATTTTCAGCTAAACTTAAGATCTTACAGTTTCCATTACTTGCTTTAATCACTGTATAATCACCTCAGCAAATGAAGTGTGCTCTTTTAATACGATATACCTTGATATATATATATACATATATTCATGCGTATTTACATTGTTGCGTGTATCTGTAATCTAATGTTGCAAATCAAATCTTATAGTCGAATATCTCTTATGTTCTCAGAGACAAATCGACTCACACAAATCATTTATTCTGTTGATCTTCATACGCAATATGAATATATGTATTTACAACATAAATTCAAATTTCCCGAGGAAAACAAATCTTATAATATGTAGAAGAGACTCCACGAGGAATAAACTTATCAATTGTAATTCTTGTTCAAGTATTGGTCGTAATAAATTGTGAATTGAATTTATGCCTCTTCTGTTCTGTGTCCAACGAAGGCGCATGTAAACTTTGACATTAATCTTTTCCGTCTCCACCGAATTGCAGGAACTAAAGCCAGTATGAAAACCAAAATTACAATACTAGTAAAATAGTCTTGATGCGCAGTATGGCTTAATCGTTAAAACTTCGTTTCAAAATCTTGAAATATCAGGTTCATTCCCACTCAGTGTAGAATTGTGCAACGTTCATTTTTCTTTGGACTCTTAGCAGAATTGCATAAAATGTATGGAAGTCTATCAAGTTGATTGTATTTATGGCTTAATCGTTAAAACTTCGTTTCATAATCTTGAAATCTCAGGTTCGTTCCCACTGAGTGTAGAATTGTGCAAGGTTCATTTTTCTTTGAACTCTTAGCAGAATTGCATAAAATGTATGGAAGTCTATCAAGTTGATTGTATTTATAATTCATGATCGCACTGTGTAGCGCTGATCTCTTCTCATAATAACATTAAGATTATACGTATCAGTGGAATACAGGGACCTTTAGAGAATACTCATGGTTACAATTTCTGGTCGAGATTAAATGGTATTAAATTAAGCGTGTTTTATTAAGTTTATTTCTGAGACATTAAATTTGAAACAACGCTGGTAATGAGTAATGTTCTTCCAGCATTCACTAAATATACGCTCTAAATAATGCAAAATAATTAATAGAAAAAAGCGTATTGCATACAACTTCTAAACGTGATCTTCATGCAAATACATAGACACGAAGATTGCTAGACTAATGACAACCCAACTGGTTAAGCTCTTCAGTTATTTATTAATAAAGATCCCTATTAGAAACATTGAAAGTACAAGATTCCGGCTCATGTCATCACAAAGTTCATAAGCTGACCAAGTCTCTCTCAAAGAATGTGGCCAAATGAGGAATATTCTTTCAACATATTTACCCTTGCGGTCCATACAATTTTTCCATCAGTGCTGCAGTGCTTGGCTCCCATTGTTGAATAAGGTTTCATCCTTTACTCAAAAGAATCATCAACAGCAGTTATTTTGTGATCATCACTGCGATACCAGTTCGCAGCGAAGTATTTGTGTTATGTTGTGGAAAAGTTGAGAGTTAGACGGGGCAATTGCAGGATAATAGGAAGGGTGATCATTCATTCCAAATCCACAGAGAAACAAATCATCCATTGAAACCAAGCATACTGTGCTGCAGCTGGAGTCAGTTTTCCTGGGTATTTGGTCTTCATAGCCTTTTGAAGCTGCCTCCATAATTTGGCATAACAAGCTCTGTTGATGGTATGGACGTTTTGAAGACAGTCGATATACGCAATGCAATTTGCCCCACCCCACACTTCAACGAAGGTCATAACCTTCCCTGAAGGTGAAACGACCTTTGCCTTCATTGGAGCCAGTAGGGAGTGGTTAATCCACTGCATTGAATTTAGTTCTGTTTCTGTCTTAAATCGATGAACCAGGCAAACATCCTGGGTTTAGGAGACGCTCAAGCAAACCAGCTGAAATTGCTTCAAACCATGTCCTCTGAAGAAATTAGCTTAGTGCGCGGAAATCTTCGTCATGGCAAGTTCATTGCAAAATATTTTCAAATCTCCCACCGTATATGCTAATTGCATTTCCTATTTGATTCATAGGTAATTCCCTGTCATCCATCACGATGTGGTGAACATAATTAATATTTTCCTTGGTGGCGGCATTTGCAGGAATTTGAGACCGTGATTCATCTACAAAACTCTTCATTCCTCTCCCATACTGTGCTTTCTACACTTGCAATGTTGATAAAGCTAGAGTGTCATCGCCCCCTCCCTAATGGAGCAACCATATCAGCATGAATACCCTTGGGTTTGAACCCTTTTTTCTGTAAGTACTTGACAATGTTCAACAGACATCGCTACTAGTAACATCTGAAGTCTTCTTCGAACTGTCAGATGTCAGTTTATCTGGAGAGAAACAATGCAGTTATTAGTAGGAAGGTTTGAAATTAGTGCATGCCAGATTTCACCGCTCTAGCATCAATCCTTCATAATCAGCCTACGAACGTTTCACCTAACATTGTAATAGGTCACGTTTATTAACGATCTAAAAACGCTAAATACTTTGCACTTTTATTATAGCTTATAACGTTATTTCTTTTCTCTATTTACCTGCCTACGTACTTTTGTTGACTCAGAATAATATTTATTTATTATTACAAGTCGTTCTTAAATGTAGAACTAAATATATGGCTTGTGTCTCCATGGAATTTGAAGATATTTGAAGTTATCTTATAGAACACATTTTTTCAACCATTCTAATTATTTAATGATTTAGCCAACCTTGCCTTTTTTCTATGTCGTAAAATATCACCAAAATTTAATTCGAGTCATATATATCTGCCATGCTTACTTACTTAAATATTACTAAATACATTACAATAATGTTATATATTATAATCGAAGTCCATATCCTCGTCATTGATCTACAATTAAATAAGTTATTATAGTAACGCACCGTTGTCAGTTATTATATAACCATATCCTGGTCATTGATCTACAATTAACTAAGTTATTATAGCAACGCAATGAAACTACTGTATATTGAGGAGTGGCCAGTGAGTTACCTATTACTATAGACTTACATTTATATACACCATTTTAGAAAATCTGAAATTGACCACATATTCATATAGTATGAGATATTTATTGAGAATTGATACCCGCAATTATATTCTCTTCACAACCTTCTTTCCTGATAAGCTGAATTATCTTCCTTATAAAATCATCTTTTTGAATAAATAACCCCCACATCGTGTATTTACGTTTAAAAATAAATTGAATTGCTGTATTAAATCATATTATGAGGAATATTAACAAGACAGTAAATGTTAGTTATGGGATTGGACAAAATGACTGATTTAATATAACATTTAAACCAAACAGAATTTATTCAGGTAACCTGTGCATTTAAGACAAACTAATTTACCACGGAGTTTACTAATTCAAGAAATAACCAACATTATTAGCTATAATACGGTGTCAGTCAATGTTTCTGTATTTATTCATTATTACATTAATAACAAGTGAGATTTTCAGTTTCAATAAATGCATACTTTTTTTTTAATCTTCGTAAATGAATTTCCTATTATTTTCTGAAAATATTTTTGTTTGCACTGGAATTTATTTCAATTACATTTTCTCTGAAGGTCACGTGGTACTTGAAATATTTTTTTGTAAACTATGACAGTTTAGTTCATGCTGGCATAATGCCAGGATATTATATTATTATTTTAAAGATTTTCCAATTACATATTCAACAATATACATAGTTTGCAGTTATGTTTTAAATCAAAAGCATCGTTATGAACAATTTGAACATTTTCCAAGTGATCAGCTGCTACTTCGTTGCTTAAGATAACATGTGTAGAAGATAAAATAACTGATGATGAATGGGATTAGCTATTATAATAGGAATAGCTCATGTTTCAGGAAGTGTGCGTATTCCAGAAGGATTGAATTGACGAAATAGTAGAAAATAAGCAAATTGAATATCCAACCTTAGATATATTGTTGCGACTGCATCGGATTTTAAGATATTATAGTTAATTTTACATTGGAAAGACGAAATATGCTTCCTTACCCTCAATTCTCTGTGTGAAAATACCTCTATCTGCACAAACACTGTATTTGATTACAAATTCTGGGACACCCTATAGAATTCCAAAATGTGTGATAAGTCCTAATGGACAGGTTTTCTGATATCTACTGTTTTCCAAGGTAATGAAATTTCTTTGTTTACGAAGGTTTATAGAAACCCGAAAAATGGACATCTTGAGTTATATAGTATAATTTCTTGTAATAAATATAATCGAGTATGAGTCTACCATTACACCTAATACTTAAAGTGTCCATGTACGTTGGTAGAGCTTAAATTGTTTTACCTGCTCTGAAAAGCCTACATGATAAATTCAAATGTTCGATAAGTATGTCGTGAGTTTTATAACTGTTAAACATCGAATTCTGTGAAAAGTTATGAATTGAAAATAAGTGACATCACGAAAGTCACTCAGCAACTGCCAATTAATTGTGGGTGACGTAGTGCGTTTAACGTTTGGTCGTTCTGAAATGAGTGCGAAATGTATGATATACAGAATTAGAAATCGACGAGATACCACCATTGATTGAGAGAGACAAGCGATCCTGAACTATTTTGAATATCAATCACGGAAAATAAGCAATGCAATCCCATAAAGCGCAGAAAGGAAGTGCTTACATGTCAAGCAGTAATATCGATTAACATCAAAATATAATATATCCATAACACACTGTTCATCTCACAAGTGGCAGTATGAACCATGTCTTCTTCAAAACGATGGCGTCAATATATTTACGTAGTAAAGTATATGCATATAAGACAGCATTGTTTTTCCAGTGCAACTCTCTAAAAATAATATCTTCCTTACATTGGATACTTATTAGCTTTGAACAATAGGTATGTGAATAAATATCTCCAAACTTACGCAATTCTGTATTGAATGATTTACAATTAAAATACTATATTGTAGAGTGAGATAAACCTGCGTCAAGCTGGGGCAATAAACGCATAATTAGGAGGCCAAATCTTACTTCCTGTTTACATTGTGTTACAGCGAAGTCACGTGTTATAACTTAATCATATATGCCACCCTAACACAATAAATAGAAAATATTAAACAAAAATACGTTTATCAATTTGTCTTGCAAGACACCCGATGTGAAGCCGTGTGTTCAAACCGATATTGTTATATTTCAGAAAGATAATTTATTTGGGCCATATGAACACACGCACTATATATTCTTTGTTCACTCGTTTAATACATTTCTTATATTTTTGGGTCAACTGCGGAATGGAGTAAGTTGAACAGGACAAAGAGTATCGCTGGAGAGATAAAATATGTGTGACGATAGATTTATGGGACATGAGTTAGACCAAAAATGAATAAGAACTGTAATAAACGAGTGAAGAAAGAATATATAGTGCGCGTGTTCATTTGTCAAAAAAAATTAATAATAGTAATAATTACCGTTTCCGAAATATAACAATAAAAAAAATAAAATAACGCATATAGATAAACACACACACACACACACACACACACACACACGCACACACACACGCACATACATACACACACACACACACACACATATATATATATATATATTTCATTGGCATCCGTCGATCTTGGGAGATCATGGAGTTTGCGTACTAAGAGGGTGTCCGGGAACAGCGAAAGATATGGCTTGTCAGGCCAGTGCGGGAGTAACTGTCTCTTCCACAATGAATGCACACAAACTCCGCCGCTGGGTTCACTATTTCACTTCAAGATTTTCTCATTTGTCTTTTATTTTAGCAGTTTCTATGAGAGACCTTCCCAAACCTTGAAGAGCCTATCTGGTTTTTGACTGCCAAGATGTTCTTTCTGCATCTATAACATCCCAAATTCTGAGATCTATTCTAAGGTCATTCAAGTCTATTTTGAAGATGTCTTTATAACGCAGGCGTGGTCTTGCTGTTGGTCGCGTTCCCTGGGCAAGTTCACCATAGAGAATGTCCCTTGGGATGCGGCCTTTGTCAATGCGCACAGCATGTCCAAGCCACCGCATGTATTTCTGCTTCAGAAAGGTGTACATACTGGCTATAGCTGCTCTCTCTAGGATTTCAGTGTTTGCTACTTTGACTGACTATGTGATGTTGAAAATATGTCGCAGGTAGCGCATGTCAAAGCTGTTCAGGCTGTGCCCCTGTCTGACGCAAAGGGTCCAGGACTCGCTGCCATATAACAGTGTGCTTGTGACACACGCTTTGTAGATCTGGATCTTGATGTTCTCAATAAGTTTGTTGTTGCTCAAAACTCTCTTAGTCAGCCTATAAAGGATGATAGCTTCCTTGCCGATACGCCTGCCGAGCTCAGTTTCAAAGGAGAGAGAGTTAGAGATTGTTGATCCAAGGTAGACAAAGTCATCTACAACTTCCAGTTGATATTTGGAGATTCTGATAACAGGAGGACAATTTATATTCTGTCCCATGACCTGCGTTTTCTTGGTGCTGATAGTTAGACTGTAGTCTCGGCAGGCATCGCTAAAGCGATTCATGAGTCTCTGGAGATTTCTTCGACTGAGTGGGTGGAGACCGAAGTATAATCTGCAAAGAGGAAAATGCGCATGCAATTTAGCTGGACTTTGGATATGATTTTTGAGTGTTTTTAAACTGAATAGTTTCCCATCCGACCTAGTGCGTAGATAGATGCCTTCTGTGGATGAACCAAAGACGAGTTTCAGGATGACAGTAAATACAATGCCAAAGATGGTTGGGGCGCGGACTCAACCTTGCTTCACTCCGTTTTGGATGTTGAAGGCATCTGATGTTGAGCCGTCGAAAACAATTGTACCTCTCATAACTTCTTGGATGGAATTTATGATAATGAGGAGTCGGGGTGAGCAGCCAATATTGTAAATGATGAAAAGAGGCCCTCCCTGCTGACTAAGTCAAATGCCTTTGTCAGATCTATGAATGCGATGCACAAAGGCTGTTGTAGTTTTCTGCATTTATCTTGCAGCTGCCTGAGGGAGAAGACCATGTCGATTGTAGATCTGTTTGCACGGAAGCCAAACTGGGAATCCGGGTAGACTCTCTCAGCGAGAACTTGTAGTCTCTTCAGTACAACTCTATCAAATTGCTTGCCTGAAACACTTAAGAGAGAGATACCACGAGGGTTGTTACAGTCATTTCTGTCACCTTTTTTCTTATACAGCGTGATGATGTTTGCATCTTTCATGTCTTGTTGAACTTCACCTCTCTTCCAACAGAGACACAGGATTGCATGGAGCTCATGTATAGCAACCTCCGGACAGCGTTTCAGAACCTCTGCAGGGATAGCAACCTTGAAAGGTGCTTTGTCGATGAAGCAGATTGGAGCTCTTTCGAGACCTCTTCATAATTTATTCCCCGATTTCGATTTTTAACAGTAGTACAATTTACGGCATGCTTTTCAATCATTTGAATTTGTAGGCTTTTCAGAGCAGGACTGGCAATAACTGAATGGCATCCAGGGAATCTTTGCATACTTCGTTCTCTCTGGCATACAGTTCGGAGTAGTGTTCTAACCAGCGCTACATCTGTTGTTATTTGCCCCGGCTGATCTCACATGTGGAAGTCCTCAAGGGGGAAGTTGGGCACTCGGTTGAACTTTGTGGCGAGCTGCCCGGATGGCTTGCATGTTTTGCGCGTATGGGTGAGCTTTGTATACAATTAGTATGTCTCTTTCCACATCTATGAGGGGTGAGATTTCCTCAGAGTGAGCATCAAACCAGTATACAGGTTTGTTGAACTTCTTGCCAAAGGTTGTTATGGCTAATCTGTAGACAGTATCTCTAAAGTTTTCGCCTTTTTCCCCAACACTGGAAGAAGCTGCTGGGACTGGGAATGATTCTTCCAGTGCCTTGGCCAGTTCTTCCGCTTTCTGTGGATTGTGTGTTTCGCTGGTGTTGATGTGTGGTGTTCTTTCCCATTTGGTGCAAAATATTATCTTGCTGCAGAACAAGTAGTGGTCGCTATCACAGTCGGACGCCTAGCAAGTATCAGGTTAAGCTGGTACCAGTGTTTGCACAGAGGGTGCCTCCAGGACAATTTGGGTTGGAACTTTGTGCTGAAGAGGGTGTTACAGACACAAAGACCATGGCTACAACAAAATTCCAGGACATGTTTGCCATTATTATTCATCTTCCCGAAGCCGAAACGACCCAGGCAAGAAGGCCAGAAATATTGATCGGCACCCACCCGGGCATTAAAGTCACCAAGGATATAGAATGAGTCTTTTTGGGGGACTCTGTTGATGGTGGTACTGATATCGTCACAAAGTTGATCTCTGAGATCTATTGAAGATGTCTGAGTCGGGACGTAGACGCTAAACAGTGTGACTCGTCCGTGGATGAGTTCATTTTGGAGGGAGAGAGTCCGCTCACTTCCATTAGTAATTGCAGTGATCCATCCAAGTAGGCTGTTCCTAACAGCAAAGCCTACTCCCTGTTCCCTGGTTTCGTCTGCAGGTTTCCCTTGCCAGAAGAAGTTAAAATTCCTGTCACGGACGGATCCAGATTCAAGGTGTCAGGTTTCTTGGAGAGCAACTATATCCATCTGTAGTCTGCTCAATTCCCTATCGATGATTGCAGTTTTGCGGGGGTCATTGAATTGCTCCACGTAAACCACAAAAGCCAGGTGTCATTATTCGGATGTTCCAAGTACCTATTTTTAAGGTGGAAGCAGTAATTTTTCTTGTGTTATTTGTTTTTCCATGTTTTCTTTGTTTTTCGAAGATTTTATTTGTTTAGTTTTGTTTCTTTGTTATCTGGTGCGACAGACGTCAGTCGGCTCGACGGTTTTGTCCTAGGCCCCACGCACCCCGTGGGGTCAACAGACCGTGGCGAGGCTGCACCAGACTGGCTGGGGCTGCCCAGGTTAAGGCGAGTGGTGGCTGACCATTGAGGCACAGTGAACTCTCCCACCGTCGGAAGCAACCCCTGCCGCCTAGCTCTACGCCAATCAATCCATGGCTTATCACCGGTAAACTGATGCTTCCCGTGTTTTGCCGTCTCCCTGAAGTGAAACTGGAGTGACCTCTCCAGTGCGCAAAGAGCCTGGGTGGTTAGATGTGTAGGAGAAGCTGTCACCCATACAGCAGGTGCCCCTTCTACACGTCGCTAGAAAGGCAGTGGCGATACGCATGGTGGACACTCGGCAATCACTACACCTGGAAGGTTTACGCATCACAAAGCTTTTGCAAGTGGGACATCAAGCCCAACTCTGCATATATA
>JAOPUL010005356.1:3735416-3745958 GCA_027564515.1 Octopus rubescens
TTGTGCATTCTGCCCCTTCCCAAACTTTCTACTAACTGTTTACATGGCCCCAGTATTTTTGCTGCTCTCTGCCAATATATTTGATTTGATTTGATTTGATTTTATAAGCTGCGAAGCTTGTATAAAAAGTGAAGATACTAGATTCGGATGGTATATTCGTAACAGTATGAAATGATTACACGTGGGAATGAAATTGATTGGGATCATAGAGACAGATTCGAGCACCATCAAAGAAGAGTAAGAGAAAAGTTGAATAAAGGTCTGCAGGATGGAAAGACAAATTAATGCATGGACAATTCTTAAGAGGAATGGACAAAGATTCCAATCCAATCCTGGAAAGATCGACATGTATGAAATATGAGCCAGGATGGGTATGGGAGATTTGAAAGAAGAAGCGAAAGCGCTTATCTAAGAACTAACTACGTAACAATCCATATTGACAAAAAATCGAATCACTATTGTGCAGAATGTGTGGAAATGTCGGATAAACCACAAGCCACATTGTAAGTGAATGTAACTCTCTGGCACAGTGACACTACAAGAGATGACATGACAATGTTCCGAGAATTGTACGTTGGTCTTTATGTTGGACATTCTACTTGAAATGAGTTGACAAATGTTATGAACACCAGTGAACAGATGTAATGGAAAACGATATATGGAAATTACTATGAGAATTCAATAACAAGAAATATATCAATCATTTAAAATTCCCAAATGAGGGAAACGTCCAAGGGCTGCACGAGGAAACCACAAACAAATTACTGTCATCGTTACCGCCCCTTCATCTAGCCTTGATCTACAGTCATACACTTAGAGTTAGGCCCGTTCCCTCTGGTCATTTGAGCCACATTCATCCAAATTTTAAGAAGATTTCTGGGCGGCAGGATTTCCCCTCCACCCTCACTTTCCTTTTCAATTGGAACTTGAAAGCGTTGATGAGGGCTTGGCGAAAGCGGAGGAATCTGCCTTCAACAATTTCAACCTGGTTCACAACACAAAGCCCCCCAAAATTCTTCAACCAGTTCATTCTCGTCGACGACCAGAATCTCCCGGAGAACGTTGTCACAACTTCACGCTACTATCCCACTAAAGAAAACCTTAGTCGAATTTCTACAGACCGAATTAATAATTATCCAGTTCTGCTACCAGTTACGGAAGATGTATACTAAGAAGCCGCTTAACAAGTGTGGAATATAATAGTAAATCTCGTAGGGCAGGCCATCCAAACCAGGCGATTGCCCGCCGTGCAGCCTATCATTGCTTGCCTTATTCCGACGGCTATATTCGGCATTTCGCACCACTGTTCTGTCCTTTTCCATAGTCGCAAGACACTGCTGTGGTAGGCACTAGAGTCCAGCCCTCGTTCCAAATGGTCACTTGTCCAAAACTGTTGGGGAAATTGCTGCTGAATTACCGCACATTTCAGCTCTGGCTCGATTGCCGTGTCTCCGTTTAGGTCCGGCAAACTCAGAATTTCAGATATGCTGCCACGTTGCGCCTCTACTACCTAGGCCCATATAGGGGCTTTCGTTGCCTCTTGTCTTAGAGCACAATTTTTATCTCTTATAATGCAAACTTCGTGTTTAGCGTTGAAGAATTGGTCGAGGGCCAATTCCGCCGCCAGTTGCAATGCCATTCCTAAATGCATCTTCTAAGATTCTGAATAAGTTGCCTTCTATCTTATGTCTTTCCGTCACTAATGCCTTACTAAAAATAACTGATTCTACTCTAATTGCCCTTTTCAGGGCATACCACCATTTGCTGATGGCGATTTCCTGTAAACGCCCGCTTAACCAATTTTTTAAATCCAATCTTTTTAAGCTTGTCACGCTAGGAGTGACGCATTCAACTTTTAATAACTGGGACCCTGCCATCTAAGCCTATCTAGTCCAACCGTACAAATCACAAGTTTGTGATCTGTGTAACCGACCAGTTTGAATAATGGATATATTATGCTATCCGTATCTACTTATCTACAGAATACCCTTTTACGATATAACCTGGGTGGCCCGATGCTCTTAGTCCAAGTCCACATTGGAACATCCGGGAAATCCAGTCGTTCTCTGTCAGACAGTTGCAAATATCTGAGCAGGTTTGCGAGGCTTTTCCCACCTCCTTTGCTATACACTAGCCTCACACCGTCCAAACGTGGTTCTAAGAAGGCGTTCAATCACCCACAGACAGTAAATTTCGCGACGTTTCCTGGGAAACCTCCAGAAGTCTGAAGAAGTCCGGGTGTCTGGCGCTTTTTCCCTTCTTGTTGTCTTGTTGGTTGTGTCTCTAGCAGTGCAGTTTTGTCTTTGATTTGCCTGGGGCAGATTATCATTAAGTGGTTTATTTCGCTAAAACGTGGTATATCGGTTTTCTGTCTCATACTGCTACAAACAGTTTGGAACCTCCAGGGAACTGGATAATGCTTGAAATCTCTTGTACTATTGCGACATGTACGAGCAACAAGAGTCCTATCCCTGTATCCAACCAATTTCGCGTTTTGATTCTCTGGACTTACGAAACTTATATTTTCTCTTTTATGCCGTATAACACGGCTGTGGCCATTTGGAAGACGTCTACTGTTGGTGGCACTTCCGCCACCTTCACCACCTTCACCACGATAACCCACCGCCCGAAGAATGTAGGGGTGATAAGGATCTCCTCAGTCTTTAGGTTAGTTGTGGTATTTTCTCCGAACCGTTTTTGCTTAAGAATCTAACTGTCACCGTTCCAAAGTATTTTTCCTTTGTCAACATAACGGTTTATATGTCTCACTGGCCTCAGGCAATTTTAGCCCCCCTGGGCCAGCGTGGCCCTTTTTAATGTTTTGCCTTGAACTGTTATACATTGGTAATTCACAGTCTTTTGTCCTCTCAAGCCCCTCTTCTCGTATGTGGAAGTGGACCATCCTGTCACTCCTGTTTATATGGGTTTTCAATGTAGGCAACTAAACCTCATCTGTTGGACAACACCTGGTAGTGAAACCATTTTCTATCAGTCTAGAAAAAGCTGACGTAATTGTCGTTTTTTCTTATTTTTAGCTCTCTTGGAAAACATGTTTTGGCTTAAAGAAATTCTGTTTTCTTTTCCTTGTTCATTAATGTTGTTGTTGTTGTTGATTTGGTTGGCTTTTGTGATGGCGGTGGTGGTAGTGGTTCTGCTTTTTTGCCTCCGTTCCATCCTTTATTCTTTGTTCGCGGTTGGTGGTGGTTATGATATTATTGTTGTTGTAGTCGTGTCAAGACGTGAATGTTTGTTCTCAGCATAAAATATTGGTTCTATGCAAGAATGAAAAACAAACGTTGGTTCTACCACAAATATGAAATGTTTTGTATTGGTTGTACATACTACAGGGATGAAAGTGTTGGTTCTGTTACAGATATGAGGCGTTTGTTCCGCTTCAGACATGAAACGTTTCTACTACAGACATGAAGTGCTGTAGGAATGAAAGTTTGGTTCTGCTAAACACGTGAAATATTGGTTCTTCTATAGACATGAGGGATGAAAGTATTGGTCCTACAACAGACGTGGGATGTTGGTTCTGCTACGGATATGAAATGTTGGTTCTGCTAAATACATGACGCGTTGATTCTGTTACAAGGATGATAATATTGGTTCTACTATAGACATGAAATAGTGGTTGTTCACCTGTGAAAATACAAGAAGGGCTCTTGCCATCTTGATCAGGGAAGTGTTAATTTGTTCTTTTTGGTTTTATTGTTATTTTCTGTTTACACAATGTAAAACTCTTTTGCGTCGTATTGTTTTGTTTCTTTAGGTGTGTATCATGTAATTTAATGTTGTTTTATGTCGGCTCTTTTGTCTAATAAAAACATGATATGTTATTGTTGTTGTTGCTGCTGCCGGAGGTCTTGATCTCCCTCTCAACTATATTAGATAGCGGAAGGAAAGGAATGCTGAAATGGCTATTCCAATAGCCGTGCGTCCCCTCGATTTGGGAATCCATGTTAAATTTTAAGTGGAATATTTTTGAATTTCAAGTTTTAAAACTCAAATTTCGCCCTTAAAGTGCTGACTTGCGACGTCTTCCGATAGCACCTCTTGTGGCGAGTTGGATTATCAATACGAACGTTTAATGTAATTAAAAATTAAACACAATGTTTCAACACATTTTAGAACAAAATTACGGAGCTTCGAATGATAGAGCAGGGAGCTAGTATTGTCCGCTGAAAGATAAATACGCCATTATGACTATTTGCTATTAACGAAGATCACCAGTGTTAAATTAGTAACATAACGCGAATCAATCTAAGTAATCCACACAAAGAATATCGTATCATTGCAGCAGATTAGCTACTGGGAAGTTTGAATAATCTAATCCCTGGAGTGTAGGTGGGAAATGTATGCGGGAGTATACCCCTGGAAGATCTTGTTATGCTTTGTCCGAAACATTGGCGTTGCAAGCCATACGAACAACTGAATAAACCGCAATTGCATATTACGAAATATTACACACTTACCATCAGCAAATAGGACCAGGTAATGCACTCGCTCGTGGTTCAACAACCCACTGTTATATAATATCCTCCAGAAGGATTTACGTAACATACAAGCGGTGGTTGTAGATTTTTCAAACCAAATAGATCACCTATTGTTAAGCGTCGTGGATAAAAAAAATATCTTCACGGCAAGAAACTGCAGATGCGGCCAACAACGTCAAGCATGCTCATTCAAAAAATATCAACTGTCAAAGAAGAGTTATTGAAAGTGTTCTAACATCAATTGGCAGTGCCCAGCCGTGGTCATGGCACACTGGCTGAAACTAGTAAAAGGGAAAAAGAGAAAAAAAGCCTTTCTGTGTGACATAAACATTATTTGACATAATAAACATATTTTCCTAAATGCTAATACATCTGATATCTAATCTTTGAAATGCAATATATACTCACAAAGCTCTCCTCGCCGTAACCATTAACATACGCTAAGTACAGTAGACTTTTACTCCTATTATTTACATATACTTCATGAAAAATTCCACATAAAGATATGTTGTAATGCTAACTGACAAAGAATAGAAAAAAAATCTCCACACGTTTACTTTGTTTTTGTTTCGTTCTTTTAAAAAGTGAACGTGAGGCAGAAAACTGTGATTTTCTCACAGTTGGAATTCTCATATTCGAATATAGCTTTCATTCGTGTGTGAATACAGAGATAATATCTTGGTGTTAACACATATTGCCAAATTTTCTTTCATATTTTCTTTCTTAATAGCTTCTTTTTTTTTCTCATAACATATAACATATTCATATAATGCTGTACAATATGTTTTGGTGGAGTCAATAAATACAGTGCATCTAGATAATTTATTTTTTTATGTTTGTTATTTCATTTTATTTTTGTTCTCTATAATGGTTGCTATGTTTGGACAAAATTCACAATGGTAATCAGTTCAGGCGTTGGTGTGGATTTCACGTACAATACAAGGATATTTTGTTCCTTCAAGTATGCTGCATCGTCGTCCATTATTCATTAGTGAATCGCAATAAGTGAATACACTCTGCTTGAAGAAAGAATGACTTCACTACTATTTATATATATTTTCATATATTTTATTAACTTGCATCGTTAACATTTACATAAGTATGTATTAATAATGGAATGAAGTTCATAAAAGAGTAACATAATTATTAGGAATGTTCAGTAATATAACATGTTACGAAAGTAGTTAATAATTACTGAAGACGATATCAATATGAACTAATTCTACGTCATTTAATCGGCGAATGCTTGGTTCGAGACTACGACTACAAGATTAGTGCCTTTTGCCGAATATATACCATCATGTTAAGTACGAACGCTTAAAATAGAGTGACAGACTAACTCATTGTCCGGTGCAACATATGGAATGCTCGAATCTGAGGTCAAATTCCCCCTTTTTTGATAACTGTATATCAAATGTTCTATACTTTGTAATCAGGCAATTTGATGGGAAAATTCACATACTTAGATTTTCCCACATCAACGTTAACAGGTCACACGAAAATCATTCTTCGCGCTATGTTCACGCAATCGTTCATGCTTCTATCGTGGCACATGTTTTTTACGGTGAAAAGGTTGGTCGTTAACCTGAAGAGGAAAGATCTGTGAACTAGGGTTAAATTCTCAGTATAACCATCATTACACAATAAACACAGACAAACTGAGCTGCTCCCTCTTTTGTAACATCGGCTGGGTGTTAATCGAGAGGTCAGATCAGCCAATACGTTTCTGCCATGGTTATCTGTCATTTTCCATATCAAGCATTACCGTAAACATCGTAAAATCTTTCTTATAAGTTAGTACGATTTGAGGTGAGGAAGATACATCTGATACGGCTGTAAAGACTGTTGAGAACACAGCGGCACATTTGGTAGAGTGTGTGGCCTATGTGAATCGAATGTTATATCAAGCACTCTGTAGTAAGGGTTTCCGCTCAGTTTTGAACAATCATGCGTTGGATTTCCAGCTCAGAGCCACAGCCTATCATACAAGCAAAATAGGCAAAGCCAATTATGAACAATCTATTGTGTTAGCATAAAAAGCATTAAGGCCTATATGAACGGGGCACGGCCAATCTAAACGACTGCTGTGTAACCAAGCGAGCTACAATATTCTTACCAATTATTGTAGACGGACGTTATGGAAATTCCTTTTGGCGCTATAACATTCTGGAATATTGAATTACCATACGGAAAGATGTTTGCCGCTAAACAGAAATACGGCACTCAGTTCCAACAAAGAGGTTCTCACTCTTTCTACTACTTTCTACATGTTGTCTGAGTCAGTCTTTTGAGAATACATTGTAATTATTTATGTATAATATGTTACTTATTTCATTCGATATCTATTGACGAATTCTCTACTTATTCAATGGTAGTTTATATGCAAATACTAATTTCCCTGTTTATAAAAAAATAAATAAGATCTAATATGTATAGTTGTGGGGTCATTATGAATATGAGAGGTATCCCACTACATTTTGTTTTTATTCTATAACTATTTAAGAAGCTTAATAACGTACTAAAATCTAAACCCGAAAGGGGAACATACGTTCTCGCTGACATATTTGGCATGTGTTAATTTAGTATGATATTTACAGTCGTATTCATCGATGCAACACGCTAAACCACTATATAATATTCTGAACTGTTTATATCAGGTTATCCGGAAAGTCCTTGCGTTTTTAAGCGCAATAAAATACAAGCGATTTCAAACATACTCGCATCTTTATTAATTAAATATTTCCATTGTTTTCTATGACGTTAGTCCATATAATTGGCAATTTCAATATTACATCTGTATAATAAGATGGCGAGCTGGCAGACTCGTTAGTACGCCGGGAGAAATGCTTAGCGGCAATTCTTCCGACTTTACGTTCTGAGTTCAAATGCCACCGGGGTCGTCTTTGCCTTTTATCCTTCCGGGGTCAATAAAGTGAGTACCAGTTACGAACTGGGGTCGATAAAATTGACTACTCCTCTCCCCCAAAATTCCAGGCATTCGTGCCCAGTATAGAATGGAATAGTACATCTGCATAAAAGGTAGTTGCTTTTGAGGAAAAGAAGTCATCTGAGGGGGTTTTGACATCATCTAAATCATTAATATGATTTTGTTAGAGAGTTAAGCAGAGACAAAAAAAAATGATAGTCAGATGGCACAATGTGCGGGCAGTATGGTGATGGGGTAAGAAATCCCACCCAAGCTCATCAACATTGTGCGGGTAGCCAAAGACACATGTGGTTAGGCAGTGTCCTGGTGGGACACAACCCCTTTACTTTTGAAGAGCGCTGGCCTCAATTTCTTGGTCTTTTAATTCAATTTTGCTACTTGATAGCAGTACACATCAGCATTGAATATTCCAATTCTGTGGGAGTAGCTCATTGTAAATAATGTCTTTAAGAAACCACCGAACAAAAAGCATGCCATTTTGGGGAATGAATATTCTACTTTGGAAGTTGTTTTGGACGATCCTCATGCAAGCTCCAGGATTTTGTTTCACTATATTATCGTAAACAATCCCATTTTCTTCTCCAGTTACCAGTTGTTTCCGTAAAAGCTTATTTTCAGCGCGTTTTAGAAGGATATCAGGGATGGAATTCCAGTCCATGCAGTGATTTTCTCACAGTTTGTGAAGCATCCAAACACCATAGCGGGAAACATAATGAAATTTCATTATGTATTCGTTTAAAAAACAAAGGCGGCGAACTGGCAGAATCGTTAGCACGCCGGACAAAATGCTTAGAGTTATTTCTTCCGACTTTACGTTCTGAGTGCAACTGGCGCCGGGGTCGACTTTGCCTTTCATCCTTCCGGGGTCGATAAAGTGAGTACCAGTAACGCACTGAGATCGATAAAATCGTCGATCCCTATCCCCTAAAATGTCAGGCCTTTGCGCCCAGTATAGAAAGGATTATGCATTCGTTTAACGGTACTTTGGAAACTTCAAGCTTCTGCGCATGTTCTCCAGTCGTAGTATGAGAGTTTGTTTTAATCGTTACCTTCATCTAGGATTGAGGGTCTTCCACAGGGACTGTCATCTTCCAAGCTAAACTCATCATATCTGCAGTTTCAAAGCCATCTTCAAACAGATGATTCACCTACAGCAACATCACCATAAACACCACAAACGATTCTAAACGTTTCCACAGCATTTACCTCTTTTTTGAAGAGGAACGCCCTCATTCGGCGAATATTCAACTTTTGGTTATCCATTTCAAATGGCAATTACGGCTGAAAGGAGTAAAGTATTTGCTGACGTTTAACATAGAATTTAGCTGAGAGGCTTCGATAGTGCTACCTATTATAAAATATGTGTCATACTAAGATTAGAATTTTTAAAAGACGGGCTTAAAAATGTACATACTGAAATTGCTTAGTATATAGAAGAAATTGTAGAAGTTGCCTAACATAGATGATTACTTGTTCGAACTCACATTAAATTAAGTACGTACATATTAAAGCTATGCTTTTTTCTTACTCATCCGATCTTTACCTGTTGCAGCGCAACTACACACACATGCATACAGGCAGCGAATATACAACACATACACTAGGAAACACTTTCTCGCCTCATCACCACCCCGCCCTGTTTATCAGTTATAATCTGAATTAATATTCAGTTGAGATGTTTCATCTCTATATTTGAAATCGTATTAAATGGTAAACACTTATTAATAACAGTGTGCGGTAGTTATTTGGCTTAAAAGAACAGAAAGCGCAGAAGTTGCTATTGATAAAGAAATTAAATTTTTAATCTCACCCGGCATACGGAAGTATATTATAACTGAATATGTAAATGTGTTTATAAAGAGGAATCAATAATATCACCATACTCTATAATGCGATTCTCATGGAACTGAAAATATGCCTGTAACATTCACGAATATGAGGTTCACAAACACACACCCACACACCCACACACACACACACACACACACTCAGGCATACACACACATACATACACGCGCACACACACGCACACAGACACACAGACACAGACACACATATATATACGTATATATATGTATATATATATATATATATATGTATGTGTGCGTGTGTGTGTGCTTGTGTGGTAGTGCAGGTGTGTTTGTGTGAGCGTGCGCATTGGTCTTTCTGTGTGTGCATATGTGAATGTATCTGCGTTTCTGTGTATG
Source organism: Octopus rubescens (assembly GCA_027564515.1). Lineage (NCBI taxonomy): Eukaryota > Metazoa > Mollusca > Cephalopoda > Octopoda > Octopodidae > Octopus > Octopus rubescens. Next base: position 3,745,067 of record JAOPUL010005356.1, read on the forward strand.
TGTGTATGTGTGTATACATATATATTGATTAATGTTTGTTTTTAATCGTGTAAGTTATACACGATTGATCATTAAACTGAATAATGCCTATAGCGTTAATAGAAAGCTGGTAAGATTGACTTCCAAACAGATTTTTGTTTGCAAATTGCTGTAAACAACACATTGCTTTGAGTATTTATTCTCATACATGGTGAAATGGCGGTATGAACTACTAATTTGACAGAATCACCTGACCAAACGCATCTTAAGAATTTTCTGGGTGATAGTGATTAAACAGCTTGTTAAAGCCATCATCTCACCAATGAACTTTGAGAGAAAATATATGTCGAAACACATGTAGGGAATTCGAATGACGGCGTATGCATTCCCCATGGCTCATCTACTTATATAGATTCATCGGATAATACGGAAATTCTGATATATATATATATATATATATATATACGTGTGTATAGGTGGGTATAAGTGTATATATATATATATATATATATATATATATATGCGAGTGTATGTGTGTGTGTCTGTGTATGTATGTATGTATGTATGTATGTATGTATGTATGTATGTGTATATTCCTTCTCTAACTCTAAATATCCAATCTGCCAGTGTATTGGTTAACGGTTTTTTTTTTCACTTCCTTGTATTCCTATGATAATGGTCACTTCTGGAATCCATTCGGGTAAGTCACCGCATATTACGTATGTCCTGTAAGGTGAGTGTAAACTCACTCTTTCTATAATAATTTGTTTCCTTGAAAAGTTTTGTCTACAACCAAAATATGGATTTTTGTTATTTTGTTATATTATATTATATTATACTAGCAGGCGTTCCCGGCGTTGCACGGGTGATTTGTTGAACATTGCAATAATTCCGACAAAAAAGTTTGAATGCG
>JAOPUL010005356.1:3838039-3849211 GCA_027564515.1 Octopus rubescens
GATAGATAGATAGATAGATAGATAGATAGATAGATAGATAGATAGATAGATAGATAGATAGATAGATAGACAAACAAATAGATATAGTGATTGATTGTTCCATTAATAGTGTGTATGTGGATTTTTACATCTCAAGAATCAAATATCTCAGAAAAATATTCAATTTCATCTTACCATTTTCAAAGAACCGTGGAATTTCCACGGGTACTGATAATAGTAATACTGGTTTCAAATTTTGGCACATTACCAGCAATTTCGGGAGAGGGTATAAGTCGATTACATCGACCCCAGTGCTTAACTGGTACCTATTTTATCGAGCTCGAAATGATCAAAGGCAAGGTCAGAATTGAACTCATAACGTAAAGACAGACGAAATGCTGCTAAGTATTCTGTCCGGCGTGCTAACGGTTCTGCCAGCTCACCGCCTTAAACAACATTAGTAATAATAATATATACATACACACACACATACACTCACACATACACACGCACACACATAAAGTGTCTATGATTCGTTCTATAGCTACTCGAAATTTCACATGAAGATCTGACTGACAACATCGGAGTGAATGAAATCCAAGATATTAGATGGAATTGATTGAGGTTCATGTTGATCACGAGCGTCCCCTTTTGGTATTGGTGAAAACGAAGGGGAGATAATGATTACTTATTACCCAATATATGACTTATTACCCAACATATGATCCACATAACATAAACAATATCACGAATTGCTGCATACTTTTGTTTTGGTTTCTCGATTATTTAGATTAAACCTGCAGCTTAAACTCTGAGCTACCAACAGGAATAAACCGAAGATTTGTGATTATTATTGACATAATCAGAAAATGGACACTGAGAAACTAGAATTGGCGCTAATGTTGCCTTACCATTCGGCTACAGTTTAGATGTTCTATTTTTAACTGAGAACAATATATTTTCCACAAATCTCACACTGTTTACATAATAAAAGACAGACATCTTTCTGTGAGAACAAAGTTAAAACTATAAAGTCAGACAGCTAGGAAGTGCCATTTCCATAGACTAGTCAGATAGGTAGGAAGTAGTGCTGTAATATGCCTCTCCAACTTGAACAACTCTTAATTCTTTCTTCTTCTTTTTCTTCTTCTTCTTCTTCCATAAAATCAGGAACTAAAAGATCGTATTGACATTTCCACCAGACATTGAAACATCTCATATTTTATCAACAAATACACATCTTTCCCTCCTCCTGCTGCTCCTCCTTCTCCCCCTCCCCCTACTGCCTTCTCTTCCACTTTCACTTTACTCTCTTTGTCTTTCTTCCATCTTTCTTCTCCCCACCACCCCACTCGCTATCAGCTTTTCTTCTTTTTCTCAAACCGTCTGTCAGTTTTCCTTCTTCAACCCTCTTTCTCACTTTACCTTCCTATATCTTTCTTCCTCACTCATTGCTTCTCTCTCTCTCTCTCTCTCTCTCTTTCCCCTTTTCTTCACCCTGCTTCTCTCTTTCACTCTTCTATTATCTTCTCTCTTTTATATTCTTTTCCCCACCCTTTTCTTTCTTTTTATCCTCCATACTCCACCTTCCTTTCTCTCTCTCTCCCACATCTTTACCACTCACGTACTCACATAATCTATACCCAAATACACACTGCCACAAATAAAAACGTACACAAATATGCACACATATACACCCTTTTCCCACACGCTCTCTCATACATACAGTTACATACACAAACATACACTATCTCACATACGTGTACACATATTCACATATACTCACTCGTAGACACAGTCCTACAAATATCAACTAAACGACGCTTTCACTCACCCATACACACAACACAAGTACACGTACACGCATAGGCAGTCACCCATACATACACATAAACATATTCTCTTTTTCATGCGCTCACACACACACACACACACATAAATACATACATACAAACACACTAGTTTTCTGTCTCCTCTTCTGTCTCCTATCTACTCTCCCCCTCCTCCCAATATCTGACCAACAATAAGTTTCTAAACAATATTTCTGACAGACACGCAACAACGAAATTCACTTCATACATTCATAGTCTGATTTTAAACAAAGACAAGGCGGAAGTTTTCAAGAAAATCTCCCGCGGACCGGATGTAAGCACGTTGAAATTGCTCAACATTGGATTTAGGTTCGGTTTCATCTACCTTGCACATTTTCTGTTCAGTTGGTCTTCTGTTCACGGAAAAGACATTTCATCAGAAAATAATAAAACAATTTCTCACATTCCATCCAACACTTTGGTTAGATTTAGTCCATTTTTGATGTTCCTTTAAACTTGTAACTTTCCAACCTTTTGACTCCGTGCCACAAAAAGAAAAGAAAAAAAAAATCACTGGCACACTTCGCATGGAAAGTTAAAAAAAAATATCTTATAAAACTATATAAAATATTGCTTGCTTTAGTTTTTTAAGATTATACGACCCGGGTTGGAACCCGGCCATAATAATAATAATCCTTTCTATATTGGGCACGAAGGCCTGAAATTTGTGAGGGAGGGGAGTAGTCGATTTTATCGGCCCAGTTCGTAACTGGTACTCACTTTATCGACCCCGGAAGGATGAAAGGCAAAGTCGACCCCGGCGGCATTTGAACTCAGAACGTAAAGCCTGAAAAATTGCCGCTAAGGATTTCTCCCGGCGCGATAACGACTCTGCCAGTTCGCCGCCTTTAACGTATTCCAAAGTAATTAAAACGGAATTTGTTCCCCCCTTTTAGTATCATACTGATATTTGTTGCACATATTTCATGTTAAATGCGTGCCCAGTCCAATATTCTAGGGGCAGCGTTTACTCTAATGTTTTTGGGTGACATTTCTCGATGTCGTTTATGTAAATAATAGTGGTCGTCCCTATTTACCCAATTTATTTTCAGAGTGATGGTTTTTAAGTAGGTTGGGCACCTGCATAAAATATGGCGTATAATATTCCTTTCTATACTTGGCACGAAGGCCTGGAATTTTGGGGGAGGTGAGTAGTCGATTTTATCGACCTCAGTTCGTAACTGGTACTCACTTTATCGATTCCGAAAGGATGAAAGGCAAAGTCGACCCCGGCGGCATTTGAACTCAGAACGTAAAATCGGAGAAATTGCCGCTAAGCATTTCTCCCGGCGTGGTAACGACTCTGCAAGTTCGCCGCCTTAGTATGGCGTATAACAATGAGTGATGTTGTGACAGCATATGTTAAAAATTATATTTACCCACAGTTTCGGAAACCTAATTTTCTTTCTTATTTTTAGCACACGGCCAATATTTTGAGGAGAGTGTGTAACCGATTACTTCGATCTCCAATCATAATTATTTAGCAACTTCGGGAGAATGGAAAGCAATGTCGACCTTTTTCTGGTATTTGAACTCCGAAACCAAAGAGCTGGCAGAAATGCTGCTAAGTATTTTATCGTTGTGGTACCCATTCTGCCAGCTCAGCGACTGTATAATCCCAGAATCATTTTAGGATAGGTGACTGTGATTGACTTGGTAACACATTATGTAACTTATATAATTGTTTCCCAAAACTATGTAACTCCAGTTTGCAATTTGTAAATTCAACATGTCAAGTGATGTGGTCTGTGAGTTTAGTTTTATTTTGGAATGCTTAAAACTAAGTCTGCAAAATATTGGGAAATACTCTCCGAGAAGAGACGTTTTACTTAAAATAAATAATGGCAGTGTCCTTGTTTAACCCTTGGAATAGTATTAAGTTTTATTATCCGAAAGAGGAGTTGAAAGAGAAAAATCGTTAGTAAGTTTGACAGTTGTATCTCCTGTTATTTTGACAAGGATTATGGGGCAAATGCTAGTATTTCGATACCAATTATAATATTTTCAAACCAATTAAAACATGGTTAAAATGTAATATGTTATATGTTTGAGGATTAGTAATGTTCGACAACTTTTCATTTTTCATTAAGGGGATAAACGATATGTGAGGCTACTTAATAAGTACAATTACAGACATTAGCATTATTAAGTTTAGACAGTGATTAGCAGAAGCCATGGAATAAATGTCGATTGCGTCCTTAATAAGAGAATAGTGGAAGGAAATGACAATTATTCACTAGTCTTTGAATTGTGAGATGTATTCAAAGAGTTTCTAACAATCAATTCTGTTTCTTCTAACATTCAATTCTGTTTCATCTAACATTCAGCCCAGCAGGAATTGGAGATTTTTCGAGTTTTCTCTGCTTTAGTATGTAGAAATTGAAAAACTGCGGTTGCTATTGTAAAGCAATACACCAATCAATGTATGAAATGATTCATTTTTTTTATTTGCAGGAAAAGTGTTCAACCTTATGCATTGTTCAGGAATGTCCAGGCTTATGTGATGTTTTACGTGGCCTCAATACATAACATTATTTGTATTGCTGCTAAATAACAGTATTGGAGTAACTAAGGATTTTCCCTTCGCAATATAGCTTGTTGATATTAGCACCTAGAATGCTTCTCTAAATTTCCTCTCTTAAATACAACAATTTTAAAATTGAATCACGTCGTTTGATGAACATATGATCTTTGGAGTCTATGTAGAAATAGTTTATTTGCCGAAATAGCCTAAATAGCCTAAATCGTTGATCATGTTTCCGTTAAATACGTCTTTCCATGATGGTGAGAAAACGATGTTGAACTGTCTGTTATTAAGGTAATGGTCAGCTGCGGAAAAAGGAATGTTGTGAAAGGAGGGAACATTTGAGCGTCATAGCTGATGGGGTGTTAAGGTAAAGTGTGGAGTGCGGTTCTAAATTATACGTCTAGTTTTAGGGAGCTGGATCAATGTACAGGCACATTGCAGGCTAAGATACGCGCACAATGGAAAGTCTATCTTGTATTTATGAGGTGTGTGGAGATGAAATTGTTACTTTATGGTAATGGATAATTCTTAGATCGATGTGGCTGTCAGCTTGCATTGCGAACTAGAATTGATATTAGGGAAGTCCTGATGACCTCTCTCCATATGCTGGGTGAAAATAAAATGAGAAATAAATTGATGGTAAAAGTGCCAGTATTAAATAAAGAATAGTTGATGTTATGAAGGAATTGATACGACAGGAATGCCAACATGCAGCACTAAGACCAAGATCACAGTAAATATGACAATAGTGTGGAATGGGGAGGTCCTGTTTTAAGTTGAATAAAGAAATGGTTAAACACGGGCTAGATGGTTACAGGGATCAAATCTCTGTAAAGTATAATTGTACCCCAAAACTATGTACCCCCAGTTTGCATTTTGCAAATTCAAATTTTCAAGTGATGTGGTCTGTGAGTTTGGTTTCATTTGATGTTGTTCATTCTGTATTGGATTACCCATTACTATTGTCGAACAGATTATAATATCAAACAATATATAATTATTAGCGACAGAAGCAGTATCAACACAAAATGGTAATAGTTATTCCCACTTAAATCTGTATGATGTATTAGAACACACAAAACTGTGATAGTTGCCATAGCAGAAACTTTTATTAGCGATAGACATAGAATCTCAGTACGTAAACGGACACGAATGTCGTGAATAGCATGTGGTCTTATAAAACCAATTATTAGCGACAGAATCATTATTAATACCAACAATTGATGCTTATCTCACTTAAACAGGAGTGTTTATATGCACTGAAAGCCAATATGAGAGTTCCTCGCAGGATTTTGTGTTCGACACGACATCCAATTTTAAGTGCGGATAAATATTACCTTATATTATCAAGGTTATTTTTTGTCAAATGTTTCTTAAAGACGTGACATGTTTCGGAAATGTGATTTAGTTTATCTTGTCTTTGTCTATTTCTTCGAGACTGAATATTACGACTCATTTGTAACTATTGTTCCTGAAATATTTCTATGAATCCACACTTTGGATTGAGGGTGACATCATACCACCTTGTTCACAAGCTTCTATATAAACACCTAACCTATTCATCGTAATGTGGATTTCCGTAGTAATGCATATGAACATAATTGTCTGTACGAGAATAAACAACCACATTTTAATCTCTTTACTTTGAATCGAATATATTATATCCTTTGATTTCTTTGTTTCAAAATATGCGTCGATAATTTGTGACGTTTCAAATGTGTTTCAATAGTCTGTATATTATGTTCTGTTTGATAATAAAAGCGAACATTTGTCGGTATACTTAAAACAATGTATATGGGTCTTTACATATGAATTCTAGCAGAGCTGTACACGTGACCAACTCAGATTTGGTTCAAATTGTTATACGTCTATATGCATAAGGAACACATGCTTAAGTTTAGGTTGCAACTCCTAATGATTTCAATGATATGACCCCCAAAGATTTGAGGGTCACGCCCCTTGTGGAGCGCGAATGTCAATTTATACAGATTATGGTGCTGAATATCTTTAATAAAATAATTATAATATTTAACTGCAACTGGCTAACCTGGGTTTTCCGAAAGCTGTCTGTCAGAATCTGCTATCATAATTTCTCTAACTCCTTTCACTTTAAAGTTATTTGGCTTTCAAATATGAACCTTATCATGGGTGGAAATAAACAGAATTAACATTTAAGCTGCCCTCCTCCCACGCCATGATACCAAGATGTCTAATAAACGCAAACTTCTGCCGCGTTTATTCAGTTTAAGAACTGATCTGTCCATGTTAATAATATCGACAATGCACAAGGCATATTATTATATTTAGAGGCCTCTGAAAATCAATCTTTGTGAAAAAAATCACTCTTTTGAAAAAACCTCACCTTCCATCTTCACCATGTAGACAATTAAACAAGGGATGGAAACTTGTTCCACCCGGAAGGTAACTCTAAGAGCTTTATCCTTTGAAAATTACAACTTGTTTTCTCTTCTCTGAATGTATGCCTGAGGCGGTAACCTGAACACACCATTTCGGTTACATCTCACAAAACTTCAAGACGCCCACCATATCTGCAGGATACTTTTTCCTCTATTTCACAAAACTTTCTTGAAGATTCACAAGCAATAGTTGTTTTAGCAAGTGGACCTTTATTTCGTTCTCCTTTACAGTTATTCCTCCCTTTTAACCTGGGAAAACACGTGAATATTTCTTCGACTCATAGAATTGTATTATTCGTTCCGTGAAGTCAAAGGCAAGTGGTATTCCGCCCATCTTTACGTCAGCATAAGCTAAAATACCCTTTTCGTTCCTTATTTGCTGGGTTCTGCACACTTTATGATGACTTGCATCAGAGATGTTGATAGTTATGTTTTTCCGTGACCATCTTTCTGGCACAAGTGTTAATAGCTTCATCTGTTCCTGCCTTGTAGCTGTTGTGAATTTGTTACCGTGTAGGAGATCTTTACGACATTCACAACACTTATTATCCTCCTGCTCCTCCTATGATGAATCTGCTTAACATGTACGATGCATGGGCGAATGTGACCTCAACCCTTGCCTTTATTGCATCGAGATTGTGCTCCCAAAACGAAGATACATCTCTCATGCGAATGGGTGGTTTGAGTGGGGTGCATTCAAGAGATTTGTCACCTTTGTTCAAGGATGTTAAATCAACTTCACGGGAATGGAATTCAGTGCCACTTGAACTTGTTGCAATATCATAATTTTGTTTACGCTAGGCACATTGATGTAACATTTCGAGCATAGCTTCTGTCCCCCGTTTCAACTTCAACTTCGTAGCCATTTCTTCGTCAACGGTTCTCAGTGATCCTGCAAATGAACAGAATCACTGTTAGAAAAATGTACACCGCATGTTCTGTGAGTTTACATAATGTAATTCTTGCAATACCTAACATAAATGACGATAAACTATTGAATTATTTGTATATTACATTGTACTTACTGATAATGCGTTTCTTATGGTTAGAAAACGTTCCTGAACACGATTCCTGTACAAATTTCGAAGTGTTACAAATAAACCTTCTGGTGATGGAAACAGATCTGGTCATCGTCGCTGATTGAGTGGCCACATCGCCACTTTATTAGGCTCACATCTGCTTGTTCCAGATCACCGACGGAAATGCATCTGGGCATTCAACAGTATATATGATTGTCGCATTCTTCGACCAGACCAAATTCTATGTTGCACCTCTCAGATGTCATGTTGAACGTTTAATGAATTTAATAATCAGTTTCTTTTCATTTAGGACATAAAAGAAACATAAAATTTAAGTTTAAGAAACATAAAATTGATAAGTTTAGTTCAGAAATTTACGTGAGTCTATCTACCATTAAAATAGATCATTTATATGTTTCTTTAATAACTAGCTATATTATTCATACACAACTATGAAGCAATGAATGTCATTTACCAATTCTAAAATCATAATATGAGTTATTAGAGTGCGTTCGAAATCTCTATCAAATATCATATTTTATATATTTTTATCGATTGATAATTACGATAAAAATGACTTAAACATTATATGACATATGATTGAATACGTAATTTGAAGGATATGTCTGATGGAATGTTAAAATCACGAGGATATATCAATAAGTGTCTTGAAACTGTAGCTCTAAGCTTCCGTTTGTTTACATTTGTGGAAGATTCATTGCAGAAATGCGTGTAGCTATCACGATATATTGTTTATATTATAGCAAATGCGGAATCTATAATGATAATGGTTTTGATGAGAAATAACATTTGATTAAAATGTAAGCAAATGTATAGTCAAATTTATCAAAATAACGTTGAAACAAAACAACCTGCACGGCGCCATATTTAAATTTCCTCAGTGGTAGAGCATGCATGGTGGTGCATCTTCTAGATAATAATTCAATGTAAGCCAAATGGTGTAGTAATATTGAATGCAAAATGATAAAACGCTATTATTTGAAAACCGAATTAACTAAGACAGGGATAAGAAATCAAGTTGGAATTTTGAATGAATAAAATGTTCGATATATCCATTCGTGGATTATACGTTGCATTTACTTGTCTCATTACCCGTATGGTAAACGTGCCATGCGAACATTGTCACTGAAGGGATATAGATCAAATCAATTCTGATGGCAGATTATGACAGATTATTACAGCCTTGTTTCAGATTACTCAGGGAAGCCAATCTATACTAATTACAGTTAAATTAGTGTTAATATGTTTCCTTCATAAGTGAGAGATGGGTGTATAAGTTTCATATCGCCGAAGCGGGAACATGGATTACAATTAGATAATTTTTTTAATATAATTACATTATAGAATCTATCAAATTATTAAATTGATTTTCCCAGAAATCCCGTAGCATTTCGTATTCGATTAGACCAGAGATATGCTCCACTAGGCTTACGAGTCCTCATGTTTATGCTGACCTGATTAATGTTAAGTATCCGTGTATATGTAGTGTTGAGGTATTTTACTCTGACATGAGCATCCTGGGTATGATGTCATCCACATTGTAAGGGAGGATACTAAATATATTGTTATCATTTGGGAGAAACGTGTATCGTACGATAGCGGCAACCATTCCTCTTCCAGACGCTTAGCATTTATTTTACACAAGCCCTTGATGATCACTAACATATCTCTTCCTTAGAACGAAAGATACTCATAAGTAACAATATGATTGCTTGATGGAATAATAAGAGTGAGATGGTAGACGGTACAAAATACAAACCATTCACATTGAAAATAATACGTTTGAAATTCTATGTAACGATACGAAGTTACGAAAAGCAACATCACTAAAAAATGCACGGTTACACCACAGAACTGGTAAAGGAAAACATATCTTATTGTAACTCTATGTATTATGTAGGATATATTAACCATATCATATCTAATTTACGTATGAAGATGTTGATGATATAATTGAAAGTAGATATTATTTAAAACATATGAAAGTATACATTAACTATATTCTAAAATCATTTCTAGTTTTTAATATTCTAAAGGAAATATATTTGTTTCACTTACAAACGATTAAAGTCCAAATAAATATTAGTCAACAGCAAGAGATACGCAGCTGGGAAAAACTACATGATTACTCTACGTGCTTTTATACATCTTCCACTTGTAACCACTTAAAATAGGTTTAAAATGAAAATAATCATATTAATATCTTCTATAGTCCTGAATATGACAGATGTTACATCATTTACAACAAACGTCTCAAGTAGCATTATGAAATACATGGAAAACGGAGAAGAATTGATTCATATATAATAGAAAAAATATTCACAAATTATCAAATTGAATATATTGATCGCGTTTGACATATTTGGCGACAAAAAACGGAAGCAAACACAGAATCGGATGAATCAGAATCACTTGAATGTTCTTTAATAATGTTAGTTCCGACAGAAGACGTTTTTTGATTGAGGAGCTGAGACTAAAGTCTTATTTTCGTATTTCGAACGCTCTGTCTGCTGCACTTGAATAAGTGTCGATGATCTGTGAACATTAAAGTTTTATTAAACTGGACAGGAGATAAACATCATAGTAGAAAACTGCCTACGGACTACAGTTTTCTTTAGGAAAAACTTTATTGTGAAAAACAAAATATAACATAAGATATCCAACCGTAATTATAACGTAAGATATTTGATAGGATTTATGAGAAATACAGCAGCCGTAAAATATAGTTCATTTAATTATAACTGTAACCGAAGCGCACAACAATCTAGACACCCATCTGTTGTTAAAATGTTACAATCTGATGAACGACAAATACATCATAGTTATTCATACTTAATCTCAATATTTTCATATTTATAATGCAGTCGTTATACGACGAAGCGTGATCTCAAAATAGATGACATTGGCAAAGGTGTGTTTTATTTAAATCTATCGAAGACTTAGGAAGTATTTTTTTCTAAATATTGATTTCTTTTCGACAGTGCATCAGGGCAATGTTATTAGGAATGAAAACTAGTTAATGGAATCGACCAAAATCAATTACTCGAGTACATGATATTGACTCCTGAAGAATGAAAAGAAATGAGATTTGAACTCAAACTGACTAATGCATTAAGTATCAATTACGACGAATCACCAATTTGTTGTTTAGTACTGCATAGGTTTTATAGAAGTAGGTGTAGAGGGAAGGCAAATCAATTAGATTATATTGATTTGATCACAGTGATACGGCTTCAAATTTGGGTGGAGTGTATAGCCAATAATATTCCATTCTATACTGGGCACGAAGGCCTGGACTTTTGGGGGAGGGGAGTAGTCGATGTTATCGACCCCAGTTC
>JAOPUL010005356.1:4190055-4201629 GCA_027564515.1 Octopus rubescens
TGTGTGTGTGTGTGTGCGTGTGTGTGTGTGTGTATGTGTGTGTGTGTGTGTGTGTGTGTGTGTGTGTGTGTGTGTATTTTTGGCACAGCCCAATAACATTATGCTATATTATTCAGACTGCAATTGTAATGGCAAGCCATACCCCAATTGATAGTTTGAAATATCCGGAATCATTTGATTGATTGGTGATGGTGCAATACTTTATATATATATATAATTATCGAAGGAACAACTGTTTCAAATATTTCCAGCATATTCCCTTCATTGTAATTACTGTTAGAATTTTGACTACGAACGCATTCCACAAACCGCTTTTGCCGTCATCATTCCGAGCTTAGATATTAGCTTCCTGCTATTATTTCATAATAGTTGCAGATTTAGACACAGGGCAGTCATTTCCGGAGAGGGTTTTTAGTAGATCACATGGATTACAGTGTTAAACTGCTACATATTTTATCGACATCTGTAGGATGAATGGCAAAGTCGACCTCGAGGAAACATCAACTCAGAACGTAAAAACTTACGAAATGCCGGTAAGTACTTTTCCCGGCGTGCTAATGATTCTGTAGGCCGCCACCTTATCACAACAAGACTAATTTGAAGGCGTGTTATACCCTGGTAGTTAGATATTTTAAAACTGCTTTTTGATACTGCTATATTTATGTTGTTAACCATATACTTCATATAACAGTTTAGCTTTAATGAAATTAGTGGACAAAATTATAATCAATACATCTATGACATATTGATTTGGTAGTATCAATGTTCACTCGGTGACTTAACGACTGTGACAAATATATGTTCAATGAGAACAGCATTAAATCAATGAAAACCATACAAAATAGTATGTACTCTTTAGGTTTTCATTGGTTAAGTAAATGAAAGATGTCATTGAAAAAGGCCATATATATAAGCCTAAGTTTCAATGAAACTTTAAGAATGATTTTGGTGTAAATTATTTGTTATATTAATGTGGTGAGCTTTCATAATCCTTAGCATGAGGGCAAAATGCGTAGCGGTATTTAGTCGAGGTTGATTTTGCCTTTCATCATTTAGCGGTCGATAAACTAAGTACCAATTAATTAGTGGGGTCGATGTAATCGACATGATCTCTACCTCGACATTGCTGGCATTGTGCCAATATTAGAAAATTTTAATTAGTTATGATATTAGATAGAATAAAGTTAATATTACAGTATTACACATCGGCGCTTAATTGAGACATGTTCAATGTTGTACAATCAAACGCTAAACGCAATATTGCCACCTTATCACAACAAGACTAATTTTAAGGCGTTTTATACCCTGGTAGTTAGATATTTTAAAACTGCTTTTTGATACTGCTATATGGGAATAATTACAAATATTATAACCAGCTATATCTATCCTTCTATAAAATTTAAATATTTCAACTAGACCACATACTTATTTAATTATCGTAGCTTGTATTTTAAAGTTAGGATGTATTCCGAGTATAATAAATACAAATTTATTCTGGAAACACTCAAACAATGTTTATTTTTAAATTAATATGTTTAATCTAAATAATATTTACTCAATACATTTTTAAACACCGGCATACAACACATAACACATTGTTCACATTGTAAAGGTAACATTTGAGACATAAGTTATTTCGTAATTGATTTGTTTTTTTATTTAAACGCCATATTTGAGACTTGCAATAATGACTCCATATGATACACAGTAAGTAAAATGGCTGAAATTGAAGTTTTAAATGTATTGAAATCGCTACCAACTTTCTGTAATGAATGAAACAAATCAAATTCAAACTTTTAAGACATAATCGAGGGAAAATGACCTACCATATTACACAGGGTAATGGAATGGTGATAAAGAAGCGTTTTACAGCCGCAATTTTACTACTGAATTATAAGAGAATGGTTACACAAGAGAGTGGTTAGAGCTATTGTTAATGGACATGCAGATAATCATTATAATTAAGTTGTTACTGGTTTTCAGTATTGTCTTACTAATGATTAAAATTATGTCTAGGTGAGGTGAACGGGGTTCCTTCTTTCGATAATAGTATTAAATATCAAATATTCACATAATTTTGCTGATGCCGTTGATTTCAGTTATGCTGGCCCTTATGATCCGAATAATAGCAACGCATAACAGCTTGATTGCTATGATCATATTTTATTTTTTCGATAATATTAATGGGTATAATAACAACAACGAGGATGATGATAATATAAGTCGTTTAGTGATGTCAATGATGATAAATATAATATTTTTTTTTGCCATGAAGATGATGGTGACGATGATAACGTTAATAATGATGAAGACCATCAGGAAAATTACGATGATAAATGTGTTGAGTGTTGATGATGACGGCGATATTTATGATGACAGCGATGTTGATGATGATGGCAGTGAGAATAATGTATGCGATGAGAAAGATATGCTGACGTCTGAAATGGCGATAGTATTTATGCTGATGGTTATCTTGAACAATATTTTTTCATGCTGTGTCATTGCTATTATTTGTGACATCTTTCAATGCAATCGTTTCGAAATGTTGCCAGTTTGCGATCGTTTGTCTGTAACCTTATATGGAATGCAATCTGAAAGAACAGTTATACTTTATACCTCTGACGCCATCTATATTTATATAGATATCACATTTTTTAAATTCATTTATTATTGGATTTAGATCTACTGTGTGGGATTAACTATGTTGTATATGTTATATATTCTGGAAACATTATATATTACAGTATCTACATTCGTTGAAGAATGTTATGAAACTTTATATATGTATACCTTTGAGCAGTCTTTAAAAGCAAATATGTTATTTACGTTTTACCAATCTCGGGTACATAAATTTTATGTAGCTGTCAAGTGGAGAGATCATAGATTAGACTGAGACACCCACACAGATTTAATGCTCAAATCATAAACAATTATTATTATTATTATGAAGGTGTCGCACAGTATCCAATATTGTGATGTTGTGGATAATATTGTGTGTACCGGAGAGTTTATACTGTATCTCAAGTCACAACAAGGACCTCGGGCAGACAGTACCCTGCGCAGTATGCGTGCAGTTCCAAGTAACGCCGATTATTATTATTATTATTATTATTATTATTATTATGGTCGTCTCCGTATTTTGTCTGCGAAAATATTCAGTTTCCTCCGAAAAATAGCTGTGCTTTCCTGTCATCTTCGACCAGAGTGGAGAATAAAGGATCCTTGATGAGTTCCATTTTTTTGTTTTAATTCCCCCTTTTTCTTGGGAGACCTACAAATATTTATTCCCACGTGGAATTTTTTTAAATTTCTCTTTGCCAAATGGCATCAGTTATATTGTTCGAGGAAGGGTCAGTCGTGAATGAGAGAAAAGGAGATATGGTGAAGAGTAAGGTCACGTCAAAGAGATAGTGTGAGAACTATTTGCCTGCTAGCGTTGCAACTTGAAATGTAGTAAGTAGGCAAAATGAGATAACTATCTTCATCAACAACAACAACACCACCACCACTACCTTCACCACCGCCACCACGTCCGACATCACAGCCACTACCACTACGAACAACAACAACGCCAACAAAGACAAGTTTGAAACAAAGGTGAACTCCACCACCAAAACCGCTGCCACCACCACCACCGCCTCTGTTCGCGCTACTGCCATCGCTGCAGTCACCATTGCAGGTATAGACACGAACAGAGATGCGGAAAAAGGGATTTATTTTTCAAATGCTACGAGAAATCTGGAGGATTTCCCTTTAAATGAAGAACAATTGAAATTAGCCTGAAGAATTGTTAAACGAAATGGGAGAAGAATCGCTCTTAATCATCAAACCGACGTGTTCGAAAACATGTTGAGGTGCACGGTAACATACTGCTGCATCGGTGTAAAATCACGCCGGGTTAAAAATGCTACTGTGGGCCAACTACAAAAATGCTTTGGGCCCGTGTGGGAACACAAGACGCACATTATTCGAGGAAAGAAGTTTGGGTCAGTTGCTGTGAGATTTGAGTGTCAAGAAGAAGCAAGGTTTCCTCCCGCGATGAATTTGAGGAATGGAGACTTCTTCTTAATCCCCACCTAAGTGGCCAACGCCTTGCAACATTTAGAGTGATGAACGTGCCGCCAGAAATATCTATCACATGGTTGGTGGCGGCCGTCTTAGCAGGTATTGAAGAAGACAATATGACGATCATGGAGGTAAAGGAACATACCTCAAACAAATTGGGCAGGTATAGGTACCGAACAATGTATAAGCGTAACAAGGGCGGCGACAGACGACAGAAGATATATAGCCCTATTCCAAGAACTGAGCAAAAACAAATACAAAAAAACACACCTGCAGTCCAATTTAAATCTACAACAACAACAACAACAACGGCAACAGCAACATCGTCAACAACAACGAGAAAACACAAAAACAGAGAAACTGCAAAATACAAGAAAACTCGCTGAACTGTACGTAAAATGTAACCAGCAATTTCACTGTTGTGAACAAAAGCAACGGCGATTTGATGGCTTTTATTAATCAACATAAAAACAATATTGAGACTGAAGGAAATGTATTTTCATTCTCCACACCCCGAACCCCAGATTATTGAGTAAACGTCCTTAGACTTTTATAAAACAATCCGGGGGATATTCGAAGCTAGTTTTGGGATTTTTAAAAGGGCAATTGTTAAAAGGCCCTTTGAAGGGCCTTTTAAAAGACATTCGCCAGTGGGGTAGCCTGGATCATATGGGTTACTCGATAATCCAGGCCCCTAAAAGCACCAACACAAGACTAGGCTAAATCAGGCAGCCTACTCAAGAACCCGCTCAGAAACTTTCAACTGTCTGACAGGTATCAATTGGATTTCCCTGATGTACCAGTGTGGACATGGAGCAACCGAAATGGGTCATCCCGATCGTAGATTATTTGTTAGGTCAGCGGATAACGATAACATAGTTTGTCCAGAATTCAAATTAATCAGGCTACACAGATCATAAAGAGAGATTCTGGTAAAATCATTGTCTTATTTTAAATCTCTCCTTGACATACCGTTATGTTACAGTAAAAGGCAACGGAAGAGCGGATATATAGCCATTGTTGGGTGTGGCCAAAACTGGTGGTCATGTTGTTGCTAAAGCTCACTACCCTGTAGAGCAGTAGAGCAGTAGAGCAAGAAGGATATGATGGTGAAGTGGCGCTTTTGGTTTTCAGAGGAAACGAATAATGTAATGGATATTTGATTGTAGGGAGTATAAACTAGTATTGAAGAATTGCCGCCGCTGGTGACCTCGTTGTTTTTTTGTATTTTGTTTTTCTATTTGTTGATTTTTTAAAAAGTGATTTTGGAGAAAATGCAGTCCTTGTTCTTTTCTGTGTACCTTGTGCGTGTGGTTTATATATATAAAATTTTAGTGAGATATGAATATATTTGAACCTGTTCTGTAGCAACTCCAATGGGTTGTCGATCATTTTGAGTGTTCTTTTGGCAATAATAATCAAGCTAAGAAACATATATGTTATCAGATTGGGAAGATAGAACCATCCGTTTATGGTTCAATGTTGATTCCGTTTTCACAATACTTGTATGCCCGTGTGTGTCTCATCACGTGTCACCAGTATTTATTATTTTATGTTTTAAATGTTTATAAACATTAAAATATGTACATGTATGTTGTATAAATACGTATATATGCAATTAATCTACGTACTCACTGTGTTTTGGGGATGTTCTTCCAGAGTTCCTGATGTTGAATTTCTATTTCTTTTTTTGTTACAACCCATGTCACATTCAGACATCGTGCATGATAATAAATTATAACAGATACAACAATACTCCTTCGGATGGTTTAGGTCCTTTGCTCGAAAAAACCCTTTCCCGTAGACGCATTGTGAAATTTCTTTTCCAATGCTCCGATGTTGTTGGAATAAATCCGCTTTCGGCACACGGATTTTAAGTAGATGCCGTTTGATTCCTCTCCAAACACTATCCGGTAATCATGGAACGTTTAAGATTAGGTTGTAAATGTGCGCGGCCTGGGGTCGCCCTGGAAACAGGTTCGCTTGCTAAATGTCCGCAGGTCACCAGGATTTCCAATACACGCGAACTTATCCCCATCTTGGATGATTTTGAGATCTACATATTTATCAGTCGGCCTCGAATGGGGGGGGTAGCAATGCTATTTAGGAAAGTCCTGGATCTCGAGGTACGGACGCTCATCCAAAACTCGAAGTGTAAGTTGTTGGTTTTGGTTTTGGTTTTGATGGTTTTTGAGTAATCGCGAACATGGTCCCTTCAGACTAGTCAAAGTGTATGCCCCAACAAGGCAGGACATACGGATTTCTTCAGACGTTTGGATGTTTTCGTTGGGACATCTCGGTATTTTGTTCTAGTGGGCGATAGAACGCTAACTTGGACGCACTCCTGGAAAGGGTAGGGGAAAACCGATGGGAGCAGCGAGTATAAAGAACTCACAAATTTGTTTAGCTGCTTCCAACTTGCAGAGAGGTACCGATTGGATGTCCCAAATGCTCCAATGTGGACATTGGTAAACAGCACCGGGTTTCCAGATCGTATCTATATACTCTGTAGACCAGTAGACAAAAGTAGCAAATATTGTCCACATTCCAATATCGTCCGCTACACAGACAACACATTTGTGATCCGCTCAGTCGATTTAGATAGGATATATAGACAGGACGACGGGTACTGAAAGTTTAAACGGGTCCTTCGTTGCGCGTCCAACATTCAGAAACCGGGTGAGCATTTGTCGGGTGTAATCGTCAATAACACATGGTAGATATCCATGAAAAGGGCTATTAGAGTAGTGGCGGTAGAGATTAGTAAGGAAATAGCTTTAGAGGAAATAGGATAAAGGGAGACAGAGTTAAGAAGCTAGGCGAATCACTTCGAAGTGGCAAGCCTTTCGATAAGTGTTGTCAGAGGTAGGGCGCGTGCGCTAAGACATGAGAGGACGAAAGCCGTTTAATCGTCCCGGGTGGCAGAGGTGCGACTGAGCAACAGGTCCACAATTCACTATTTGACGGGCCAGGAAAAGCGCATGCTACACCCACCCAGTCGGATGTGTACGGAAATTTAGCGGCACTGCGCCGAATTGTAAGGAGAACGCTGTGCCTCGGAGACGGGATTTGATTTCGACTCCTACCTTGTCGGTATGCCACGCCCCCTTAGACCCGATAATATCTATCCAAAAAAACCTCTAACTCACGCGGAAGGAACCTTGCATGGGTAGGCCGCTGATCAATTTTGATCAATCAAAAGCTTTTGATAGGATAGAACTTCAATACTTGTAGGATGTTCTCGCGGCTGCCGGTTTCGGTCGCGTCTTCAGAGGATGTATCGGTGGTCAAAGTAAATGGCCGCCTATGTGAATAGTTTGCCATCGCTCATTTGCTTTGTCAAGTATACCCACTCCTTCCCCCTCTGTACGTGCTGGGTCTTCAGTCATTGCTAAGTAAGTTGGATATTTCCAGGGACATCCCGCGTGAACTAGGATGTGGAAGATTCGTATCAGCCTATACGGATGGCGTCACCGTAACTGACGACTCGGAAATCAAGGTGGTCAGCACTATTTCAAGTTGTACGAAGCGGTAACATGAGTAAAGATCAATCGAGACAAGTTGGTGGGCCCGCAATTCGTAACCTGTAGAGGCAGATCTATGCCATCCGACAGCGTTGTGGGATGCTGGACGGAAGGACGTGTTAGATTGCTCAGGCTCGGGTTAGATCCAGACATCCAGGTGAACAAGAACTGTGGGGAAATGACGAGCAGGGTGACCAGTTTCATCTACAACTGAGTTTTTCCACATCTCGTCTCATTGACTGAGGTACTGTCCTGAATCAAGTGTAGACCGAGAAAGTGTGCTTGTCACCTGGAGACTCGGCAAGCGCTCTCTGTCGGGCAATGCGGTAGGTAGAATTTCAACAATGGAGTTCTATCGAGGATTAAAGGAGGGCAAGACCGACGACGTTCTCATAGAAACTCTGCATGCCGGGAAGGATCAATTAGCTGGTCTATTCCGGACTGCTTTCTCGTCGCGACCTATAGATAACCTACAGAAATCCATAGCATGACAGTGGAACCAGCGAAATTTTCCGATTGGAGACAAGTTCTACAGGCACGTAAATGCTGTAAGGGCTACCAGATCCATATCTGCGCAGGAGGACGAAACCTTGTGCATGCACTCGTCCATTGTCAGGGTATCGCTGACTGGTATAGCATTGTCGAACAGCTGTTAAAACGTAAAGGACGGATCCGGCTATTATCCGAGTCAAATGTGAATATCACCTCGCTGCCTTCCTTTGGCCGGGGAATTTTATTATTTAATATTGTTGTTCATTGTTATATGTTTTATATATATGTACACGATATTCTATCACATACTGTATCACACCTCACTTGTCCCTATTTGTTTTGTGTTCGTACCGTGTGACCAATAAAGAATACAACAGTCAAGCTGGCAGAATCGTTAGCACGCCGGGAGAAATGCTTAGCGGTAATTTTTCCGGCATTACGTTCTGAGTTCAAATGCCGCCGAGGTCGACTTTGCTTTTCATCCTTCCGGGGTCCATAAAGTGAGTACCAGTTACGAACTGAGGTCGACGTAATAGAATACTCCCCTCCCCCAAAATTCCAGGCCTTCGTGCCCAGTATAGAATGGAAATTATTATTATTATTATTATTATTATTATTATTATTATTATTATTATTATTATTATTATTATTATTATTATTATTATCGTTATCTTCTTGAATCAGGATTCATCATATTGATGGCAAATATTATGTGTTTACCACACGTAACCTTTGATTTCCAGAGGATTTCAATAAGCCATAAATTTCTCTAAACCTTTCCGATTATTTTTCCTGTTTCTGAGAGACCAACAGTATGTAGTCTCCATCGGATAGTCCATCCAATTACCCTTATCCATTTGCCTATATCATCCCTCACATTCCACTATGCACCAATTACCATAGATAAAACATTTACAGGTTTCATGTTCCAAATTCTAACTATCTTAAATTTAAGGGGCTGTAGGTTTTTAATACGTCATCTACTTTCTACAGAATCCCAGTATTAAACGTGTATGATTGATTGACCAGTGTGCAAATTCGATTTCCCTTTTCCCTTACTGTATTATCAAACAAGTTATGTTCCATCTTACTTCGCTTCTGTTTTTTGGTTTGTAAGTTTCTTGATGTGAATTCATATGTTTTAGCGAATCTTGTTGTCTTGGGCAGGTCATTATGTCAATAATAATAATAACACTCACACTGGTTCACTATCACTTCTCTATTGTTAGTAAATTGCTTTAAATATTTACCAGTTAAATAATCGATTGTTTTGTAATGTGCTGGTTGAATAATCAACCGATTAATTGATTGTTAAATCAACACATAAAACATACTATAGATTATTTAGTCGGTTAAATATTTAACCATATGTCTAACATTAAAGAAGTGGAATTGAACCAGTGTATCTGTTATTATTATTATTATTATTTTCATGAACTTCCCAAGACCCAATAAGATATGTTCCATCCTTTCCGTTTGAACGTAACCATACCGCACATGCTTGCATGTTTCCGATTAAGGTACACATTCTACACGAGCATTTTGCCATGCACCTGGTGCTTCGAACCTGCTTTTTTGATCATCGAATGTGAAACTCTAACAACTCAATCGTGCCCCTATTTATCATATTCTCCCTGGGTCCACTCGGGCCATTCAGCAACAACGTGTGCCATTATTTCATTCTACTTACTCCTCATTTTTCTAACACCTTCTTCTCAGATACATTTTTTCTCAAATTGCTTGCTTACTGTGCTCGATCTCTAAGCTGCTGTAATAAGGATCTCTGTTTATGGTTTCGAGTGTCCCTTATTCAACCAGGATTTCGTTCCTCATTATACTCAATATCTTTCCAGAACTGAGTAGGGAAAAATTTATCTTCAATATGTTTAGCACACTCTCATTAAATTTATTTTGTCCCTTTCTCATTTTCCAGTGTTGATCACCTGTTCTTCCTTTACTGACTTAAGTAATTTCTGAGTTGTCCTGCAAATAATCTAGAGAGAAGTTCATTCTATCTGCACACACTCCTCAAAACCAATTAAGCCGCATTCATATTCGTCTTTCTTCAAATACAATCGTTTGATATAATCTTTCGTGGAGTTATCTCCGCACAGAGTAACATCTTATCAATTTTTTCTGTCAAGATTCTTTATTTCGCCTTTAATCCAATGCACATTCCTAGCTCCTTATATAATAATTATCAATGCATCTGAATTAATTGCTTCAATGACATTTCTAGAATTCAATTTTGACTTTCTCAATATATTCCTGACTCTCCTTTTATACTCTCTACTTACAATTTGTTTCACCTCTTCATGCGTCATTTTGTCCGCCTCCGGTATTTACAAACACTTACTCCCCCATCATTTCCGAATTTGTTTCATTGCTTTCCAATTGGGCAATTCAATTCTATAGCTTCCTGCAAGTGTTAACCATCTCATATCAAAAGTAGGCACTTTTCTAGCCCGAATTCCATTTCTACATTTGGGAAAATGAGAACGGTATGAACAAGACGTTGCAACTGCTTTTTTATTTTTCACATAAAGCTTCTAATCAATCATAAATAGGAAATGGATAACCTTCTGGTAGACCATAGGCTACATTTGTCTTTCCGCAATATCTAACAGAGCAGTTTCATGGCATTATAAGGAGTAATGAATATAAGCTATCACTTTGGAATATACCATTTTGAGTTTCACCTCCCAAGATTTTATTCTGGATTTTTGTTCTGACTAAACTCTCGTAGATATCAGATATATTGTGCTGAATATTCTTTAAGTGGGGTGATGTGAACATATACAGGAAAATTACTTATTGTTGAATGCCAAGAATTATAAAAAACTAATCCCAAATCGAGGTTAAATGACGACCGTAAATTGACTGCTATGTCAGGGTTCAAGTTCTTGCCGTTGAGAGAATGATTTCAAGACGATCTTGTAGATAGTCACGTATCATAGAATTGAGCAAGAACAATATATTGAAATGATTAACCATGTGTTTCAATACATTTCCCGTTAGTGATAATCCAATCGTTTACTCCAATGGATAATAACGTGATACCGTATGTGCAAGACAAAAATATCACTATCTTTGTTGGGTTGCTGATCATGGGATTATAATGTTGCATTCATTAATCATTTTGCAGGATTCAACACACGAACAAAAGACAAGATCTCGTTCGTTCAGATAGTGAGAGACCGGATTAAAATATTGACGATGGTTCTTTTATCTGTGTTAGATGAACAAAATTCATGTGAAGCAGCAGAACGATTTTATGTATACAATAAAAAAATAAATGAAATAGAAGTAGGAAATTAGGTAGACTCTCCAAATAATTTCTATGGTCAGAATCGACTTTAGCGAGAGTGTTTTTAATATAATACCTACATACTTATGTATGAATACATGTATGTATGTGTGTGTATGTATGTGTGTATGTATGCATGTATGTGTGTATGTATATATGTATGTATGCATGCATGTATTTGTGTAT
>JAOPUL010005356.1:4781787-4794924 GCA_027564515.1 Octopus rubescens
ACATACATACATACATACATACATACATACATACATACATACATACATACATACATACATACATAAATGCATACACAGACAAACACACACGCACATACACACACACATATATTGCGTGGAAAACGGACGTTAAAGGATGATGATGATATATCTATATATCTTTCTATTTATCTATCTATCTATCTATCTATCTATCTATCTATATATATATATATATATATATATAGCCCCATCTATATTGAAGAACGCAGTTAGATGCTAAACTTACAATATATACAAGTTTATGTATATATTAGATTATTACACTGACATTCTGTCACGTTGATTAAATAATATCATTTCAAAACAATACATAAATCGTAATTCTCATGTTCCTTAATATGTGTTTTATTGACTTATTTTATTTCGTATGTAATTTTCATTAGAATAATGCAATATATGTTGTTGGAAGATTTCGTGAAGGATTTTAACTAAACTACAAAGTTGATCACGAAATGTCGCTTCGTTACTGTATATAAACAACAATAGCTTAGAATTGGAAATGTTTCCTCATTTTACTCGTGTGTTGGTTATTAGGTGCATAAATGCCCTGGTTTTTGTACACCTTTCTTACCGATGGTATACTTCATTTAGAAATTAACGCTATTGCTGTTAAGGAAATGAATTTCTACCTGTATGGGACAGATACATTTGAATAAAGTATTTATTGATTGGCGTAACATACAATAGAACCCTACGCATTATCAGTGTTCCTTTAATTGTGTATTTTGTCACGTAGAATATAAAGATTATATATGCGGCTAAATATATGTCTATTTAATTTTTGCCTATTAATGGTTTGCTATATATATTGTACCTAGTGTTTGAATGTCTTCGAATATTTCATATACAAAGAAGTATTCTCTTTTTAAATTCTTACGCAAGATCAATTTTGGCAATTCTGACATTTCCTGGTCGAATGCTAGAGGTTATCTAAGTACATTTTCAAAACAAACATTTATTTTCGAACATTTAACCTGTCCACTGATAAAATGGTTTTGGCATGAAAACAAGATTATCATTTAATATTACTTAACTATTTACTCAGTATACAAAAAGTCGTGATAAATTCACGTTGCATATCAAACATATAATCAATCATACTGCTTTTCCATTATTATGCCAAACAGACTTCTTATTAATAGCATTGTATTTGAGAGATATATTCGGTTCTTCATTTAAGTTATTTCACATCAAATTATAGTGACTGCGAATATTTATTAGAATTTGGAAAGGCCAAAATAATTCAAAATATTCTATTCCATCTTTTTCATAGACTTAACTTTTAGAATATGTCCAGATTATCATAGGAAAGCATTACACCACAGTTGACATAGTATGTTCTGTTTGCTTAATACTTCCTATTTTATAATATAATCTGCAACATTCGTTATAACCATTTATGAATACAGCCACCTTAGTGAGTACTAAAACTTCTATATTACTAACTGCCTATGTTTTAATTGTCAAAGACATCGGCCACTGATATAATTTCACTGCAAGTACATATTTAGTAGATTCCCGTCTAAATTGCTTAAAATGTAGAAGTGTAACAAAATAATTTAGGAACATATTATAAATAATATTAACCGGAAGTAATCGTAAGTATTCTTAACTGCATCCTGTAGTTCTTAAATCGTGATGGCGAAATCTACACATAGATATTTATTTAGTTTCGACACACAAAATTGGAATAAATCTTAACGAAACACATCCAACACTGAAATTATATTTTTTGTTTAATATAAATGATGGGGAATAATTTACAATATTGATTAATCATAAATCATATGTCTCCTTTTGATGGCAAAATTGATTGATCGACAGACTATATATGTCACAGTCTTCAGAGACTTTTCTTTTATGTTAAACGTTTCCTGGAGATTGATAAAATAAATGCCAGTCAAGCAGTGTCTCATCGATAATGATGACATTCATTCCGTAAAATATGGGCGGTTGTATCAATTTAAGAAATCAATAAATTATCGATACACGACTCTAGATATTTGTCTCATGTTTAATGAGTTTAAAACGTAATGTGAATAAATGTTATTATACATTTTATTTATATTTATATTCGTTATACACGACACATATTAGGCTTGGTGCCTATCATCCACTGTATTTGAGAAGGATATTGGTCGTGGAAGCATAAGACTATTTAATTGAACTGTTCTTCTATTTGACTCGCTGTGCTATTGCTTGTTTACCACACGTAACATAATGAACAATATTCACTGTAGATTTGTTATTAAACCGGATGATGTCGGCATATGTAGATATGATCTGGCCTAAAATCGAACTGCTTATAGTTCAGATGCTTATTTTGAGAATATGTCTAAAGTTAAGTCAAATTTAAATTGAGATTGTTTCACACCACAAACGGCAACAGTTGTTCGTGCCGCTGATTAGTGCATGGTCTGTAATATAATGGGCATCACTCCAGTTCACCGATCCATCAATACGTTTAACGAAAGAGCCATTTCCTTAGCATTATGCTGAAATTGGCAATACTTTGTAAAGATTTAATAATCGTTTATGAAGAGAACAACACATGCGAAAGACGTTCATATATAAACAATGAAATCTAGAAACCGGTGAAAATATTAAAATTATCCCGTTTCGTTAGGAATTTAGTATAATCATAGCAGTCGAGATCGTGTATAAAGTTTTTCTCCTTAACGTCAGTTTAAGATTATATATGATGAATGGAAATTTATATTTAAATAGGTGAACATTTATATTTAAATAGCTGAAAATTTATATTTAAATAGCTGAAAAAAGCTATAATAAAATAGCTGGCATTCGAATGGAATGAATTTACATTGTCTATATTTTACTGAATTCTTTCTTCTTGTTAAACTCCGGAATTTCTTTATAGAATGTTTTTTGATAATTCATATATATTAATCTATTTTCTCAATGAAGAATATATACTAAAAAATATATATATTTGAATATCCATAACCAATTATACCATGTATGAGTTAATGCAGTAAGGATAAGTTTACAATCTCCGGATCGGTATTTTGCTACCGAGAGAGAGATGTCGTGTATAAACAATTTTATACGATATTTTCCCTGTTATCATGACCCAAGATATCTTGAGAGATGGATAAGGAGGAAGCAATACTCTAGATGTTTGTGTGCCTCAAGGAATACATTTTGATATATTTGCTCTCAGAGAAACCTGGATTGGAGAAAGTTGATAACTGAGAGACGAGATTGGAGAAGGCGTCACCATTGAAAACGTACTCGTAGATCGACGAACATTTTGTTGGTTTTCCATTCCATATACTAATCTTCCAAAGCTATCAATCACTCTGGCGATATGAACGAATTCTAAATATATTTAGTCGTAGCATACAAAATCAATCAACACATTTAGAAGTTGATATTCAGTTTGACTCCACTTCTCTCCTTCCACATTCAAACCGTAAAGTCTGTAGTAACCCGAGACATGAATATAAAACAGAATCATGCAAAAAGGCGGTTGAGTACAGTGATCGAACAAATCGAAAGGACTCTTAATATGAGAAGCAAATGGACTTTAATTCCCAAATATTTAGTGAAGATATTCTGACCAACACCATTACTATCTCTTCGCAGAACTTATTAAACATAATATGGTAACATCGGATGATGGAACACAACTCATTTTGACGTAGAAAGATTTCTAACAAAAGGATGTGCTATCAGCCAAAACACTCAAAACTATGAAAAACTTTTACAGAGAAGCTTGCGCGCACAACACATGCAATCGCCTGCATATGCAATAATATGATGCATTAGGACTACATCTACCAAGAAAAGATATTCATCATATCTGGATACCTTGCTTGAACAAATACACTTACGTTTCAAGACCTTCCAATGAAATATTCATAATTTCACAAACTCGATCATTAATCATTTGGCGGAGCTGAGGAAAATTTCTCACCTGCAATTTGCCTTTCAAGCCAGTAAGGATAACCGTACTGCCAACACAATAAGTCGCCGATACCAAGAAGAATGACTTACTTTTCCACAGAATGTAGCAGAACTCAGGCAAATTCAATGTTGTCTTCACTAAGAGACGGCCGCATTTCAGAATACAACACGACAGTTGAAATATAATTAATGATCTGACAAAGCATGCCGATTCATTTGTTTTAATGATATGGAAGGAAGCAGATGACTTGTCTGCTTCAGCAACCTTAATAAATTATGCACTTGTACATTTGAGGATGGTAACTAGTACAAATGTTCTTAAAAATCTATCTGATTCAGCTCAGGTTAGTGTTAGAAATATACTCCGAACATAAATCCATCTTCAACAAACAGGCAGTTTTCATTTTCCTGACAGGTGATGAGACCGATATGGACCTGAGGAAAATACAATCAAAATAAGATACTTGCTTTCTCCTCGAAGGCTTACATAAACATAAAGCTGCCAGAAATAATAGCAGCCCCAGCTGTAATACACGTATTAAATATCCTTCCTTTAGTACAAATGTTCCCAGTTATCATTGAGATTAGGATGAATCTAATGTTATAAACTGTAAGTAGAAACGAAGTGAAAGCAAAGAGTAGATATCAGGGTGTGATCACAGTTCTGTTCATTGCAGGCCGAATCATTGCTTGGATTATCTACAATAAACTGAGACTCGTTACAATGATTTTCTTTTGAACTGTCTGAGATACTCTTTTGTTTTAATCTAGTATCGTAGATCAAGTTAAGCCGTATGATAGAAGACCCGTGGTTTCTCTAGAGGAAATTATTCTCATCAGTTCAAGAAAATACTTGAATTTTCATGATTCTGTCTCTGTAAAACCCGTCCAAATGGCGCCTTGTGTGCCTTTTTCCTGGTCAACATACAGCAGTGTAAATCATGGATATGCTGTCACATCTCTAACTTTAATTGTATTTATTGCCGTTATCATACATCTCGTCAGCATCAAGTTTCCACCTAATTTTGAAATCACCTATTGAATCATTGGAACAGTTCAACTTTCAACAATCACCAATACCGGCACAACACTGTAACCCTCCAGTTGCTAGACCTTCGATATAAGTCCAATAACAGCACTTGTACGAACTGAGAAATAAAAGGCAAACCACCGCCCGCCAACCAATACTCAATCAGGCTCACATTAAACTGAACTACTTGTCAATCTGAAGTAGATGGAATTGGTACTCGTCACATTTTACCCTCTACTAATATCGTATGAACTGCACAGAGGAGCCTTATAAAGAGAAAGTGTTTACCACACACTAAACTTTGGAAACGACCAATCTTATAACGTTTCACCGATTAATATTTGCACCAACTTTTGTATATTTTGGAGAAGAATTTTGCTGCTGATAAACGCAAATATTCCGGGACCAACTCTTTAGAAACTAAAATATTTACCTGTATGTCAACGATTGTCTCAGTTTTCGCGTACATATTTAAAGTATGGACATACTAAACTGCCTTCTGAGAAACGTGGTAGATTTCCACATCACTGCATTGAAACACGCCTGGAGAAGCATTGGAAATACATTCGTAAACTCAGCAAAGACTAAAATCGCTTACTAATGAGGCAATCGTCTGTGATTTAGCAAAGTCGTTAAGCATCGGAGTGAATATCCAGTGGTAAATAATTCGAATGGTGGCGCTGTAGATTCAACCCCTACCCTTAATCGTTTAGAGGTCAGAATAAAATATTAATCGAAGGTGGTAAATTGTCAAAAGTTTAAAAGCATACACCCGAGAGCCTGGGGATTTTAAAGGTTGAACCTTGTACAAGCACTTGAGATAATTTCCCCATATCATGATACATTACTTCCTCGCTCAGAGTTGGATGCCAATTAACGTGGTGAGTGCACTGGATTCTTTCCTCATGAAAAGATAAAATAATTGTCATCAAAATTCCATCCGTATTGACAGGTAACTTTGTGTGAATGACTCATAACTGGATCTAAAGAATATTCTATTCTCATTTCAATGTAGAATAGCAAACAGATAAAAGCAAAGATGTATCACCTGGTCTGGCACATATTGCTATTTAGACTTGGAAAAATATGTGGTCTTGAAATATTCCGTAGAATTTTGATAAAATCAATATTCCAACAGGATAGTAAACAATCAGAAAAAATAATGTAGATAACATGAATGATAGAAAACGTAAGGTAAAATATATTCCGCACTCTGTAAATACTACCTACTAACACCTATGTAACAATTTGTACTTCGTTTATCAGCTATCAGGAATTCAGTGGAGACAACAATCATGGTTGTGAGAAGTAGACACTAGGAACAGTGATTTTGTTTTAAATAAGAAAATATGGAGAGTTTCTTTAAAAGACTGTAAGATGCTAATTCATTTTTATCCTTTGCTTTATATCTGTTTCTAGCTATAGGCGTCTTTTTTACGCTTGGCACATGTACAAAAAAGTCAAAGTCAATTTTTTTTAGTGAAATCTTAACCTATGGACTATTTGGCAAATGTCTACTGATCTACGTATTGGCAATATAGCATTATTTTGGCGCTAGGATCTATACGTGTGATGTCAACCAGATATAACATAACAACAAGCGAGCCAACTTGTTAAAAGCTTCCGACATTCAAGCAACATTCAACTTCTTCGAATAGTGAAAATTGGTATCGACCCAAGTCAGCGATTTCCTTTGACACAGCATGAAGCTTATTTCAATAGATATATCAGGTCACTCTAACGTATGGAAAATATAGGTGTCGTCTGAAAATGATAACAAAATCAATGCAATAATGAATAAAAGAAATACGATAATATAATTTCTATAAAATGTATTTCGATTTATCTACAAATATTTTATTAATGTGGAATATAACATATTTTGTGCATAAAATATATCTATCTTTACTTCGGATATTATATTTTGTCATTGAATCGCGTAATCGCAACTATGCCAGTAAACATTATTTCTTTGAATGTAAATCTGAATAAAGTGCTACACAGAACGTCTGTTTAATGATATAATATATGAGCAATTTACGATATATATTGCATTTTAATTTCTAGTTTTTCCGCATGAGAAATTAAAATATAAATTATAAGACGTAATGTTCAGAATAGATAATCGAATAGCGGATTAAATGTATGCTAACTAACTAAATTGGATTGGTTGTACAAAGGAATAAATTGTAGCATAATTTAACAGTAATGTGAATTGTTTCATACTTAATAATAATAGAGTAATATGAGGAAGGAAATGGTAATACAACTGAATAAATCACTACATTTATATCATTTGATCCCAACTCTAAACTCTGCGCATTTTATAGTGCATCATTTACACTATAAATTAACTAATTCGGAAGCATAGAATATTAAAATTTCAGTTTATAAATGAGACATGAAATGAATTGGCAAATGCTGTACTTCCATAAACCTTTCCGCTTTCCAAATTTCATCCGATGAACTTAATCTCCGTACGATAAATTTCATTCTTGGCTTAATGTTGTTGATGTTGTTATTGTTGTAAGTTGTCGTTTTGTTGTTTTTCGTGGTGGTGGTGGTGGTGTTTTTGGTGGTGGTGGTGATTGTGGCGGTAGTAGTAGTAGTAGTAGTAGTAATAGTAGCAGTAGTAGTAGTAGTAGTAGCAGCAGCATTTCGTTGTTGCTATTATAGTTATGATTATTTAATTATGTTAATTATGTCCATAGGAAATCACTATGCCCTAATGAACGGGAGGAATACAACGGGAAGTGAGAGAATTCACAATGGATGTGGTTTTATGATACGCATTAAATAAAGAACTTCACATTCATTGCAATGAGGATCGTGCAACCGAAATAAACTGCCATTTTTCATTACCGTTCTGAGTAATTTACGGAGGTTTATGGTAACGTCACTTCACAAATATCAATGGGTGCTTTATAAAAATATGGAAGGTGTTAATTAAAACTAATATTTAATTAAGATAGCATGAATAATTACTAAGTTAACTTGCAATTGTAAGGTTATATGATTATGGATATTAATAAGGCTTTGATTGTTGGATGCATTTATGACTACATAATGTCAACTCTCGTAAAACAAACATCCAAGTACATTGTATAATGTTATATGTTTCAGCATTCTGACATTTTATATTTGAGACAAAGAATATGTCATCTACCTCATAAAGGCGTTGTGAATATTACAATACAATACACTGCTGGACATCTAAATCAGAATACTGCTCAACGACAAAGCAGCCCTCCGAAAATACTCACAGTTAGCTTCATTACTAGCTGACATTTTATCATCAATGACATAAATATCGACATACACAGGAACGCATACACAATCCATATGGTATACCCGTCAAAATAACTGCAAAATCAATGGTTTTTAGCCTACATTAAGGAAGCGGAATTTACTGGGAGATTATTTGCATGCCAAATATCCTTTCTATACTAGGCACGAAGGCCTGAAATTTTAGGGGAGGGGAGTAATCGATTTTATCGACCCCAGTTCGTAATTGGTACTCACTTTATCGACCCAGGAAGGATGAAAGGCAAAGTAGACCCCGGCGGCATTTGAACTCAGAACGTAAAGTCGGAAGAATTGCCGCTAAGCATTTCTCAAGGCGTGGTAACGACTCTGCCAGTTCGCCGTCTCATTTGCATGCCAAATATAATAGTGAGGTATACCTAATAGATCATCATGCATGTCAAACACAAGTGAAAGCAAATGATAATATGTCCTGCCTGACATGGGTGAATTCACAAAGAGCATTTGTTTATCATTAAACCTGTAGGGAATGGAAGAGTGAATGTTCCACAGATGTTCCCAGGACGACATCAGCCAATGAGAAAACAGTGGACTGCGAATTTTCATAGTGTGTCGGCGGGAGAGGACGTTCGGGGAAAGGCGGGGATGGACCAAGCGACGACGATGTCGTCAAGATTGAGGTGGGGGCAGAGGGGCATTTTCTACCAAGCCGCTGTTCTCATCCACGATAGTAAGTAACTACTAAGTTTGGCAGCATTTCCAGTTTCGTTACAATGTACGAACAGCAACGAATGAGCAAATATTCATAAGGTCAGATTCATTTTTTCTTATAGCAGTCCGTAGGATGTACCATGCCTTCCAAGCAGAGGTTGCACCTAGATTTTGTGCCTAGGCAGTCTGGAATAGTCGCAGACAACGTTTGGATACCTGGACCCTTTAAAACTTGAAGCTTTGACATTAACACAGCCACAAGAAACATGGGCTGCTCCATCCTTCCCACCTGCATAATCTGGGACATTGCTCTGTTAAGATATATTTCGGGAACGCATTACAGTTCACACTCCTGGAATCGAAACTACAACTTTATTCACACTTCTTCATGATCATAACCGGCAAAATGTCAAGCGTATACATCTCGGTAGCATACCCTAAGATTTTGCTAATCCATTTAAACAACACCTCTACTGTTACATGTAGATAATGACATATCAGCCTTCTCATACTTGACCCAGCGCACCAACAAAATTGTAACATCCTGAGGGAGAGCGGAAAATATGTCCATTAAAGTGGTTGTGAATTTTAGAACATTGTCTGGTTACTCTGTCTACGACGCGACGAACAATGTGCTTCAGAATGCGCACATGCCTTTATGATATTGAATCAACGTCGTGACCACTGGATCTCTCTATATAACTTTCCTCACAGTTAAATAATTTTTTGATAATCTTTTTTATATTAATAATAATAACAATCATAACATGAAATGCTTCTTTCGCGTGAAAATGTGGTTGATTTCTTTGAATGCGTCCAGTTATAAATTAGAATATTCTTGTTGTTTGATTTGTGTATCATCATCCTACGCGACATTATCTTTATATGCACAGAAGATAAACTACTGTGTTCCATTTTACAATCATTGCACGTATGCATTAAAATAATGCAATGTATGCAAGTGCAGCAGAGCATCTTTCAACTTTGTTGAAATTATTGTTGAGTGTGGCTAAATTATACTCCCCGAAAATAATGTTTCTTTGTTTGTTTTGTGAGAAATAGATGATTGGATGATGAAATGTAAAACTGATTTATTGCTTCAATATGAAAACTAATTTTATTTATTGAGACAAAAATAAAATATATTGTATTTCTTATTATTGCCATGATAAATAGGAATAGAAAGTCAGTTTCTATATAAACTATGCTGTGCATATTATAAGTGAAGTGAAGTGGTCCATCATCCTGTATTTTATTTTTTATGCATATATTTCAATTTCACCAATTTCTACTACATAACGAAACAGCTTTCATTTCTTTAATCACTTCCTGATCGATAAAATAAGCACCCGTAATGTATATTGGCAGGGATTATCAGCTATATAACTTCTTATACAAAGGAGCCTTGTGATTAAAAATAAATCGATGACACATTTGCAGTTGCTTGTATTTTATTGGATTACAAACGAGCTTTGATTTCTTTTAATAAATAGAAATATTTTTTTCATCGATTGCTGATATTTGCTTTCAATATACGATTGAAGCAATTTAAAAAAAAATACTCAATATACATATGCTAGGAATATAAAAATTCAAGAAATTATTGAATCATACTACAATGTATTCATATATCCTGTAAAAGATTACGCCATACATTAATAAAATAGTTCAGGTATATATTTAGAGGAAACACCAGTGAGCAAAATAAGGAAACCTTCCACAAGGTGAGCAAGAATTGACACCATTTCAAATTTCAAAAACGATACTTATACGTAGGGTGGATAGTAAACCGGATATTTATTAAGAAACGCGGAAATTTGGAGTTGCTTTCATTACAGTCAATTTCTCATTGAAGACTATATAGTAGCTTAGCTATTTACCACGACTTATCACAATATTTATATGTAAGTATATACTTAGGCATATATGCATTTACGCATTTCTATAATCATTTATATGTATGTAAATATATACGGACACATTCATTCATACATACATACATACATACATACATACATACATACATACATACATACATACATACATACATGTGTCTGGGTTCGTTATTTGCATTGGAAGTAGTATTGGTTCAAAATAACAATGTGTATATCATACTTAACGTGAATAGGGAAAGTATCTCAAACATATCTATAGTGCTAAACGCAGAGACGTCTATAGGTTGATTTCGAAAAGAGCCCAGTAGTAACGGTGGAATTGCTTAATCTAGATTTCCGCTTATTTGAGCGTCATCAGTAGCAGATATCCACTAGCGACGGTACTTCTAGACAAATATCGCCCAAAGGATATAGGAAAAACTGTGATTAACAAATCAATGGTGTCGATTGATATTTTCGATAACCTAAACAGCCTCCTTCCTTAAACATTCACCAGCAGAACAAGTCACAAATGCTCTCTGTTACGAAAAAAAATATTTATGGGAAATATAAAATTTAGAAAGATGTGTTCTGGTAAAACATAAAACCTTTGTTTTATGTCTAAAATATAGATGTAAACATAACAATATCTGTATACATGTAAACATGCAACTGAAAACATAAATCTGAAAGCATAAAATTGAAAAGCATATTGATTTGTAATTGTTTTTATATATACAATGTTTAAAATTAAGGCATATGAATGTATTGCAAAATGAGTTGTAAAATCAGATATTTAGTGATTGTCGCATTAATTTAGTCATTAACTGATAAGATTCAATATTATTCCGCAGAATCGTTTGAATTTCAAGGAAAGCAGACTCAGCAGCAATACCCTATAGGAGTTTCACCCACCTTTTTTCTCTCATTACTCTTATCAATTTATTATCAGACCTCACGTTTATGGTTTCATCATTGTCAGCTTTCAGTCTGTTTTCCTCGGTTTCTACAGAGTCTTCTGCAGGATGGATAATCTAGAGATATTTCTCTCCGTTTTTATCAATTGCGAATTAGTTCATTGTGATTTATTTCATTAATTAGTTCATTATAGTTTATTTCGTTATGGTTTATTCATTATAGTTTCGTTCATTTGTATTTGGTCAATTAGTTTCCTAGCCATTTAAGATGTATTATTATCTTTTCAATTGTTTTGTTTGTCAGTATAATTAGTATCCTCTTTGTATGCTATTATTTGTCCATGTATTCTTATCACATATAAACATTTCCATGTTTGCTTCTTAGTATATTTCTAGCCATAATACTGTTATTTTTGTAGAATTCGTTTTAGAAGTTCTCTTTTAGTTGAGGAGGTATTCCTTGTATTTCTACCTCTTCAACTAAAACAGCGGTTTACTACTATCTACTTCCATCTACACACATTTACCCCCCCCCCCTACTTTTTATCTCACTAACCAAGACAAATCTTCACTGCCACCTCGCTGCCTATTGCCTATTATTATACCGCTACTATAGATATGCCCCTTCCTTTCAACCAAGCCCCACTCAATTTACTTGTATTCACTGCCATGTACTTCTCTGCCACCTCCCTCTTAAAATAACACCGCTAGCCACCATACAAGTATAAGTTATTTATATCCTTCTCCCTCGTAACTTCGAATTCCTTTATTCTAGTGCCTCACCTTTACAAAATCCTAACAACTAACCTTTCGTATTTCTTTCCATCTTTTGTGAAACCATCACAAATTTAATTCTATGTTCACTATTAATCTACCCTCCCACGCCTTTATCTTGATTTAACCATGTTACTTCCCCTCCCAAACCTTGACTCAGCCCCCCACTCATATCGATCCACCCATCTCCTCCTACCACTACTATGTCCTTACAACTCGCTACACCACACTATACCTATATAACTGCCTCTATCTTGATTTGATATGATTGCTGTCGATCTCACCACCCTGAAGAAGGAGGCCAATAACTTCTAGTGCGAATTTGCTTCCACAAACTCCTGGCAAATTCTGTTGCTAAACCACATCTCTCTGCTTTACGAAGAATCTCCCAACCCACAGAAACATGTGTCGGCTCTACAACACACCCCCCATTGCTCTTGGAAGTCTTGTTAACTAAGAAGGTTTTCTCAAAATCTAGATGAATCTGTATATTCATACTTGAATGCATCTGAACATTTCAGTCTTTGCCTCCTTCTTTGAATATATCCCTATATATCTATATTCCGATTATTGAAATTTACCTGTTCGTTTACTTAAT
>JAOPUL010005356.1:4804252-4820262 GCA_027564515.1 Octopus rubescens
CCTCTTCCCCCTCCCTCCGCTTAATGACCACAAGTATAGTTTAAGTAAAGATAGGTCATTTATACCCATCATCATTTGGCAATCATTCTTATTGCCCTCGGCACCGGTTTACACTCTCCAGATAAGGGCTCGACCCTAAACTCCTCAACATCTTGCTGATGTTGAGAGGTATGGATTATTTACTGAACGTTAACACATGCCCTGTAGCATTTCTAAACTAAAAGTTGATTAAACACGCCATCCTTGGTGAAACGTTTCAGTGTAATTACTATCGATATGCTTCCCTCAAGGAATATCAATATTTCTCGCTAATAGTTAATACACGACGAATAAAGTAAGTAAAGATCGATGATATACATTGTCTAATATATTTTAATTATCTTGATAATTATTGCTAAAATGCTCAATGTATTCCCCATTTAATTAGAAGCTTTCCTCCCACAGTGTAAACATATATGTTGACTTTTCTGTTAAAAAACTTCAGTAGGCATGGTGCAAATCTTTGTTGTGCTGAGTCATTCGTGTCCCACATTTTCACTCATATTTACTAAAGAATTGGTGCTGTTTATTAGTGTCTCTGCTTTCAATACATTATTTTCTATTATAACCTTCCCTTCAGTAAGCTACATTTCTCAATTGAATTATTTCTTACTCCTTTTGTGTGTGGGCAGGTGGTATGTGCTTGCGTGTGTCCGTATGTGTGTATATGTTTGTGTGTGTGTATGTGTGTAGTCCTGACACATGACGATTCGGTTATGTAGACTCATATTCAGAATCATTCAAAGTATACATAACATTTTATAATATACGATATATGATAGAGTTTATCCTTTCATAATATCATTGGCAAGGCACATGGAGTAGCACCTTGTATTAGCAGATAACATCCCCTGTAGAGTTTACAGTCTTAGATATAAGGTCTTCGCATTCGCCTCTTCTTTCCTGTTGGCAAAGTCTCTAGTAAGCTGTATCCAGATACATCAGTATCAACAATACAAGAGGATGTAAAATGTGCTGAAGTTTGTAGTAGAATGTGACTTTTTACATAATTGGTTTGTATGTAAATATATATGAAAGAAAGAGTATAAGGAAAACAATTAGGAGCAATGAAGTATACAATTTCTCTTTTATTGGGGCTTTCTCTTTCATGTAAATATATCTTCGAAACTATATTACCCAGGTAAATATAATTCATGATGATCAATTAGAAATATTTGTATTGTTAATGTCAGAGGAATTCCAAATCTCACACAAGCTTTACATCTTTATTCGCTGAGTAAGCTTCGTATGTGTTTCTTCGTTTTATAAAGAGATTCGATCCTTTCATCTTTTGTCTTGTTATTATTACAACATTTTATGGGAGTCAATAAAATATTTTAAACAATTTTTACTACTGCTTTGCTTTGTTGTGTTCGGAAATACAGTGCTTAATTACTTTCCGTAATATTCAACTAAAATAATACTATGTGACTGGTGTAAATTCTAATATGTTTGTATACAAACGTTATAATGATACTCTCTTTCAATGGTATCTGAGTCATTCCTCATCAGTTCAAACACAATCGTGTTCCTCACGTGGTGTAGTCAGATAAGTGAATTGAAAAACTGAATAACACTGATGGCGTGGCAATCCCAAAATAAGTCCGAACGGGGTCAGGAGATAGTTCACGTATTCGCTCTACCTCTTTAATTACGTTGTTACATATATAAAATATTAATTAGGTTAGTCCAAATTACGTTTTAGAAGTGTTGACCTGGTATATGATGTAGTAACTCGTTGATATACGTACACACGTATACCTCTGATTATGCCAGTTTCCTTCAGATTTTGGCTTACAGGATCAAGAGATATACAGGAAGAGCAGGAAGGCTACCGGAACATAGGCTGCCATTGATCAAGGCGGACCACATGGTGTGGTAGCAGAATGTTAACAAATAATGTCAGTTCGGTCTTTAACAGTGAGGCTGGACAGGAAACTGGCGATGCCAGAATATCTCTGTTTGGGGTTATTACGTTAAGAGGGCTGGTGAGTGTGTAATAATGTGTATATCTGTGTATAGGCACACGCATGCACGCGTGGATATGTACACACGTATGTGCATGTGTGCGCACGCGTCTTACATGTGCGTCTGTGTGTGGGCGCTCATGTATAGGTATTTGTGTGTGTGGGTGTAGACATGTTAGTGGTTATATAGGTGAACGTGCGGATGTGTATGCATATGTATGTGTATGCATGTGTTGTGGTTGCTAATACTTAGTTTGAGTATGTGGTTTCTACGGCTAGTTGGTGTATGGGTGTGTGTGGGGATGTGCATGTGTGCACTCCGCACACACACTTATATGTGTGGATGAGTGGATCTGAATATGCTATTGGCTGTGTGGGTGTTGGTATCGGTGCGTACATATGTGTGTGTGTGTGCGCGTGTGTATTGGGTTTTAAGATATAAGTTGCTGGGGTATTGGTAGTATGTCGTTTATGTGTGTGTGTGTGTATGTGTGTGCATGGGTATGTTTGGAAGTGCGTGTGTGCATTAGTTAGTTGAATGTATACATGTAGGTGTGCCTAATGTAGTTAGTTGAATGTATACATGTAGGTGTGCCTAATGTAGTTAGTTGAATGTATACATGTAGGTGTGCCTAGTGTAGTTAGTTGAATGCATACATGTAGGTGTGCCTATGAGTGTGCGTGTGTGTGTGCGTAAGCATGTGGATTTGAGCGTGTGTATGCGTGTGCATGTATGCGTGTGGGAGTTTTACGTTTGCACGGATGTATTTGTGTGTGCAAACGCGTAGTTATATGTGCGTTCTCATGTGTACGTGTATATGTGTAAATGTGTGGGGGAATGTACAGGAGTATATGTCTGAATGCATGCGTTGTATTACGTGTGTTGTGTATATGATTAACCCTTCTTAAAGCGAGGTAAGTATTATTAGATACCATCAACTCCGACATCAGAAAAGCCAAAGTGTTGATTTAATGGGATTGCGTACCTGTGTCTTCGAGAATAAATCAGAATGCAGATTCAGGCAGTTCGATATCGTAGTCTTTGACCCATCTGTATCAAAACACCTCCTCCTGAAGGCCTTAAATGTTGCTAAGTATTCCACTAGCATAAGTGATCTCGATGTCAGAATCATCATGAACGCCGGAAAGTCAATCCATGTTCACGATGATTCCATCCAGTAAAAAAAGGAACGATCCACTGTCCCAGGTTTCTATGGTCAGCTACGACGGGGCTGAGATCGCCGAGATTGTAAGGTTCGGTTTATTCATTTTGGATACCCCCAAGAAACGTACGCTTGCACACAGGTCTTACCTCTATAGAGACGCCGGCATGGCATTCTGAAGCCATAGGAACGGTAACGCCATGGACAAGTTCAGGAAGAGTATTCAAGGAATTCGGCTTGTCCATAACGGTTACCACCAACATGACAAGAGCCGCCTTCGACCTTAAACCTGAACACGGGTAAGTAATACTCGTACTGGAAACGCTACGAGGAAACTGTAAACATCCACAGGAGCTCTAACCCGCACCATAATTAGAAATCTAGCCCCAAGCGTTAGCAGAAAGGTATCTATCTAAACTGTAGGCCGACGGGAGATCTTTAACGACCCTCACTAAAATGATGCTTTATCTAGAAGTTGGATCACAGAGAATCATTCATATATGGATGACAACCCTCTCGCCGCACCCGAAGAGGATTACAAAAAGAAATATTATCTCGTCCAATCCTCCATTCTAACTACAGGTTTCCGCTAATGTAGCTAGGAATTCCTGTCATTGATTAAGAGGCGTTTCCCCAAAGGCCACAGCTACGACAAACTTGTCAACCAACACAAGGTAAATGTGAGCTACTCCTATTTACACAACACCGCTTCTAATATTGCAATACACAAAAGACGAAAACATAGACATGTACATCCCCAACCCCTACCTGCAACAGCCAGAAGCTTACAACATACCATCTTCGATGATCCTCATTCTCAAGCGCTGTAGCCAACAGAGCTACCCTTACACCTTCCTATCGTATCAGAAGGCACTATACGGGCATGATGGCCAACGATTTCAAGGGAAGATCCACACAGCACATGCATGCGCTCAGATGTTTGTCCCGCTTCCTCTGGAGGATCAATGCCCTCCAAAGTGAGAGGCCCAGCATCAAATGGAACAATGTTGACAAGGCGCCAACCTAATTACCAGGTGCCCCCCAATTGCCAGCTCGGCTTCCGTTAAAGACAACATATCTTCCATCCACCCGCAGTATCTATCAACAAGAAATAGGATCTGCGCTATTTTTTTCAGCAGCGGCATGCATTCATGGTGAACTTCAAATCACGGTTGCCGATAATCCGTATATACCACCATAAGAGCGATTGCCCCACCGCGCTGGCTGATCAACAATCTAGGACTGGAGTACGACCAACAAAGACACGGTTACCAAACGCCAACCACCAGTAACTGCGTAGGCTGAGTCCCACGAACTTGTGGATCACCTGAAAACCTCTAATCCCGCAGCAACATACGGGGCATCTGCACACATATACACACAGATATACATAAATAATATATATAAATATATATATATAAACACAAGTTCCCACAGGCAAGCACATATTTACACACACACCCACACACTTACTCCCAATCATCTCCCCACACATACACACACACATACACGCGTATACTTCCAAACATGCCCCCACACATGCATACATACACAACAACACAAGCGCACGCACACATAACCACACATATGCGCACACATATATCAACGCACACATACATCCACAAGCATACATCACACCCGTATACATTCGTGAGTACACACGCAGTATTCATTCTGGGTTAGGAAACGTCCAAGGAAAGCCGCTGGATCTGCCTCAAACAATGTCAGATTCTCCTGTGATGTGATCAGCCTGGTGCGCTTTTGATCACATTTCAGATGTGGAACCCACTGAGCAGAACCCTTCGTTATAACAAGTTAATTATGCAGGATATTCTCAAACCTCTCACAAGATATGCTAATAGCATTGGCTATTTAATGACTAGTCAATATCCTGTCAGCGATCAATGTTCTCCACGGCAGTGGCAATTGCAGTATAACCAGACCTTGGGTGCTCTTCTAGAATCTCCATACTGCTCCTAAATTCATCTACCCGCTTTTGCACTGTTGATAAAGCTGGAGTGTCACCGTCGACTAATATAATAAATATGTCAGCATGAATGTCATTGGGGTCTAAACTCTTTTTCTACAGGTTAAAAACACGATGTAAAATTTTGTCCATTTTCTAAAGAAATCTCTATCAGCTACTTTTGAAGTCATTAATAAGAAGCGTTGAAATTCATGCATGAATGAATTCCTTCATTATCAGCCAATGAACCTTTCAGTCCACCGTCGTAATTGACTAGCCCTATCCCCAAAAATCTCAGGCATTGTGCCTATCGTAGAAACGATTTAAACACATGACTGTTTGGTGAGTTAGTGTGTTACACACTACTGCATGTTTGTGCTACAACTCTTTATTTGGCAAACATTTTCCCTAAAATTACTAAAACAAAAATTGTGATGGCGGTGAAGTATTTTTACTTCGAGTCTGGGGTTGCTTCATTTATTCTATTTGTTAAACAGAGAATAGGAATAGTTAATGCGTTCAATATAACTATTAGGAACCTCAAACTGAGCATAATTTCAATTCGTGTCAATTCTCGAAGTTCCAATATTTACACTACACCATAATTTGTGTTAACTAATAATTTATACTATAAATAGTTTAGTCATCACTTATAAGGAATGGTCATAAATTATATATGATAAATATAACTTTCAGTAATGAATATATAACACTTAACTCAATCTCTTCTGAGTAAATATGTTTTCTGAGTCATATGCTCGCAGTAAATCTTAGCGAATGTTCATATACCTTAATTAGAAAAGAAAATGCCCTCTCCAAACTTTAAAGAAAGCAATATGTTTGGCAACTGTACTCTGTATAGAAAAAGAGAGAAATAGTTCAATGAATTATTGCTCATGTTTTGAAATTACAACAAGACATTTCAAACGTTGAATTCGAGTTTAAAACATAAAACAAAATTTATTACTTTTTTCTTAAATCTTAGTTGGCAGAATTACATTGTGTCTTTAGTCTCCAGTTCATAATCGACTTGAAAACAGTATTATTTTTTTTATGCACAAGACATAATTCAAGTGTCTTTGAAGTAAAGAAATGCGTTTCTTTAGAAACAATCTTGACTGTAAAAGCTCGCAAAATTTAAACAAAATGGCAGTGTTATTTTCTTTTGTAAAGGTTCGCAGATAATATTCTTGTATAATGGCGCATGCCAAGTATTCTTCAAAAACGAAAATGGTGAAAATAATTCGCGTGAGTATGAAGAAAATATGAAAGGGAATGCATCTCTTGAAAGAAAACAGACTTAAAATACGCTTTCAAAAATATATATTTTCTCCTCGTGTGTTTCAGTGAAAGTTTATTTCATTGAAGTATATCGACAAGTAGAAATGATTGTGCATTTCAATGATTTAACGTATATGCTCATTTGTATGTATGCATGTGTAAAGAGAGGTTTTGAATAACAATTTTCTTGCAGGTAATTTAATATTTTTTTTACTATTTTCTTTAAATTTATTTCACGAAATTTAAAATATATATTTCATGATGAATATTCACCTAGTTAATGTTAGAATAGTGGCAACACTATTGATTTGAAGAAAATATTTGCAACATATCAATGATAGTTTTCGAAGCTATAGAGTTAAATTAAAGCACAACGATTCTTTATATAGTGAGTCCTCCTTGCTGTCGTTTTGTTTATTCTTAATTGTTTGCAGCCATTAATGTTATTTTGATTCTTTTGAAAACGTAGCTTCTCTTATTGTTGTTGTTGTTGTTTTTTATTGTTGTTGTTGCTGTTGTTGTTGTTGTTGTTTTTGGTGTTTTTAACACTCGATACCATTCTTCCTACTGATGTTCCTGCAGGTATCTTTGTGTTGTTGCTTTTAGGTTAT
This sequence comes from Octopus rubescens, assembly GCA_027564515.1. Classification (NCBI taxonomy): domain Eukaryota; kingdom Metazoa; phylum Mollusca; class Cephalopoda; order Octopoda; family Octopodidae; genus Octopus; species Octopus rubescens. The sequence goes on from JAOPUL010005356.1 coordinate 4,811,280, forward strand.
TCTTTTTAACACGTCTCTCTAGTAGTCGATGTTTATAAACCAAAGCTTGATTTTCTACGACAACGTTTTTATTACCACGCCCAAACATTCAAATAAGAATTTTCACTTGATTTTTGTAAATCCAAAATTGAATTTCCAACAGAATTCAATGTGATTTGAAATAAATATCTTTTCAACTTTTAAAATAAATATATAAAACAAAATAAATCGCATGTATTTGGGTGTTAGTATCATTTCATTCTGTGAGACAAGTTTAAATGCAAGGCGTGACTACATCTATAAAAGCGGAAGGCATTGTGCTATAAAAAATATTCTCATAGAGAACAAAAAATAGAATAGCTATTTGCTTCGCAAAAATTTGATTTCTATTAACTACGAATATCAAGTTTTTGTTGGCCCGTTGTTGCATGTTTTTTTTTCTTTTCTGTGTTATACAATCTATTACTGGCAAGCTGAAAATAGATCCCAGTATTCGTATGGTCAGTAACGTAATTTCATTTACACACAGACAACTTTGCACTAACTGTTGAGTGCGGCGATTATGTTACAAAAGGTGATGGGGATTTTGCATTTGGTGGCATTACAAGCTAAAAGAATTGATTGGATTGCATGCTTGCGTTTTATTTATGTGAAAAAGAGAACGTATAAAATGCTGTCAGTATTGAAACGAACACTTCTGATGTAGTGACGTTATCTATAAAATGATCAGTTAGAAGAAACAACACCGACACACGGACTATTCTATAAGACTTAATAAAATATTTTAATAATATTACACTTATTCCTTGTATTTAATCTACTGCATATACCGATTCAGAAAAAAGGAGCAAAACTACATTTGGCAACACATTTAGGCATTTTCGTTTCAACATAGGCAAATTTGAACTTTAATAAGTATAGTTTTGTTTTATCTCCTTTAGCTAAAATCCAATTTCTGGAGTAGATTTTATGTGAGGTATACTGTCATAATTCAGGTGCTATTTCTTTTTGTTACCTACCGACAGAGATCGATATTATAAGATATCTCGGATGGCCCCTAAACTATAATATCTGCGACAGTTGGCTCTTAAAATGTTTATCCTGTTTACAAGATTAATCGATAGCGATCTAAAATTACACTTGAAGTATAAGTAACACTATATCACTATAAATCGTCATATGTCTCAGGGTTGTACATCTGTAGAATTATGAAATATTTATCTAAAAATGGAAAACACTCAATTTAACTGCTGTTCTTTAAAATCTCCGAGAAAAGATAGTCCCTACATGTTTTAATGAAGAAGTAATTCATGTATATTGGCACTTTATTTTAACAATGAACAACACTAAAATATAGTTTGTTTAATACTAAAGGAAAGTTAGTAATTTCTTGGCAGTATTTATTGAACATCATACAACATATTTCCACGTGAAACAAACACAATCCACTTAGCAATGAAACACTTCAATAGTTTACAACACATATTATTACAAACAATGTCACTGGTCAAAACATTTCAAGTTATTGACTATAAGCAATATTACAGTTGAAGGTAGATTGCTTATCTTCTTATCAATACGGAATCTATACAGTCTTTAACTGTAATATTGTTCTTATGAGTTCTATATATTAATAGTGGTTGTTTGCATAATTGTTTTTATTCCGCGCTTGAGTGAATATGCTGTTGGCAGTAAATATAGCTGGTTATAGATAACTAATAAACTTGTTATAAATAAATAACTAATATTTATTTGGCGGGATATGAAACTTAAACAGAAAATCGTTTGATACGTAATACGAAGATAAATATTTCAACCACAGAGCAGGAATAAGAAAGCTGAAAAACACCAAGCTGTTTTTGTTTATTATTCACAATATAAATCATATATCTCTGCTTCTTCTATTCTAAAGATCATTGGGAATATCATATTTCCAAATTGTTAATCAGCAAACGGTTCACTATTTTGTCAAAAGCAATATGTGTAAAACTTCAGAGGATAGTAAGTAATATTGAGTAACGTTTGATCGATACAATCAGTACTATACATATACCTTCCAATTCAGATGAAGTCTAAAGCGGGGATACGAAACCGAATCCTTATCCAGGGGTTCGGTTTCGAATCCCCGCATCAGTCGGATTATCACGAGCAGTCAGACATCACGAGCAAACCACAATAGTTTCACATGATCGGTCTATTAACCGACAAATCAGCTTCAAGCGAGGGTGTGGATAGGTTTCCTCGAACATTCTACAAGTGGATTTCCGGTTCCCTATAAACAAAAAACATTCGGCGCGTATTTCTACCAGCCAGATGAACCAGGAAAATGGCTAAGATAGATAACAGGGAACATGGACCGCACGAATACAGCAACATTCTTTCCAGTAACGTTGGACAATCGGCAGGTTGCAGTATCAATAGCTCGCGATAAACTCCAAGCAGTACTGCTTTCCCAGTATGTAATTATATGTAAAAGGACAATGCAGCAGTTTTCTTTATCTGCGATAATAAAATCTTGTGATAAATATTCGCTGATGTTATCCAGTTAATTCTACCCACAGCCCAAGAAAAATATTTCCATTCATCAATTCAACCAGTTACTACAAATGCCTACGACGACACCTAAGCGACAAGTCCATCCATTATTAGTTACTTACTACTTTTGCAAATGTGTTTCATTTTTATAAATAGTTTGTATCATAGTACAATTATACTTCCTCATACGATTTCATAGTCGTAAATATGGGTCTTTAATATATCAAACCACTTGATGATATGAATTTAACAATCGAAAGAGATTATATTATGGGTGAGGATAATATTCGTCATTGATCACACTTTGACAAGTAAAGATATCGGAAAGGAACTCCAAAATGCTATTCACGCAGTGAAATGTTATTTTCTTCATCTCGTGACAGAACAAGTCTCGAAATGTGAATCGTTTACCGTGAATCTATTCAGTTATTTAATTGCTGCAAAGAAAGAACATGTAAAATGCCATCTGTAAAATCGATTCAATATTGTTCAGATTATAATAGATAAAGCGTTTTATTCCAATGATATGGCGTCAATAGAATTTTGAGCACAAGCTGGGGCTAAGAGGTGCAAAAAAAGAAGATAACACACTTCTGCTGAAAAAACAACAAACAACACTGAAGTAATCGTTGTAATAAAAAATACAACAATTATTTGTGGCGGCAAAAAGGAACCCCAATTTATGTAGTGCTGATATAGAGTGAAATAGCTGCTGTGCCAGTAGTAGTAGTAGTAGTAGTAGTAGTAGTAGTAGTAGTAGTAGTAGTAGTAGTAGTAGTAGTAGTAGTATAAGATGTATTTCTTTATCTTGAAGACTGGAACTTTCCGTTGACATATTAACTGGTATTGCTTATTATGTTTATATCTCAGATAACGAAATAAACTTCATTTCAGCATGGTTGTTTGATTGTAGGCTTAAGCATTGGTATATCAAAAGACATAATTTCGCTACTTATGCAGAAAGACGTCAGATTGACTGTGATATATCTGTGTGATAGCCTTAATAAGTAAACTAGTTTAATATTAAAATACGTTGCGTTATTTCTATTAACAATAACAGTTCAGTTAAAACTATCCGATCCAATTTTTAAGCCGACCTCTCAGATGTGTATACTGTCTATCTCCTATATATATTTCAGACACTTTTAGGTGAAGCAGTTATAACTATCCTGGTTCATTGTAGTTATAGTATATTATTATAAAGCCAAATGTTTCATTCTAAATTGAAACATTTAACTGTGACAGCACTGTGAACACACTCAACTAAACGCTGCTTTTCACAGCGGACATGTTTTCAGGCTGCAGTCGCGGCGTGAAGACGTTTGGAAGCACGCTACGCAATAAGGTTCTCTGTTAACCAAGGCAAAACACACTGTAGCAACTTATGAAATGGCTCAGCCAGAATATGATTACCTGGCACAAGAGGTCAGGCAGATCAAGACCAGCGAGAGGCTTATAATGATGGACATTTTAGAAAGAAAATAAGTACCAGTTTAACACTGGGGTCGATGTGATCGACTAATCCCCTCCCCCAAAATGACTGGCCTTGTGCCTAAATCAGAAACCATTTTAGAAAGAAAATGCATCATCTATATCCACTATGTTGCTTCTGGCCTTCCATAAAGAGTACGCCGTGGAGTGAATTCAGGCGGAGATTTCGCCGCAGAACACCTTCAGCAGGGCAATGTAGCAGTCCATAATACCATCTTGGTAGCCACCACGTTGACAGATATGGGCATGAAAACTCTCTATTACCCTCCCTACACTTTAACATATGTTTATAACATGTTTATAACAAGTAAATAGGTGCATTCATGCAATGAAGCCTCAATATAATGAATAGGTTTTGAATTTAACAAAATATAATTCTATATTCTAGGAATTCGGAATTTTGAGTAAAATGTGCGGGAATATTCTAGCATTGATGAATCCGCCCCCCCCCCCAGACAGTATAGTACTGGGATTGGTTTCGATGTTTCCGAAAGCATTTAAGGGCTTAATGATATATAATGAGTCTATAAGGTGCCGCTACTTCCTCCAACAAAAACATCTGCAAGCAAATAGGAAAGATTCTTCATTGATACTCATTAAGCAAGGAAAACCAGCTGCAAATCGTTTATCAGTTCATTTAACATTGACCGAAACAATACAGAACTGTATGTGTCATATATGAAGCTCTCTACATGTTTACCTACTTCTCATTGTCCATGTGTTTGTTAAGATGTGCCGCATTTTAACAAGTGTTTCCTCATTAAATACAACCAGAAAACGATGCTGGATTTGTGCTTTATATGATGTGCTAGCTTATGATAATAGTCAGAAATTGATTTTAATTCAATTGTTATAAATAAATCCTATTATACTCTGCTCATGGATGCGTGCAATGGATTGTACACAACATAAGCAATCCATGGCCGAAAGTTCAATATTTATTTCTTAGACACTATAGCCACTCCGTAATGAGTAACCTATATTTTGGCGTTACAGTTTTAGTTCAAAGCAATGGGGAACCATTTTTCTTTTTGTAATGAATAACAATTCCGCCCTCGATATGAAAATCAAGCGATCGTGAGACTAAATCAAAACAACAACTAAAAACAAATTGCGAAATAATTTAGACTGTTTTATTTATTTGTCGTTTTTTATTATTTAATGGCGTATTCATAAACAATAATTTTTTGAGGTATTTGTTTGAAGCCAGATATGGACGATAGCATCAATTTAATAATACAAATAGCAACACTGATTGGTATGTGTTCAGATACTGAAATCGGAAACTAATTGCTGTAAATAACTAATAATAAGTTATCAAAATATCGATTAATAGAACTGAACAATCTTAATTTAAATTTTAGAAGTTATCGGGGACAAATATGTATATGTAGGAAAATATCAAATGCATACAAACATAATTTGCGATGCTTAATAAAGAAACATTAACTTCAATAAATTATCTTGATCTTCAATCAAATCGCCTGTTAGCTTATGAATATTATTTGTATTTGTAACAGAAACGAATATAATGAACTAGGTATCTCCTTACAAGGGGAATTCATATATTATACTTATATGTACATTATATTATCATTTACGTAGTAACGTGGATGGTAATATTCACATTATATAATTAAATATATTTGATATTAGCAATTAAATTCAATTCAAGCTCAAGTTTAAATCAGATGTGCTAAAATTTCGTGTGGCTTAAACAGCTTGCTGACAGAATTTATTATTACTTGTGCGAAGAAACGTTTCTACAGAAATCATCAATAGTTGATATCCTCACCGCACAGAAATATTTTCAATGTGAATTTGAGCCGTCTGTGTTGGTATATACACATCTTTTCCTATGGCAACACTGCGTTAGCGGGATTAGATTATTTACTAGTTATTGTACTAGACACATATACTGTGCTGAAATACAGGGATAGAAACACAGGAAAGCGGTGAAAGAATAAACTTGTGTATCTGAATTGTAGTGATAAACAAGACTTATAGTGTAATATAAATTCAGAAAACGATTATACTCAAAAACAATTTAACATTTGAAATATAATACTGGTTACTCAAGCATCTAAATGAGTGGCATAGACATTTGAAGGGGATTCACATTCAGAACATACCAGGTTACAAATACGAAATATTAAAATTATTAAACTGTAAAGCGTGGCTGTGTAGTAAGAAGTTTGGTTCGCAATAACATATTTCCGGGTCCAATCCCATTGCATCGCAAGTGACTTCTAATATAGCCTTGAGTCGAGGAAAGCTTTGTGCGTCCGTTCCCCATAAAAGGGTTGGCAACAGGTGTTGGTATGAACTACTCACCTTAAATTAGTGGTTTTCATATTAGAGACCGATATCATTTCCAGACTTAAAATTAATCAAAAAACTGGTGTCAATTCGTTCGACTAAAAGCTTCTGCGTGTCGTAAAAGGTGATTAAAAGAAGTTCAGATTGGGATTGAAATCCGATGTCGTACAACCCTCAAGAGCATCGACTACACATGAGTGGTGGGTGGTTGTCATCTGAGTGGTTCAAAAGTGTAATCTGCCAGAAGTAGGGAATTACGAGCAAATGGTGGATGCTGCAACGCGCTATTACAGCGTATGTGTTCATACTACTACTACTACTACTACTACTACTACTACTACTACTACTACTACTACTACTACTACTACTACTACTGTTGCCGCTACTACTTACCGAGCCATCATTTATAAGAAGATAGGGGAAAAAGAAGTCTCTACAATGTGGACTGAGAGCCTTTGGACAAGGACCCAAAAGTAACGGCAGCAGTTTGGGAGGTTAGAAATATCAATGCATGAAGACATTCTTTGCAAACCCGATAGTTGTCTTGAAACATCTGCGTTGTCGTTTGGTGTTTTGTAGAAATTCTCAAGGCGTTGCATGAGTTCATTTTGCCCGAAATCTAGTGAACGACTTAGTGTATTTGGTTATGTTGGGAGGGCGGGTGATTCTTACATGTGGGGATGATTCGTAGGTGTGGAGGTGATTCTTAGGTGTGAGGGGTGATTCTTAGGAGTATACGGATACGTTTGATTTCCGTCACCCACCAAATATGTAATGAACAGCCTAAAAAGATGATTTCCGATAAGTCGGAAGTGAAACATGTGCAATGCCAAGGTTAATCTACATAAAATTAGCGGAGCACCGACATGTGTTGAAGGGATATAGGGTCAAGTTAGAAGGCGTGGACGAATAAACTGGTGGGTGCATGTGTCATCCGCACACGTTCAGTGTCCAGGTATTGCTGACATGTGAGGTTATGTCAAAATGCTGCTATCGCTTATGAGACGACTCTGTCTATCGGCCGAGTCCGTAACGATGATAGCCCCTCTACCCTCCTATAATCGGGAAGGTAAGGTAGTCTTCCTTTGCTTGTTGACTGCGGCGGGAGTTGTCTGATTAACGAGGTTGAAATGCACGAGGACAGATACATTCTTCTTTGGTAGAAGCCTTATCGAACTTTTCGAGTTACACTTCAAAAGGAAAGTGAGGGTGGAGGTTTATGTGCTGTCCTCGAGTGAATTTATTGAAAGGCAGGACAACATTGCGAAAATGACAAGAGTAGAGTGGACACCTCTAAATGTAAAACTGTGAGACGTAGAATGGGAATTGGAGAGGTTACTTGCCCTTGGTATTCGGGGAGTTCTGGGACGGTAGTGATGCTTGATATTCCCTAGATGTCCTCCTAATGTATACTTCACTATGTATACTTCCCTTCTTGGTTTATTGTATACTGTGTACACTTACTTCTTTAAAATGTTTTTATCCTTTCGTTATATGTAAACACCTCACTTCATGGTGACGGACGCCTCCGAAGTGGAGACGGTTGGCACTATTCTAAAGAAATATGAGTTGGTTCCTTGGGCCAAAATCGACGCCGACAAGTTGGTGGGTTTGCGGGTAGGAACCTGGAGAGGCAAATCAATGTTGTCGGACTGCATCGTCGGGGGCTAGTTTGTTCCCGACCTCCAGGTGGATAAGAACCGGGGCGAGGTGACGAACAGGGTGGCCAACCTTACCCAGAAATTGGCTGAGAGGAAGTTGTCCCTGAAAGGGCGGGCAGAGGCGGCGAATGCCTACATCACCTCTGTTATCATTTATCACCAAACAGTCGTGCCTTGCCCCGGATACTGCTTGACCAGGTTGGAGCGTCTCTTATTTTTTTCTTGTTGAAAGGACGCGTTCCAATGGTCAGAAGATCAGTCTGCTGCCAACACCCTCTGAATAATGGAATAGGCATGCCTTAGCTTCTAATGCGTAGACACGTGGTCAGGTTGCGTCACAAGTAACGGTTTCTAGACGAAGAGCGTTTGTGGGCTCCATTTGTGAGGCTCGTCTTTCCGCAGCTCGTCTCCTTGACGGAGCTGTAGTCCAGGGTGAAGAAAAGCCCCAAACTGGGCACCTGGCACTTAGAATGTCGTCAGGCGCTCACAGCCCTCTACCAGTCGGGCAATGGGATCGGTGCATGTTCCGCTTTAGAAATTTATAGAGGATTAGTGACGGGAAATTGCGACGATTTTCTCGTGGAGACGCTGGGCGTCGATGAAAACGAACTGGCTAGTCTGTTCAAAAGGACTTTCCAGTCGGGAGCTATCATGGACAACTTCCATATGTCCTTTGCCTCGCAGTGCTACCGGGGCGGGGGGGGGCGCTTCCGGTTTGAGATAAACTCTACAGGCACGGATGTGCTGTGAGACGGGCTTGTCCGAGATGCGCGTAGAGCGACGGAACCGTTCTGTATGCAAACTTTCAATGCCCGGGCATTCCTGACAATCACGTGTGGGACGGATTCGTCTATCGGCCGAGTCCATAGTAATGATTGTCCCCACCGCACTCTTTTAAGCGGGCCGGTAAGGCAGTTTTCCTTTGCCTGGTGGCCGTGGCGAAAGATGTTGTCTGGTGGACGAGGATGAAAAGCATGTCAGATACATTCCTCTTTGGT
>JAOPUL010005356.1:5098292-5109671 GCA_027564515.1 Octopus rubescens
CCGCCGATGTTATCTTGTCTCCCCATATCCTTCGGTTGTGTGCCTGATCGGGGTGTACACCGGCGATTTTCAAGTCCTGGTGAAGCGTGTCGAGTTAACACTGTTTTGAACGTCCTCTTGGCCACCGGCCTTCAACTGTCAGCTCGTATGCCATCTTAACAAGGTTGCCGTCGGCTTGCAGGACATGGCCATACCATCTCAGTCGAGATTCACGAAGCTTCTCGGCGATTGGTGCCACTCCATATCGCCGAGGAATGCTGTCATTGGCGATGTGCTCGAGCAGGGTAATGCCTGATATCCAACGCAGGGAGATAGTGTAGTTTACATCACATATACTCCACGCATGCATGAATATTTAATAATACACTTATCCAATGGTGCAATGGTCAGTAAACTTCTAGAAGGAATGAAGTTACATTTTCTTGCTTCGCTCTCGCCACCTCTGTGGCTTATATCCCAAGGCATCATTTGCCCGAACGCTGAACTGCAAGGAAATGGTACTGGCGCTGACCCAATCTCATCCTTTCCATCTGAAAGGACACCGTGGTTTGGCTTAAAGGGACAACTTAATCACGGATGATATTAATTTTATCCTATGTATGTTCAATCAAGCTAGAATTTAGCCTAGTCTGCTATGAGTCTCAGGCAGTTCTAAAGGAGAGTGAGAAAGTCATTGAATAGGGCGTGAATAGCGACGAAAAGCCCTTGACAACAAAACAACCGATTGATTGTTTCACAGACACATTAAACAAAAGATCGATTAGTTAGCTGTTTGGATATTTAACCGATTGACTAATAATAAAGAAGTGATATTGAACCACTGCATGTGTTGATAACTATTGGTGCAATGATCCTCCCAAGACACACCAAGATGTGTTTAAACATAGGAATTCACATGAAGTATCATGCAAACCAAATACCGAAACGATGGAAGACACATTTACATATAAAGTAACCATCTAAGAATATGCGTTGTAACCAATGATTGAGAACAATCAAACAAATACAAATCGCAATTTGTAGTTCGTAGAAAGAGGTTCCTTAAGGTGCAAACGTTTCTTAATACTTACTTCTAATGCCTTTATTTTCAATTTACAAATTAATACTTCGCAATAGACTCCCTGTACTTATAATACACTATCATTGAAAAACGCACAAAAGCACTGAGCTATAAGTAGTAGTAGTAGTAGTAGTAGTAGTAGTAGTAGTAGTAGCAGTAGTCGCAGCTGCTGGAGTTGCTGTTGTTACTAGTGATGTTGTTATTTTTGTTTTATTCAACGCCACGATCAAGACTTCCCAGCTGTAACCATCATCCTTTGTGTCGAGCAGCAGCAGTAGTGCGTAAGGTAGTAGTAGTAGTAGTAGTAGTAGTAGTAGTAGTAGTAGTAGTAGTAGTAGTAGTAGTAGTTGGTGTTGTTGTTGTTGTAATAGATATTCTGAATGGAAACCTTGATTTATTAAATTACAGAAAAAAGATAATGTGGAGATATTGATACCGATAACATAGATTTGCATCGAAATAAAAGTAAAATATTTTTTTTTTATTCAACTTTACATCCAGTCTATACACACTCAGAAATAGAAGCGCTCAATAGCCTTCACCACGTATAATGTAAAAAAAAACAAACAAGAAAAAAAGAGGGGAAAAAACTGATAAGGAAGAACGAGGCTTCTTGGAGCATCTTGAAAATCAATAAAATATATAGTATATAAATTTTTCAGTTCATGTGGCTGCTCAATGCAATTGAGGATTACGATGGCACTAAAATATCTCGTAAAAGAAGCAGTTTGAGGACAATATAGAGTCGAAATTGAGCTTGATTGCCAACAAATGAAATCGAAAGCACATGTAGTAGCTAAAATGACTATAAAAATAGCTAACATAATATCGATGAAATGGAATTCACCAAAATGCGTGAAAAATATGTTCTTTTATAGCCAGTACTTTCGTAAGTTCACTGTTCCGCATATAGATAAGAAATCATCATCATCACCATCACCATGAACAACAACAACAACTAACATGAAAGAAAACAATTCCCAGCGCCATTTTGAATGAAAAAAAAACGAAAATGATTCTATTTAGTATCAATTTAAATAAAAAAAACAGACGAGATGTATTTTGTATATCATAGCAGTATTCGTTGTAGCTGTTGTTGAGATTAATGTTTTGCTGCCTGTGAAGTATGGTGAGTTAGTTGTAGTAGTTCTAGCTGTAGTTGTACTAATGAAGCTTGTTTCTGCTTTAATTAGTATCATACTTATGAAAAAAATATAGGAAATATAAATGAAAACGTTATAGTGAAAGACATGCACAGTCATTTTTAATATAATTCTGTTATTCCCGAGGCACCTATAAATTTGCTTAATTTTTTCTCTATGTTGTATACTTACGTTTGTTGATATCTTTATCCACAGAGATTATTATTGTTATTGTTATTATTAGTATTATTATCATGGCAGTGAGCTGGCAGAATCGTTCACGAATTGGATAAAACGCTTAGTTACACTGACTTCCTCCGCAAAATGGGGATAGCTGCGGCCAGAGCAATGAGGACCGCTATGTGGAGTGGCTACTGCAGCGAGTGTTGTTGGCCATTCTCGGCTGACTACCCCACTCTCTTGTCCTGGGATATGTGCCACCCTTTCCCCCTTGACCACCGCTGACCCCCCCCCCCTTTATCACTACATTTCTTTCTTTCTTTCTTTCTTTACCTTGTTTTTTTCCCATTCTGTTGATTCCGAGGAACCAACTGCATTCATTATGTTATTTTGTACGTGTATCTGTTATTCATTGAACAAAGAAATTATTTCTTCTGCTTTTTACATTCTGAGTTCAAATTTCACTGAGGTCGAATTTCTTTTCAAGATTAATGAGATGAGAAACAGTCGAGTACTGGTCTCGATGTATTCGATTAACCCCCTCAACAACAATCGCTGGCCTTAAGCCAACATTGGAAACCATTATTATTACTATCATTATTATTTGGCGGCGAGCAGGCAGAATAATTAGCACGCCTGGCAAAATGCTTAGCGGCGTTTAGTTCGTTTCTACGTTCTGAGTTCAAACTCCACCGGGGTCGACTTTGCCTTTCATCCTTTCGGGTTCGATAAAATAAGTACCAGTTTAATACTAGGGTCGATGTAATTGACTAAACCCCACCCCGAAATAACTGGCCTTGTTCCTAAATCAGAAACCATTACTATTCGGCCTCACACGTGAAATCCACGCTCAAATCATAGCTGGTGTGTCTTCTCTAATAAAGCTTCTCTTTTGCCGTTTTCGGCCGCTGAAATTGTATCTATTGTTTTTGCCGATGTATCCAGGTGCCTTGTGGAAGACCTTCACCGAGTGACAATTACGGAACGGGTTTTCCAATTAATATTGTTTCCCCTCATGGCCAGCACATGTTTAAAGAGAGGAGTGGTCATAGGAGAAAATGTATCAGTTTTCTCGTGCTCAACCGACCCTCAGTCATAGTAGTCAACCATTCGTGGCAGTCACCACTCCCATTGACATTAGAAAAGTACCTACAAACAACAAGACTACCACCAACACCACAAACAACTCCCACAACAACAACGTCAGCAGCCAAAACAAAACCACTAACACCAGCATGACCAGTGACAACTCCAACAACAACAGCAACGAAACCAGCAACAACAACTATAATAGCATACCCTTCAGCAGCAGTAACTACATCAACAACAGCGCTGACTGCTACAACAGTATCAACAAGAAAGACAACAGTAACATTATTTACAACGAGAACATCAGCAACCACAACAGTAACGATAAAACATACTAAAAAAAATTCCTTCGCAAATATTAAACAAAGTTGATCACCTATTTACTGCAAGGTAAAGTGGAAGCCATTAAAACAACTTCAGAATGATTTTATTCGACCCGGCGTTATAGCACTCCCAGAAGGGGAAAGGATTTGCATTAAAAGTAGATCAATAATATATAAGTGCATCAGTCGCAGATTGAGAAAGCCACAGAGCCCTTCCCCAGCTGAAATAGAAAATATCTGGAACAAGTGTGGTCTTCCCTAGTTTATACTGCCGAAGAAGACAATATGAGATTGTGGTATCTATCTGCAACAACGAAGAGGAATCGCGCAGGATGGCTACAATGACATGCTCCTCCGACCAGTTTGTGATTGTCACTTTATACATGGGACGTCGTGTGACCAAGGTCAGGTTCTCGAATGTACCTCCACATAGGGACCAGGCCAGAGTAATGGCCATGATAAAGGAGCACGGGGAGAAAATAAGCCTGAAGAGAAGCCCCCAACAAAGCAGAACAGGAATGTCAATGAAGTTCCAGGTTTATGCTTGCTCCTGAAGAAGTCCAGGCTATCGAAGATTTCTTCTGTTTCGGAGAGTGCGACCAGATGCGGTTGGTTGTGGAGTGTAGAAATTCCAGATGTTATATTTGCGGCAAAACATATTGCCTAAAAGCTTTCTGCCCCACTGTGTAGAGGTCAAGAAAGGTACCGTACTCTGCAACACTATTCCCAAATCCATATCCGTTGCAATACCAAAGAGGAAAGCAGCAGCAACTACAACAACAAACAAAAGAGTAGACAGAAAACAAGACAAACGGAAATCGTACAGAATCCTCGGATATAGAGGGGGCCTCGGACGAGAAAAAAAAACACCCGATTGGTTAATCGTCGAGCGACCCCTGAAAAGAATAGGACGGAGAGCAGATGAAAAGTCAGATGTAATCCCTAATACCAAAGGTTTGTGAATTCCAATCTGAATAACATCGGAAACGCTACGCCCAATCTCAAAACCAAGGCTGCAAGTTAACAACAACATAAACCAACTCCAGCAACACCAATAACTGTAACAACGTTCTCAGCAATAGCGAGAGACACAAGAGGATCAGCAACAGGGGAAACCTGAACAAAGCAACCAAAACGACAGCGAACTCATTAACCACAAGAGACAGAACAATTATAACAACATCTCACAGATGAGCCTCTCGATTACACAGTTCTATGGAAGGAGATGAGGTATTGATGGAGTTTGTAGGCTCAAAAATAAAAGATACAATTTTGACAACGAGTGAGGGTCCATGCTTTTAGCATTTCCAAACCCAAGAAGGGAGGATTCTTATAAGAACAACTCCCATCATATATTGTATTTTGAGAAAACGTTTCCGACATGATGTAGGAGTTTTCAAAAACTTATTGGACTAAAGGGTATTGGAAGGCCCGTTTAAAGAACCCAAGACTAGGGTAAATGACTGACACTTCTTTGGTGTCTTTTCTCCGACTAGAAAGGTAATTCTAAGAATAAGTTGTGTAAATGCTCATGGCCTGAGGGCAACATGGAAACAGAGTCACCTGCTCAATGACCTCAATTCACTACGTCTGGATGCCATAGCCATTAGTGAAACTAGGATTTCCGAAGCACAATCGCTTGGTCTATTTCTGGATGACTACGAGGTTCATGCCTCTTCCGGTTGGTCTGGATAAAATGGCGTCATGGTACTGTTCGGAAAGGCTTTGACGTGAAAGTGAGTACGGTTTTCCTGGACCCGGTCGGTAGGATTGTCGCATTGGACATAAGATGCAAGCAACGAAACGGCGGAGCCTTCAGACTATCGGCAGTCTCCAACAGGAGCCAAACTTCTCTAGGAACATCTCGCTCTTAAATGTTATTGGGTGATTGGAATGGCATGATATATACAAGCAAAGATTAAGTGGGAGTATTGATACAAGCAAAGATTAAGTGGGAGGGTGCATAAGCTTCACTAGCCTTCTCATGCATTTCCATCTGTATGACAGGCTTCGCCTCAATTTCCCAAATACACCAATATGGACTTCAACAAATCCCAAGATCTCATCCAGGTCATATTTAGTTAGCGTTTTTATTAGGTGAACAGATAGGCATAGTATAAGTTGCCCACATTTTCAGATCATTGGCTATTCAGATCCCAAATTCAGGACATTTACAGTCAACTTAGAAAAAAAGACAATTAGATTAGAAACTGGTTTCTAGATGATTAACGGATCCTTCCCGGTGCGGAATGATTTCAGGGATCGGGTTAGTAGACTACTTAAACGGGAAATAATGGAAGCCATCATCAACAACACGTGGAGAGTTTCGTTAAAAAGGAAAATCAGAGGCATCAGTTAGTGTTAGCAGAGATCGCTTTAGAAAACAATAGAGTAGAAAATAATCTTGTTAGCAGCATAGAATAGAAAAATAGAAAGGAGATAGCAAACGACGTGAAACACGAAGGCTGTATTGTCCGAGCTAGGGTGCCAGCACTGAAACATGAAGGCTCAAAAGCCGTTTGTTGGGTTCGAGTAGCGTAGGCACGGCACGGTAACATATTTAGAATTCAGTTTGTGACGCCTCATAGTGGCCGTGTGCTCTGCAATTCCAAACAGATGAGCGCGGTATTACCGCAGCACTTCGCCGACCTCTTTTCGAGGAGTGACGTACTTGAGACAGCGGGCATTGAGTCCTATTTCGATGGTATGTTGCACCTATCGGACAAGAACATTGAGTGCTTTGGGAAGCCGATTTTAGTGGAGGAAATGGCAAATCTACTGAGCCACTGTTTGGGGTGTAAATCATCGGCATTTGGGTGGTCTGCTCTATGAACTATATGTCCATATGTCTGAATTGTTTGCTCCGGTTTTGGCAGCCGTCTACTTCACCTGGAAACAGACTGGGAGCATTCCCCGTCGTGTGAGCCGGAGAGTGGTGATTCTAATGAGGAAGGATCCCAACAAGGAGAACGTGATTGAAAACTTTGGCCCATAACTCTAATTAACATTGAGTTAAATATGTTAGCTAAGGTGCCGCCAAGAAGATGGTGCTTGTTGTCGGTGGTGTAGTCGAGGACACTCAACCCTGTGCGAACCCCAGTAGGTCTATCCACAATAACCGCTACCTCATGGGATAAAACTTAGGATGGGTCGGGAATATATCTGGCTTTAGATGGGCACTGGTCAATTTGGATCGGTCCAAGGTATTTGTCAGGAGGGATCATCGCTATCTGGTGTCTGCTCTAAAGGTTTTCGGTTTCAATCCCGTCTTCAGAGGCTGGGTCACCAGAATGTATAGTGGCATCTGCTCGGTCGTCAAATTCGTCAAATTAAATGGCCACCTCTCGGACCATTTCAGTATTGAACGCTCGGTCCACCAAGGCTGCCCCTTCTCTCTGATTTCATATGCTTTTGCATTAGAACCTCTGTTGCGAAGGCTGGAGAATTTGACAGTTATCCCGCTGTAACTAGTTTACGGGATAGCTGTGAATGCATACGTGGACGACCTCACTGCCATACTGTTGGACTCTTAGAATTTAGAAACGATTGACCACTCTACTGAAAGAATATCCGGTGTGTAGAGGAGCACTCATAAACCAGGACAAATCAGTAGGTTTGCAACTAGACTCTTGGAGAGGCAAATCCATGATGACTAGCGGCGATTGCTGTTGCTGGACAGAGGGTCCGTTGAAAGTGTTCGGAGTTTGGTTCTGACCAGACTCCATGTAAATAGGATCTGGGAAGATGTCATGGGCAGGGTGGCCAAGCTCACCCAGAAATTGGCTGAAATGAATCTGTCTCTGAAATGCCGGGCAAAAGTAGCGAATGTATATATCGCCTCGGTAGTGTACTATCGCCTAGCCGCCGTCGTACCGTGTACTAAGAAAACTCTGACCAAATTGGAGCGCTTGCTTTTTCAATTCTTATGAAGCGTCAGGTTTTACTGGTCAGAAAATACATCTGCGTTCAACACCCACCCAGTGGTGATCTTGGGGGATCCAATCCTTGAGGATGCGGTTTCATGCGTTGAGGCTGACGTTCCTGCAGAAATATCTAAATCTCTAGGACGATGTTAAAGACGGCGGCGAAGAAAAGGGCGAACTGGTGTGGGCGTCCGTTTTCCGCAGCTCATCCCGCAGATCATCCCATTGATGGAGCTGCAGTCATGGCTCAAAGGTTGAACCAGATTGGGCGTTTGTTATCTAGAATGTTGCCTGGTGTTCACAACATTATACAAGCCGGAAACAATCATTAGCGGGAAACAGTCCAAGATTGTTATAGGGGATAGTTGAGGGTAGAGTAACGATGGCTTAGGATTGATTCTGGACATCGACGAGAACAGTCAGCCTGGTCTTTTTCGGGTCGAAGATCATCGACAAATCTTTAGCATAGCAATGCTACGGGGGAACATTTCATATGCGAGAAAAGCTCTTCAGGTGTGGAAGTTCCAACAGCGAACCTGCCCAAGATGCATGCAGGGGGACAAAACCGTCCTGCAAGCAATCGTTCAGTGTACGTGCATTAAAGACTTGTGTTCAACATCTGCTGTCTCATGTAAAATAAATCCAGATGTCTGCCGAGTGTATAGTGAAGATCGTCGCTCAACTTTCTTTTAACAGAAAGGAAGGCAGATCTTTCTCTGCTTAGTGATGTGGTCTTTCACAACAATATCCGGCTTATTAGCTTTGATGTTTCGGTCTGTATGTAGTGAAAAGTCCCATAGGATTGTCACATTTTCCCCCTCAGTCACAGCCTCAGGGTGGTGATTATACCACATGTCGGTGGTGTTGATGTTATAATGCCGACATATTAGCCAGTGCAGATATTGGCCAACTCAGTCATGTCTTGCTTTATATTACACTGGTGCTAAGACTTTACATCCAGAGATTAGGTGGTCCACTTTTCAATCATGTCATTGCAGAATCAGCACTTTGGATCTGTTCCATTTTTCGTCACATTGTCTTGGTAGTTCCGGGTCAATAAGCTTTGATCTTGAGCAGCTAGGATGAAACATTCGCTCTTTGCCTTTAACCCTGAACTCCGTAGGCATTGAAGTGTGTATTTCTTGCCAACATCAGCTTGTTTTGCTACGGGCCACATAGTTTCCGTGCAGAGTCTTCTCATCCCACCTATCAGCTAATTGCTCGTGCGCTTTTTTCTTTGCCATTAATTACACTTTTTTTTTGCAACAACAGTTGCCGCACTTCTCTCATGTTGTTCAGCTTGGGTATCTTGCATGAGATCAATAGCAATTTGATTGCTTTCCTTCATGATATATTGAAGCTTCTTTCGCCTGTCGTGATTTTCAACGAGGTTTAGCATCGAGCCATTCGTTGTTTCAAGATATTTTTTCAGTCCAATTGTGGTGGTTTTGTAAGTGAGTTCAAATTGGATCAAGCCTCGACCTCCATAGGCTCTATTGACGTAAAAACGATCCATGTCTGCCTTTCATTGGTGCATCCTATTACAACTCAGCAGCTTTCGTATTTTCCTATCAATTTTTCTTTACTTCACACATATTCCAGTCCAACACATTGTAGCAATAAGTAACAACTGAAAGGATTGTATAGCTAACACCTTGTTTCGTGCATTTAGCTCAGATTTCAGGACTGCTTGAACTCTCCTATAACATTCCTTCCTGATCTTTTATTTCATGCTTGCATGCTGAAACCATGACCTTCATTTATCACTAGATATTTGTAGGTTTGTTCTTGCTCAAGATCTATTATAACTGTGTCAACATCTAACAAGACTAAATTTGTGTCCTTCAAATCCCCTTTCTGGAAGTTAGCCTTGGCACACTTCTCATGACCAAACACCGTCCCGATGTCATCACTGAATGATTTCACAGCGCGTAATAGGCCTTCAAGTTCATTATCGAGGTTTGCTTATTCCATCCAAAACACGGAAACACCATAGATTTGGCAAATATTTTAAGGGAAGCCTTTGTCGTCATATTAAAAGAAGGACCAAAGTTAAAGCCCAAATTGTAAATGATACAATGTCCACAGTATTTAAAACACAGGAACACAAAAGCAATCTTTAGGGACATCGTTGATAACGTAGACTACTGGTTAGTAGTGACGTTTCAAGTACAATGTGCGCAGGTAGCTAGTATAGTCGCACTTTCAGTGGTATATGATGGGATGGAGTTACCTTGGAATATTTTCTCATAAACCCGCATGGTTAGAAAATATTTCCTGATCTGCGTCCGGTAGCGGAAAAACGTAGAGCACAGAATCCAAGAGAGTAGCTGCTACGCGTGTGGAAGTAAAAGACAGTTAATGGTTTTCAACACTGAAAGCCTTACAAGCCTTATCGTTGAAAAATTAGAACAAGTTAGGAAGTTTACTGGTCCAAATCGACAACAGGTGCATCTCAGAATCCGGAAAACAATTGCTCCGTAATTCAATAACGCCAGGAGCGAATAATTAAACTGAGAAACTGACCTTGAAGGTCTTAGGGAAAATCAGAAAAACATAACATAAAAAAGAGCCACAAATAAACCAAAAAGCCATAAAATGTAAAAGAAGACGCAAACTATCTGTGAAAAGAAGACAGGCCCTGGAAGTACTCATATCTTTTAAAGTGAAGAATCAGTCTCCTATAAAATGAAATAAAATATACAGCCTTTCGCTGGACAAACAATGTATTATATTGTAGAGGATTTTATAGAGAAAATAATAAACAGGAAAACAGATCATGTGTTGTGAGTCTTGCCATTTGTCTACTTCAAACCAGTTTAACATTATCATATACTGTCAAGGTACAGTTTATTTGTATTTGCATGTTATTTACATTTTGCAGCTCATCATTTGCTTAGCTTGTCGGTGCCTGTTATTATTTTCTCCTTACAATTTTTGTCATTTCACCTTTTTTTACTCTTTTCTTTTTGTTTTCGATTTTGTGTTTTCTGGTGGTCCTTAAAACTCAGTATTTGGCTTTGTTCTGCAGTTATTTAAGCCTACGCTATTTTTATGAGATATTTTGTGAGTCCTATTTTGGGAAGATATTGGCTACAATGGCTCTTGTTGCATAAAAAGCCTACATCCATGTCTACGTAGCCAATAACATTATTCACTTTCAGATTTTAAGGAGTGTTTTCTGAAGGCTGTTGGTTTTCTTCCTTTTTTTTTCCTGTTTTCTCTCACGAATACGTCTTCAATATTTGTTTTTGTGATTTTATATTCCCATTTACGTCTATTGCACATTAATTCTTAAGTATTTCTTAGTGTTTTTTTTTCTTCGATCTCTTCCTCATATTCCTGTCTCATTATCTAAAATTATTTTAGTATTTTTAATTAATTTTCTTCTCTTCAAATTTACTTTGGCAAATATATCTAATCGGAATCTCATCAATTTCTCTGACAAATCTCGTAATATCTCAAGTATTTTGGTTGTTTATCATCTGTAAAATTGATGTAGAAGTCAACTATACAAAATGTATTATGTATTGTCCTCATATCGGTTTAACAAGTAAATTAAATATGTTAAAGAAAGAAAGAAAGAAGAAAGAAAGAAAAAAAGAAAGAAAGAAAGAAAGAAAGAAAGAAAGAAAGAAAGAAAGAAAGAAAGAAAGAAAGAA
>JAOPUL010005356.1:5189500-5200744 GCA_027564515.1 Octopus rubescens
TCAGTTTTTTGTTACCCACCACTGCTTGACAACCGCTAATTGTGTATTTACATCTCCGTAATCTAGCGGTTCGGCAAGCGTGACGATAGAATAAGTACCAGGCTTTAAAAAATGTACTGAGGTGGGTGATACAGAGTGGGTGTGGGGGCAGCATGGCCGTAGTACAATGAATAAAATAAGTAAAAGATATAAATGTTTGTGAGGGGTGTACATATGTACGTATGTATGAGTGGGTTTTGGGTTGAATCTTAAATTTCAGGCTATTTCGAAAAAGTACCTCTTTAATCAACATTAACTAACAACCCATTTGCATATATGCTTCTGCTAATATATAACTATATGTCTGTACATCATTATATGTGTTCTCTTTTGTTTTCACTGATAGAGATGTAATTGTATACCATCGTTCACCGTACATACTAAAAGCTAAGTGATTGGAAGCTGTTTCATATTTATTCATTTCTATAATGACTTTAATTGTAATTTTCTATGAAATCATCGCCATCTTTAAATTATGAAACGATGCTTCGCAAGAGCGTGCTGAGCCAGTTAGTCATTACATTAAGTGCCTCATAAATCAGTCATAAATATAATATTATAATGTATTATAATACGTCTGTAGTATTTACTATTTTCTCATTAAAACATCTTAGATATTTACTTATTCTGTTATGTTTAATATTGTGGTTACGTCAAGAGTTTGACTGATTTCTGCTACTCAGCACAAATCCTTGTCTAGTCCCTATTACCGTACCCCGTTGTGTTACCTATATTTTACAGAGATTTCGATAGGAGTATGTCATTAGCATTCTTTGAAATTACTGGTGAGTATTCGTTCTATAATGTTGTAGCTTTGTAGATTTCGATTTTCAGTTCTATTTTTACTTTTTAGCCACACATTATGTCTCATAGGTAGATTGCAATACCGAAAACTTATTTATAGTGTAGATACACCTTCCGTATTAATTACACCGTGAGCATCTCTAATTACATCTCGGTATTTTACCTGTATCACTGCACGCTTTTGGGCATCAGGTATTCTCTCATTACTTCTTGTCTCTGTGTTGCAAATCAATACCTTTCAAAGTAAAATATAATATAATGGACTTCTGGTTAGAGACGATGACTCTGGTTATCTATGTCACTGTAATCTCAGGTTTACTAACATCATAAATCATTTATGATATGTATGACTTTCTCTGATGTTGCCGTAGAGCTGTACAGCTTTCTCCCCCTCAATGCGTATCCTCAATCAGCTGTCAGGTATACAAACCCTTTGAAGCTAAAACTGACGTAAGTAGCATCGGTCAAGGAATATTTTCTGAAAAGTTCCTCTGCAATCTTATGGTTTTATTTGTCTAATATAATGTGAGTTGATCAATGGATGTACTCCGACGCTTGGTAGCTAGTAGGTTATACTGAAGGGATAAAATAAGACATACAAAAGCTGCTTGAATCGATTTTTCCTTGTTTCGTTTTAGGTAACGAAGGTCAATATCACTATTGATGTGAACATTTCTAGTGTGCTTAATAGCGTTTAGGTTTTAACATCATTGTGCCGGATCTTAAACAGCGTATAATCAAATAACTCATGGCAGAATGCATGTTTGTATGAGTATATATGTATGTATATATACTATAAATGTCTACGATTGTATTACCACTGCTATATATCACGTGCAGTAAAATACTGGTCATTGTATCAGTATACGAAGATATCACACTGACTTCGTCATTAGTCACTGTGGACTAACGGTGAATTATTAACACCGAGAGACTAGAAAACCCCTACTTCCATTCTGTTTTGTCAATATCACTATTGATAAAGTTATGTCCGTCAAACAATTCTGTAATATTCTCCTCACAATTATTCCATGAACTTGTAATCAATTTACTAATTATTGTATCGGATTCAGAATGACTTGAAATTTTAAGTGACGTCATTATTGATGTCGACTACTGAATGTTACTCATGATATTTCTGATGAAACAAAACTTGCAATAGACTCGTAGCTAATCAAGAAGTTCAAGAATGCGAACGATAAATGTTTTTGATATTGTAGCCTTAAACTATATGCTCAGGTTGAAATGTCCAGCAAACCTATATTTTATTACTTTGTTCTGAATATTTTATCTACACTACGGCAATCCAGTCATCTCTCGGTAAAAGGATGAAATCCTCTAACAATGTTACTTGTCATATAAAGGATACGTGGCGTTGCTTATCGTCTGCTTAACTGCTTGAAATCAAAACTATGTAGTAACTAAAAACTAGTGGTGTTGTTAGAATTTAAAATGCACTTAATGTCATAGAAAATGTCTTTAGAGATTTTTCGCAAGTACCAAATTTTAATTGCATTCTCAATTGGATAGAATTAATTACAAATATCTTTCGTACGTCAATTTAAAATATATCAAACTATTAGAGTAAGAACATACTAGAGTCAGACTCGTATCTTATAAAATAGTAAAATAATGCCATTATTTTATAATACTTTTAAGAGTAAATTCAGAGCCTTTACTGGGAGTAGAGTTCAATTTATTGTGAAGACAAGTTTCAGTTGGACTTCACAATTGATAGGATATCATTTATTAGGGTTATCTTACCCTATTTTACTTTCGTCATTTTCGAATTTAGTCTGCAGTTGTGTGGGAAAGAAGGTTAGAAAATCCCGCAAGACACAGGAAGCAAACGAAATACTTCGTTTACAGTATTGGAAGTCAACTCGTGACCGAGTAAGACCATTTCTTAAGCTCAGTCAATCCGTGCAAACATTCCGAGATTCCAAGAATTTCCTGTGAGTGAAATTGTTTTAAGTGGATAAAAGATGTTGCACTCCAGTGAACCTACTTTTTTGGGCAATCAGCCATAAGACAAGTGGCACAAAAGAATTTCAGACGACTAGAAACCAACCGCACTTCAAATTTGTTTTATACGAGTTTACCTTATCCTGGAGGGAAATTCTAACGAGAACTAGGGGTTATCACCCACATTGGTTCACATTAGGTTCATCCGTAGCTGGGGCTCTAACAGATGCTGCTGCTCTGGGTCAGAGTAGACCTGGAAACAATAGTGGCTAAGGGGTTGTTCCATACACCTCGAAACTCTGGACTTCTTGAACCAGAGCTCCACTTCCGATTGTAGATTAAAACGGGGGGAAAATCTAGTAATGAGTTATATCATGAACTATGTCACTTACCTATTGAGATATTATACAAGGATATCAAAATAGGGTCTACCGATCTCTTTGTTTTCTGTCAAGTACCCTATATTCATTAGATGATCAACAGTTCCCTTAAACTACCATTCCGTCCGTTATGACAACGAGTGGTCCAGCTGATCTGATCAACTGAATAGCCTTCTCGTGAAATTAGCGTGCAAGTGGCTGAGCACTCCACCGACACACGTAGTTCTCAGGGAGATTCAGCGTGACACAGTGTGTGACAAGGCTGACTCTTTTGAATTACAGGTACAACTCATTTTTGCCAGCTGCGTGGACTGGAGCAACGTGAAATGAAGTGAACACAACGCGTCGCCCGGTCCAGGAATCGAAACCACAATCTTACTATCATGACTCCAAAAGTCTAACCACTAACCCACGTGCCTCCACCGTTCTCAGGGAGATTCAGTGTGACACAGAATGTGACAAGGCTGGCCCATTGAATTACAGGTACAACTCATTTGTGACAGTTCATTGGACTAGAACAACGTGAAAAAAGTGTCTTTCTCAAGATCACAACGCACAGCCAGGAATCGAGCTCACAACCTTACAATCGTGAACCGGTTAACCTAACAACTAGTTCACACGCCATTCCTTAATATATATTATTGAAAGCATTGTAACAGAAACAATAGTGAACTAGATTGCAACAAACTAAATCATGAATTCACATAAAGTTCCCTAAACATTGAATGTGGCTACGGTACTCGCTGAGAACGATTATAATTGTAAATGCGTATTTATCAGTTCATCGAGTATACGTATAAGTTTATCGAGTGTTATAGAGATTAATGAAATAATGGATCTCAAAAACCTTAATTTTATATATGATATGGATATCAAACTTCGAAGTAATTTAGTCTTTAGATCAATAGCAATAACCGACATCATTTGTTTCCCCAGACCTGCATCAGTCTGAATCTCATCCTTTCATAAGTCTAGTCCCCCATCTCAAGCAATTGAAAATAGACATTAATCAAACTAACCGTATTCATCAAACCAGAACGTCCAGTGCATCGGAGTCGTCGATGACCATGGGGTTACCAAATATATAAAGAGCTGATACATAGACATGATGTTAAACTGAATAATTTATCTCAGTGGAATTTAACATATGAAGTAATTAATTTGCATTTATTGAGGGAAAATTCGAAATCTGTATTCCCTTGTATTGAAATGTGGATATCGTCGTAGCAGGACGTTAAGTAACTGATGAATCATCTTAAGTCTAATCATATACGGTACTCAAGTTCACTGTGGTCCATTGGGAATCCTGAAATAGTGATTATCTGCATAATTCGGGCGATTTCGTATTCTAATAGGTTGCAACAAAGATATAGTGATTATTAATTACTTATAGCAACGCTGTATTTCGTTATGAAACCCCAACATACTGAAAAGCATATCAAATGCTTCATATGTGAACATTGCGTTCTAATGTGTTAGCAGTGTTTGTAGATCAATTTTTAAGTTTATCTCTACAGATAGTCTTTAGAAAATATAGACACCACTTAGTTCCTGAATTTACGACGTTTTCGTATACGAATACATCGTGAATAAACGAAATGATCGAAGATAGTCTAATGTAAAGTCATAAGTAAAAGCGGTGCTGATGAAGAGGCGACGACCTCTGAAATATACATATCCACCGATTACCTATTTTTCCATCTTCGATCGCTTTGCTTGTTTATGATGTATTCGTATTCACATACGAAAACGTCGTAAATTCAAGAACTCAGTGCTAGCTATAATTTCTACAGAATATATGTAGAAATAACCTTTAAAATTGATCTAATCTATGAGCACTACTAACACAGTAGAATGCAATGTTGAATTATGAATCGTTTGATATGCTTTGCAGTATGTTATGGTTTCATAACGAAATACGGCGTCGCTACAATTAATATGTACGTACCAACTGCCAGAAAGGTGTTTAATTTGTTAATTGGCATAACCAATAGTGTAACACCGCTACGTTTAGTGGATATATAACCAAGGAGATCATAGATGGCTAATAGGGTTAGGCGGTGCTGATAAAGAGGTAACGACATCTGAAATATGGTATATCCACCGATCACCTGTTTTTTCTACCTTCAATTTCTTTATTTACTTTAGACGATCTTCGAATGCTTCGCTTATTCATGATGTATTCGTATGCGAAAACGTCGTAAATTCAAAGACTCGGTGCTGGCTATAATTTCTATAGAATATATGAAGATATAACATTAAAAAAGATATAGTGGCATTAGGGATATGACGTAAATAGGACATTCAAGTGAATTAATATAGACCGATTTATATTTTCCTTGGATGAAGAAATGCTTATGTTTAATGTATTGTAATGCAAACCAACCAACAACTAATTTATATTATATCCTATGGGTATCGTAACTTCCGTTCTCAGTTATAGGCGTCATATTGAGGTTCCGTTCATACACCTTTTCACGTCACTTCATTTTTGCTTTTAATGTAACGAAAGCAAAAATGAAATGAAAAAATATCACACTACCCTATTTACTGTTGCCTTGTAATAAAATAATTTATTCAATAACTCAAATGATGAATATTATTAGTTGATTATCTCATTGTCTGTTTAAATATACATGTAATTATTATCAGTTCATGCATGGATGTAGTACACACTTTTCCAATTACCAGGCAGGGAAGGATGAGGTCTGCTATAAATGTTTATTAGGGTGTGTCGTCCTGATCTTTGTTTAACTATTG
This sequence comes from Octopus rubescens, assembly GCA_027564515.1. NCBI lineage: Eukaryota > Metazoa > Mollusca > Cephalopoda > Octopoda > Octopodidae > Octopus > Octopus rubescens. The sequence continues at coordinate 5,195,449 of JAOPUL010005356.1, forward strand.
AACATTTTGTATTAGAAAAGTCATTACAGAGTTCGACATATTACTATTAGATATCGAACCAACATTAGGATATTTTCGTGGTTGATCGATCTACTTGATTCAACATCCAAATCTACTTCAAATCACCCTGTACAGTTTTAAGGATGGAAGAATACATTATTGTATGTAGTGTGTGGTAATGAAAGAAATGGATGGGAAGGTAGTAACAGGAATGCCTTTGATCATAGGTCAGCTCGATCAGACTAACCTGGGGTTAAATAACAAAAACATTTGTTAGCTTTGTTTTTCAGATCAAGCGTAGTTCTGAATAGAAAGACTTCAACTACAGGAAACAACGTTTTAATAGCAATTAAAGTAAAAATTAATTAAAAGGATCAATATTTTCTGAAGTGTTGAAAATATTTTGACAAAAGGTAGAAATTCACTTTAAGCAGAAAACAAGTATTATACTTTTCCAAACCTTATTGATTTTCTACACCGACACAATGAAAATGTTGTAGTAATGGGAATAATTATGTCAGGAGAAAGCCGGTAGCAAATCTCATCGTTTTCAATCAGTTTGCTAAAAATAACAGTAAAATCTCCCTCAAATCACACTCTGCTGTTTTGTGCAAAGAAATACTTTGGATAATTTTTACTGAGCTGGGCATCGAGCTGGCAGATTCATTAGAACGTTGGGCGAAATGCTTCACGACGTTTGGCCCATTATTACGTTCTCTGTTCATGCTTTTGGAGTCAATAAAACATGTACCATTTGAGCAGTGGGGTCGATGTAATCGACTTACCTCCAGCATAGAAATTACTGGCCTTGTGCCAACATTTGAAACCGATATATTATAACTGGGCGAGGGACATCGTGGTCACCGTTGTAATGTATTTTGTGATAGGTCTGCACGATCTTACAAAAATAATATAGAAAAATAGTGGAAAAGTTTCATCAATCATTAGGGAAATCGATACGGAAAAGACACGGAACATACAACCATTATCATCGACCCCTGGACCTTACTATGTCAAGGCCTTGCACTCATAGGACTGGTTACTGGGTTTCCATGGCTTATAAAGGACCAAGACCAAATTTTCCCTGAACAGGACGCCAACCCATCGCACGGTTACCCATTTACAGTTGAGTGGACTGAACCAATGTAAAATAAAATGATTTGCTCAAGAACACAGCACATCGCCCGGTCCGGAAAAGAAACCACGATCTTGTAAATCTTGAGTGCAAGAAACAATACATAAAGAAGGAAGGAGATCCTCACTAAATCGCAAAGAATCCGTTGGCAGGAATAAGTGACAATAATTATTTCAACTGTGCATTGGGTTTATCCTAACTTCAAATGATTTTATCAAGAATGGTATAAAAATAAAATAGAAATGAATTCAGCAGAAACGCCAAATCAAATATAAGTATTCTTATGGTGTGTATGGACGTAGAATGAATTTCTATGTACGAAACTGTTCAAAGATTTTCCAATAGGATACACAACTCGTACTTATAGGAATTCAGGGAATTTTACTGACAGAGTTAAGACGTATTACTTATTAATATAATCATTTACCTTTGCCCAGGTTAAAGCATTTGACATTCATAGCTTACAAATAATTGATAAGAAGTTGGTCAACATGGATCAACAAGGAAGCTTGAATACGAACCGACAAGAAAGCTCTTACTTGTTCGCTCGGTATGCTAGAAATAACAACCAAATTTTCTTTAAACTGTAACCTTACAAAAATATCTCTAAATCTGAATTGTATAAAACAGATTATACACGACGCTTAGAAAGATTGAAGACAGATCGTTGTTGAAATTCTTATAAGGAAAGTTTGACGCAGAGCTTAAACAACCATAACAATTTCAATAATTCAAAGCAATGATGCATCATGTGTTCTGGTTTAAACATGATGATGTGTGTCACGTCATCAAGTTTATAGTCCTCGTTCCTTATTCATATCGTATCAACTAATTTCCTGTTTTCTCTCTCGTTTTTACTACAATGTCAAAACACGCCAAAAATACTTATATTATTACATCTAGCCATAAACTTGTAAACCCTCTCACACTAAACAAACCAAATAGGTTCCACTAGCTCTTCCGATAGCCACCATCATTAAATAGGAAGTATATTTCCAACAAGGATAGCATCGACAGAGGAGACTTTTATGTGGTTGATCCGCTTGCTAGAAATAAAAGATAAATCTCTTTTGAAAGAGTCACAAAACAAATGAATGATGCCACCTCAAAAGACTCACAAATCTTATTGTATGACTATATACACGTGTAAGATATTCTGTAAACAGAGGGAAAGTTAATCATTAGATAATCAGTATTTATGAGACAAATTTAACACACGTACATAGAGGCTGAGTTGTGAGGTTCATGCTTATCTTAACGTGAATGAAATGTAAACGATGTCTCTACAAGTAGACATGTAGCTGTTGAAGCCCAGATCAACTTTACTGAACTGGTTTATGATGTGAGTCACTTTGGCCGTGTCTCTCCAATCTCTTTCACACAATGTTTCTACGACTTAAGTATCCAATGTGTTCTTTCTTTTCTATGGCATTAAGGTGGAATTTGAGAAGGATTTAGTTGTTATTTCTAGCAAGTTGAGTCATCACGTACTATGTTTTTCCGTTGCATGTTTTTCTCAGAGGGACAATACTTGATATTTTATTATGGTAGTTATCGGAAGAGTAAATAAAAGCTAATTGACTTGTTTAAAACATCAGAGTCTACTGATTTACAATTAGACATAGAAATAGTGTATCTTCAACATGTTTCGACAATGAAGTTAAGTTTAAATGAGAGAAAAGAGAGAGAGAGAGAGAGAGAGAGAGAGAGAGAGAGAGGAAGTAGACAGATAGATGAGGTGATATGAATTACAAATACAATAATCAAGTTTGATGTTGTGCACCACGCAATCATATTAAAACAAAAAAAAAAAAATACAACGTATTTTTATAATATAAGGGACTGCTTTCCTCTAAGCTGCAGGTAGAGACGAATGTTATATCCCGATACTAGAATACATATTAATGATTACCAATAAAATGGCCTCCATCATATCGATCTTTTGCTAACGGACAATGTTGAAAATATTGATTTAATAGATATCAGCATTATATGTTTTAGTATTCACGTGATCTTTACAGTAACCCAACAGTTGAATCAAATCGAAGACTTTCTAGTAAAGGTTGTTTTTTTTCTTCAAACCGAAAGTTTTGTCATTCTTAATGTGTCCCTGGCGAAGATACTTCTACATAGCGCTATCTGAATCAGTTCACACGGTTATAATAGATAACGTGTCACTACCATTGTACTAAGAGTATAGTGCAAGTAATGGTTGGTTAATTATTAAGTATTTCAGGTTCATATTTTCTCAGTGTATATACAAGTACGATACGTGGTTATAGAGTTGTAGTACAGCTAATGTTCAGGATGATTCCATTCTACATTCTAACAATGTCATTTTATTTCTGCTGCAAGTTCACCACCGAACGAAATAAGCGACGCACTTCCTAGTTCTTTACTTGAAAATCTATTATATTTTATTCTCACTTAAGGAAAACAATTGGAAAGTTATTCAGAAATTCTGCTGCATTTTAAAAAAGATGAGTTCAAACCCACCGAGGTTGACTTTACCTTTGAGCCATCAGGGGTTGATAAAATTTGAGCATTGGGGTCGAGGTAATCGACTTATCCCTCCCCAAAGATTTCTGACTTGTGTCAAAATTTTAAACCAATATTATGAGTGAATGAGAAATCATGACGTGTTGGCTCTGACAGATAAAAGTTGCAAATATTTTTCTAATTTCAACCTGTTATCTTTACAATCGGAAGGGTATATTGGATGATTATAGTAAAAGTTATTATGAGATAACATATATCAGAAACAAAAGTTTTGTTATAACTAGAAGGATTTTGATCAAAAGTCTGCTTAACAGGGAACAGCTTGGTTCAAATAAAAACACCTAAAATATTATTATTCTTCTTTATACTACTAATTATTACCACTAATCAAACACCAATTTGGTATTTAGAAATGTTAGAATCTCAGCTCTGTGAATAATGTATTTTAATTCACAAATATGGCCTGTATTCAACTCTAATTCTACGTCGTGTTGGTGCTGTGAGTATAGTCAGAGATACAATTGGAAGAAAACACTGCAATTACAGTTATTTATTAATTATTTTAAACCGATTAATGAATTAGTAATATAACTTTTTAACTATTTAATTAAGGTAACCAGTAAAGTATAATTTCGTGTCAACATAAATTTCGTTCTTGAGTACGTTGTTCTCTTTTTTTAAATTTGTAATCGCAAATAGCATCGAAGCCGCTAGCTTGGAAAGGTGGTATAATAGCTAATTATTATGATTGGTATTATAGTTATCACGTGTTAAAAACTAATCCATCTGGTTAAATACTCCGGGTGGAATTGATTTGGTAAATTATGAAGTAAAAGTTTGAAATAAATTCCTGTTTGAGTTCCGACTGAATCATAGAGCTAATTACTTCATTTACAACTGTGTACATCTCTACATAAATAAAGCCATTCCATTTCTACTAATAACTGCTTCTAATTAAGGCATAAGGGCGGGGTTTTCGTTGATTATATTGCCCCATCGGACTTGATTAGTATTTTATTTAAAACTGATTAAATAACACAGAGTATTTTCACAGCGCTCTAACGATGTTGCCAAATTACTGTGTTATAGCATCTGATATCGCAGTATAATGCTGTTTGTCAAGCGACATTTATCCAGCGATATCAGCATTGACTGGATTAGTCAATCCCATCCACCCATATTTCACTGGTACTTTATTCTATCGATACCGGTATGACAAACAGCAAAGTTTATTTGGACAGATATGAAATCTAAATCTTAAAGAGTCGCAACAAATACCACAAGAATTTTTTCCCACGCTTTACCGATTCTGTCATCTCGGTATAATCCTGTTTCTTTCCAAATAATACATTTAAAGTCGATGGAATATGCGTAGCTTAAGGGTTAGGAGTGTTCGAATTGTGATTATAAGGTGGCAGGATCAATCCCTGCAGCAGGTGGCGTGTGTGGCTGTGAGTACGGGTGGATCACTTTTAACAAGTGCTATTTCCATAGAGAAAATTGAACTTAAAAGCAAACCACTAAAATGAGATTTTCACACCATTAATGACTACTACTACTACTACTACTACTACTACTACTACTACTACTTGCAGATGTAAGCTATAACATCAACTGATCCTAATTAGGAATCGTATTTCTCTGATCTTGAGAATGATCATT
>JAOPUL010005356.1:5679164-5690441 GCA_027564515.1 Octopus rubescens
CCCCCACTGTCCCTCTCTCTCTCTCCCCCCACTGTCCCTCTCTCTCTCTCTCCCCCCACTGTCCCTCTCTCTCTTGCTTTCTATCTCTCTCTCTCACTCACACACACACACACACACACACCCAACAATCATTTGATACACTTCTACCAATTTTGAACTCCTCTCAGCCACATCTTACACAAGATGTATTCTTCAGTAAAGTATAGAAGCTTTCTTTTCTCTTTTTGTTTTAGCAATTCTGCAAGAGGACACAAATTAGCGAATAAATGTTGCATTTTCTGTCACTCTTTGACATCTGCTGCCGCTCAAAGGTGGTTATAAGCTTGTAATATAATTATATTATATTGACATATTAGCATGTGATTAACAAATGATTACATGAACACAGGTAGAGAATTTGTGCAATGTTGATAGAATAAATAGAATATAAAAGCACAAAGGAAAAATTTGTGTTTCAAAGAGGTGAGATTTGACATATCTGGCAGGAGGACTTTTCTTTATTCTTTCTCGTAGAGCTTTGCTACCCATGATGTCAGTACTCACATCTCCTTGTGGCACATGAACTTAGCATTTTATGAATTATATGAAATAATTTAATAAAAACAAAGCAAAGTAATTACATCACACACACACACACACACACACACACACACACACACACACACAGTTGATTCTAATGTGACTAGCAAAATAAAGCTTCTAAGCAATAGAAATAATTTGGTACACAAGAGAAGATATAGAAAAGTCAGTGTTTGACAACAAAAATAAAATTTCTATAGCTAACATCTAATGTTTTTCTGCTAGTTTATACCATGTACGGTGGCACTGGGGCCTGGAGGGTGTGCATGCGAAAGGCTCCTTGGCCCCCAAGGACCTCCAATGGTTAATACTTTATTCCAATTGTATGACATAAAACAGATAAGAGATTAATCTTCATCTGGAAAAGGTGTGGATCTAATGCAGGCCACATTTTCGGATAATCTTGGTCTCTTTCTAGATATCTAAGTGAACAGAGATAATGTGGAGTAGCATAGAATAAGGGCTTCCAGTCAAAGCCACAATAACAAGGCACCTGTAGTAGACTTGAAGTTATGACCAATAAACTTGGTAGCTCAATATCTTATCCACTCATCTATTTCACCTGTTGTTTATAGCCGAATGGTTAAGCAGTTCGCTTTGCAATCACCAGATTGTGAGTTCAATTCCATCTTTAACAAATGTATTATATATAGCCTTAGGGGTGAAATTAGATAGATGGAAATTGTGTGGAGGCTCATCAGATTACAATGTAGCTGTAATCCAAAGATCAAGACTGGTCACCCACTTTGTCAACTGGTAGGGCATCCAACCATAGAAACTTTGCCAAAGCAAACACTGGAGACCAGCACAGCCTTCAGGCTAGTTGGTTCCTGTCAAACTGTCCAACCCATGCCAGCATGGAACATCATTTAACAGCCACTTTTCTATGCTTGCATGGGTCAGACAGAATCTGTTGAGGCAGGTTTTCTACACTTGGATGCTTTTTCTGTTACCAGCCCTCATCATGACCAGACATATTTTTCACTGAAGACTGAAAACCAGCAATCTTGTATGACGATGATGATGATGATGCTTATTTAATACCATCACATGATGTCAAGACAAGGGGTGGTTTTAGATGGCTTGATATCAAAAGGGATAAATATGCTGTTTTCAACTCCAGGTCAGCCCTACCAAGTAGACTTATGATCAAAAGCAATCCATCTGTGACCATTCCATTTTCTATTTTTGTGCAACAAACTAAATATATTATCTAAGAATTATGAGTAGCTGTAGATTTAGCTACCTTTTTTGGCAGGTTCCCTTGTTATAGAGGTTCCTTTGTCGGCTTGTTTAGATGTTTTATGGCAACATATTCTACATTACACTGTCTCAAGTTTCTGCCAGACTGGGACAGGTTCTCTTTCTTTTTATCTCCCTTTTTTAAATTTTCTTCTGACTCTTCTCATTAAATATACTGTTTATGTGTTTCAGTTAATTTTTAAAATAATCAAGAGTTAGGCGGCATTTACTAAAATAATTAATCTTGTTAAGATGGCATTTAGAATATAATAATTGGTTCCGACATAAAATTATAGTGGATCTTGGACTGTTATCAAATGTACCCACTGTATCCTTTTTTAAAGACAGTAGGGTGTAGTCTGAGAGAAATTTAGTTGTTATTTCTAACAATCAAGCAACTACATTGTGGGTCTCCTTATTGGATTGTGTAATGCTGGTATTTAGGCCCTCAATTAGCTGATCTATACAAAGTAATAATGTTTAGCCCCAGGACAAGTCTGAATATGTAGACCTATGATCAAAAGAATTGTACCTGTAATTAATCACATCTTTCCCACCCTCCCCAGACATCTAAATAGTTCTATCTAGGGCAGGGCACACTGGGTCTAAGGGCCCAAAGCTAACATGCTGTAGTGGTACATGTAGGGCCTCATTACATTGTTTTGCTTGGTGGTTGGGGCTGGTCTATAATGCTGTTATGACAGCCCTTCATTTTGGACCATCTTATTAAAGTGTTTTTTCTTTAAAATAGTAGAGATTTAAGGGAGATTTAGCTGCTATTTCCAGCTGCTTGAGGAGTGACATAGAAGTACCATCGTTGACTTGTTGGTTGATAGTGATATGGTATATTATTATATTTCAGAATGGTAAAAGAAAGAATGTAGATGAAAGTAAAACTGAATTTTATTGTTTTGTTTTGTGATCTCTTTATTTATGACCTGCTAAATTGTCTGTGGAAGTAATTAATTGGGATTGATTTAATTTCTTTTTTCTTCTGGCAAAACTTTTATAGTTTGATTCTTGCTGTGTTGTATAGACCTATTTTAATTACTGTTGATATTTCTGTTTGCTAATAAAAGTGACTGCATTTAAAAAATTTTTTATTTAATTTTTTGAAATTAAAAAAAAACAAAACAACAAACACAAATGAAGAATTATTTTCCTGTTTCCTTCCTTACAAATACAAGAAACGATTGAATAGAGAAAATGATTCTGTTCATTAAAATAGCTATTTGATGTTTTTTTTAGTTTTTTTTTTTTTAGTTTTGAATTTAAAAAAAAAAATCTTTACTGTTTTTTTTTTTTTGTTTTTTGTTTTTTAAGTTTTGAGATGTTTATTAAACTGCATATTTAGAAATCAGCTTAGAAGGAATACGGTTCCTGTTTGGGTTTGTTCTTTGTTAGCTTTTATAAATATTGTTTTATAAAATCATATTTTAATGTTCGCTTAAAAATGTTTTTATCTCTCATAATTCATATTGTTGTCTCTTCTTATATCACCACCAATTTTGTAATTTTTGTCCAGATCCTGTATTCTCTCATAATCTGTTTTCAATGGCATTTTCAGAGCTTTTATGAGTAAAAGATGAAACTTTTGTAACGGCTTCTTTGACTTTAGTTCTATATTATTCGATTTTTCTTTTTATTACATTTTTATTATTTAGTCTTCAGAAATAATTTGATCAAAGATTCTTCTTGCTTTTATTTCCATATAAAGCTACCGCCAACATCCCCCCCAAAATCAGTCACCAATTTCAATAGAAATAAATTTTAATATTTCTTTAACTTCAACATTCAATATCAGGCATTTACAATACCAGTTGTTGAAACACCTATTAAAAAATATCATACAAGAAACGTTTTTTTTTTTTTTAATAATAGCCTTCTTGAAGCTAGAGTAGGTTATGCAGGAAGGTATTCTTAATATGTGCAAACTTTGTACTCTTGTTATTAGCTATGTAGGTTTGGTGAAAGGGGTAGTTCTAGTAGTCAGCCAAATTTTTAGGTTCGGCAATGCTCTAGTGTTAGTAATTATATTTTACTATGTTGCACATGAAAAAGCAAGGTAGCAGAACGCAGGGCTTCACTCGAATGGCATATCTGGTTTCATTTTTCTATTAACAGGAAGTAATCTGGTTTTCTAAATCACTATTTGTTATAGGCATATATGTACTAATACAATATATGTATGTATATATGTACTATATGTATGTGTCTTTATATGTATGTATGTATGTATGATCTGAGGACTAACATGTTTATAAATTATGTAGTAAAATATACATCCAAACAAAAAAAAATCAAGCTATAAATACTAACATTATCATGCTTTTCATGTCTGATGGCATGTTCTGCTAAATTTAGCTATGGATAATGTTTTACCATTCTGGCTAACAAAAACAAATAAACAAGAGACATTTGCATACACACACACACACACACACACCTTTTGCATATAAGGAAATATGAAAAACCAGACATTTCTCTCTCTCTCTGTCTCTCTCTCTCTCTTTCTTCTCTGTCTCTCTAGAAAGATGTACTCAAAGAATTTGAAAATATTTTAGGATAAAATTGTTATTTTTGTTTTCTATAAAGTAAAAGCTCTTATTTCTGGGATTTATTGACAAATAGATTCAGTGGAACGGAGTTTCAGTGACCAGGTCATAAATATATAATGAATGACTTTGATGCCTGGTAATATATACCATTATGAAAAATATTAAAATGAAAGTGAATTTAAGTGTGTGTGTGTGTGTATGTATAGGCATGTGCTTAGATGGATTGTATGAATCTACCATGATACAGCTACATTTCTCTTACAACTTAGAAAAAAGAAAATCTATCATCATTTAATGTCTGTTTTACATGCTGGCATGGGTTGGACAGTTTGACAGGATCCAGCATGCCACAGTGCAGCGATGAACTCCACTGTCTGCATTGGCAAGGTTTTACAGCTGGATGCCCTTCCTAATGCCAACCACCTGGCAGTGTGTACTGGATGCTTTTTTTCTTGTGCCACTAGTGAGATCGCTGTGTAATTTTCTAATTTGGGCACAAGGCCAGCAATTTTGAGGGTAGGGGAAAAGTTGATTGCATTTTTACCAGTATTTGACTGCTACTTTAATTTCCACAACAGAATAAAAAAATTCCACTGGGAACATCTAAATTTTTTATAAAGGCCAAATGTTCTACAGTTATTCCTTGACACAGGAGAAACCAACCCTTTATGATATAATCATGGGAACTTCCTGTCACCTCTCCTCATAAAAAGGCTCACAGTTCCAAAAAAATGTTTCCTATTAAACATGCTACCAGGAATAGAGGAATATGATTGTTCATCATCATCATTTAACTTCCATTTTTCACGCTGGCATGACAAGAGCTGGCAAGCCTGAAAGCTGCACCAGCCTTCATTTGTCTGTTTTGACATGGTTTCTATGGCTGGATGTCCTTCCTAACACCAACCACTTTACAGAGTGTACTGGGTGCTTTTTATGTGGCACCAGCACAGGTGCTCTTTTGACATGGCACCAGCACAGTGGGATTTGTATCATCAGATAAATCAAATATCATTCAAATCAATTTAATCAATGAGATAATCCAAAAGATAATCCACCAACCACGCAATTAACTGCTTCAGACTTGTTTTATTTATTACACGCAGGAAAGCAGTCAGGTATAAGATTTTTCTATATCATTAGTTTAATTATTATTAAAAGATGGCAGTCTTATACTAGAGTAATTAATTGATTAGTTCTGCATACCAATCACACAATGGTTCAATAGAATTTATCGCATAATTATGAATATTTTAAATTGTCTTTAGAAAACTTTTGAAAGTCTGTTGCTAGCTTGATATGTTTTTAAAGTTTAATTTTGATGAATGGTTCTCATATTCTAACAAAGATATTTTATCGAGGAACTGATGACAACATTGTTGATGATTGATATATTTAGAGAAAATCTTTTATTTGGAATAAATTTTGAATATATAAAAGAATCATCTCTGTGCATTTGTAAGAGGAAAGTGTCTGTGCATATATATTCATGTCTGTTTTCACTGCGTCGCAGCATCAACCAGACTATCAGATGTTGGTATACATTGCTGATTACAATGTGTTTCACATTGTTTTAACCACCCCGCTGGGTAGGCGAGCAGGCCAACATTTCCCTTGTTGTAGGGTGACCCATTTACAGCTGAGTGAAGTGGAGCAACTTGAAATGAAGTGTCTTGCTCAAGAATACAATGCGTGGCCCAGTCCTAGAATCGAACCCATGATCTTCCGATCATGAGTGAAACACCCTAACCACTAAGCCATGCGCCTTCATGTCTGTTATACATATGCACAAAACACAGCTTCCCAACCATGTAGTACCTAGTTCAATCTCAATGGACAAGTGTCTTCTATTATGGCCCTATGCCAACCAAAGCCTTGTGAAGGGATTCGGTACACAGAAGCTGAATGAAGCTTGTGTGAGTGCATATGTGTATGTGTGTACCCTTGTCTTGACATCATGTGACAGTTGTAAACAAGCATCCCCATCATTCAAGTGGTGTTGTTTGTTTCCAGTCTTCCATGTAAAACATATCTGACCATAGGGAAATATTACATTGCTTGGAAATGAGCCACAGGAAATGTAAGTATGTGAAAGTGGATCTTATAATAATGATGATATATACAACAGGCTTCGTACAGTTTCTATTTACTAAATCGTATGCACACACACGTGTGTGTATATATGTCTGTTATCTGTGAATGTGTGTATGTTTATTGTCTGTTTATATATACCATGTGAACTGGTGTCAAGTTGACTCTGTTTATGTCAAAACGGTTACAAATATTGATAAATTGATCAAATATGTACTAGACTGAAATAAGTATTGCAGTTGATATGATTGATTAGAGTTCTTAATGGTACTGCTCCAGCATGACCGCAGTCTAATGACTCAAACCAATAAAAGGTGTGTGCATGTGTGTGTGTGTGTATATTCTGCTTAGGTAGCATTTCAATGGAGCTTTAAATAAAAATGCAACGATGAACTCAGTTACAATGTTTTAGTGTTATGAGTAAAAGCGATTTGCATACTTCTGGCAGATCAGTCAAGCTTCCTCTTTACAACTACAATTTTCCAGATAGAATTTATTTCTATGATGGCATTTCATGACAATTTCTGGGGTAGTTTTTCTTTTTTCTTTGTCATTATTATTTTTCCCATTTTATATATTGAAGCACTGCATTAAGATATACATTTTCAGCTGCACACGGATATGCTGGGTTCCTCCATCATTGATCATTCGGTATGGCTTTTCATGTTAGGGTCCTTTAGTCTTTCCCTCCTTCATTCCTCCCTATAAATATGTATTTGGATACTGCCATGACATTTCTCTCTTTATTTTTTTCTCAGCTGAATTTGAATTATTAAGGAATCCTTCTCCTGAAACTAACCTCACTTGAATGGATTAACAGAGATGTAACTTTAGCTCTGTAGACTCTTGCCTAACTCAAACATTTACCAATGGTTTAACCCCTTAGCATTCATATTATTCTGCCAAATGTAATATTTATTTATTTACATTGTGTTGAATGAATCGTGCATTATCTCATAGTTTCAAGATTTCAATGATTTGATTGTTTATTTTTTGGAATGACATAATAGCATAGGTATGAAAAGCTAGATCTGATTTGTTTCAACATAGAACAGGTAAAATATTTTGGCCAGATATGATGGCTGGTTTAAAAGCTAAAGGGTTTACCCTTTTGTTACAAGATTTCTGTCAAAATATATTGCCTTTGTTTCAATTAATTTTGAAAATAATGAAGAATTTATTAAAACAACTTTGTCATTATTAAGCTGGTGTTTGGTATAAAAATTAACATGAAATTTTGATGGATGGAAGATTTTAATTTAAATCACTTTAAAACAGGGAATTTGTATAATAACAAAATAGGGTTTCAGGCAGGTTTGTATCAAAAGGGTTAGTTGCCTTAGAATTAAATTCAGTTTCTTGAGTGTTACCATTGATAGATCTTTGGTATTTGCATTTATCTTATATTACCTTACATTATTCATGCAACTAAAGCCTATTTTGATAGTATTTTTTATTGAATACCTTATAAGTATTTGTGGCTGGTTGGAAAATAGTTCCTGGTTAACTTGACACTTAGAAAATTTCTAACTACATTTGATATTATTAGTTGAATTCAGATGGTTTCATTTTCTGGGTCTGCTATGTTGCTGCTCACACTTGGATAAGAATTGAATACTCTTCTTAAATCTTCTTCTTTCTGAAGAGTTGTTATAAAAAAGATCAGCAGTTTTGTCAGCAGTATCTCTACCCAATGATATAATATTCCCCTGCTTTTATTACTAATTAAGCTTTGAGCCAATGAAGGAGTCGCTCTGCAATCATTTGGTTGGCTATAAATTGCATGCAGCCATATCTTCAATTTACATCCTACTGTTAAAGAAAAAAACAAAGAAAATGTAAAAAAGAGAAAAAAAAAACACACATTAAGTAATATAGTCCCAGATACACTTTCTGAGATGAACACAGCTGGAATTTCTTTGATTAGTATGCTTACTTCCAAAATTACTGAGAATTTCTCTAATATTGGGCCCATAATTTGAGTTCTTATACAATAGTTTTTCATTTGGTTTTTCAATATTATTACTATTTTATTTTCTGCTGCTTAACTCTGATATATTTTGAAAATCAATTATACTCTGGTTAATGGTAAGGGTAAGTGTAATGGTCATGGTGTTGTTCTATGGTTTAATTCCTTAAAAGTCTGTCTTGGTTCTGTCTAGTATTAAATAGCCATTTGTGTAGTATGGAACGATGGACCACATGACTATCCATCATCTCTCAAATATTCTATATCTACTGCATTGGTTTTAAGGTGTGTGTGTGTGTGTGTGTGAGTGTGAGAGAGAGAGCTTATCGGCTGGCATACCTCTTGTCATAGCTACCCATGAGTAATCTCTCATACACATACACATAATGATTCATACACAAAGTCCCTCACACATTACATATGTCATGCAAATATGTACACCAATCTCACAGCTTGTATGTGTGAGAGAGATAAAATGAATATAAACAAGGTAGAGATATAGAGACAGAAATAGAAAAGCTAGAGCCAAAGAGTGCAAGGTAGAGCAATCAATGCTTCATGAGTAGGAGGCAAAGCTGCCTCTTTATCTTAATTAAGATGAATGTTATATGTTAACGATCCTGAAAAGCTGCATGCTTATCTTTTAAAATTCTTTATAAGGCTGAGTGATTTTTATAAATTAAATGAGAATAATTACATCTCCTTGATGTTAACTGACAATTTTGTTGGTGTTGGTAGGTGTTGGAGAAATAAAAATATGGTTGAAGTGATTGATATTGAGTTGAAATTGAAAATCTGTATTCGACTGACCACATTGCATGAACGATATATTGTTGACTTGGACTTGACAATTGCTATCTGTAAACTGACAGCAGATTAAATATGCTTAAAATTCAATAAATTGTACTTCATATAATTGCTGTCTACTTTATTTTGAATGTTCAACTTATTTTTCTTGCTGAATATCTCGTTGTTGTTCATATTGTTGTTGTTATTGTTGTCTTCATTATATGTAGTGTTCATTTGGTGATAGTATTAGGTTAGCAGAAACAGTAGCACCAAGAGTGGAATTCACATCTTTTGACAATCTCAGTTCAAGCTCACCTCTCTGTTCTTTTGTTTATTTTTTAATTTCTTTTTATTTATTGTTCCATCTCCCTACCACCAAGTCAATAAATATCTATCATCATCATCATCATCATCATTTAACATTAGTCTTCCATACTGGCATGGGTTGGATGGTTCAACAAGATCTGATGAGTTGGAGGACTGCATTGAGTGCAGGTATTCTGTCTTGGTTATTACTAGAGGTGTTTCCACTTTGTAAAGTGGTTGGCATTAGGAAGGGCATCCAGCCATAGAAACCATGTCAGAGCAGACATTGGAGCTCTGATTTGTCAACTCTCATCAAACTGTCCAACCCATGCCAGCATGGACAATAAATGATGATCATGATGTGACTGTAAAAATGATGTGAAGGTATCTTCCTGTCTACAGTGCTAGTCTATCGTTTAGTAGCTTTTTCAGAGAAGCTGTGCTGGGTGTCTTATTTTCCCATAAGGAAATAAACTGAATCAACTTGGAATGAAATGTTTTGCCTCAAAATATAACAATACTTTTGGTTGGTTTGAACTCATAATCCATGCAACAAGCAACAGTTTAACTATCCTATACATTCATCTGGCTTTCTTTATCATCTTTTTCTATCAGTTTAATCTATCTATATGAGAATATTTACCATTTTCCGCTTGAGGAATGGTAGAATCTCGGGTATGAACAATCAAAAAACTAATCTTTTAAATATGCTGAGCCAAGACAAGCGTACTAAGTTTACAGGTTGGGGAGTACTTGAGGATTTTCCTGTAACCTGGGAATTTCACACACTCTGCACACTTATTCACACACACATACACACACACACTTGATTGAAATACACTATGAAGCACACACACTTGTAATATGCATGTGCGCTTGTGTGCACGCACGCAAACACACAAACACACACACACACTTGATTGAAATACACTATGAAGCACACACACTTGTAATGTAATATGCATGTGCGCTTGTGTGCACGCACGCAAACACACACACACACACACACGCACTTGATTGAAATACACTATGAAGCACACACACTTGTAATGTAATATGCATGTGCGCTTGTGTGCATGCACGCAAACACACACACACACACATGCTGATAATACACCAAATCATCGACATTTTTTCCTATTCTTACATGGGTTAAATAGATCTCAGCGGCTTGCCTATTTTACGGTATAGACTGTGTATATTAAGGCAGCCAATATACATAATACATGCATGCATATATGCCTGTTTACCCACACATTCTTTCATGTCTTTGTGTCAAGAATTTTAGGCAGTTTTCTACTGATGACATGGTTGTTTATTGTAATCTTACAACAGTTGTTTTATAGTGACTCTTGAATAAAGTGCATATCTCTGCCACACCAACAAAGATATCTTACCCCTTTTCATGCCAGTTTGCTTGACACCACTTCTGGCTTCTCTGATACAATCTTTTACTTGTTTCAGTCATTAGACTGAGGCCATGCTGGGCTACCATCTTAGAGAATTTTAGTCAAATAAATCGACCATAGTACTTTGTTTTTTTTTGTTTGTTAAGCCTGGTATTTATTCTATCAGTCTCTTTTGCCAAACTGCTAAGTTACAGGGAGAAACCAGCATCAACTGTGAAGCAGTGACACACATAAGATATATCTATATATATATATACACATAGGCGCGGCATGGCTGTGTGGTAAGAAGCTTGCTTCCCAACCACATGGTTCCGGGTTCAATCCCACTGCGTGG
>JAOPUL010005356.1:5840690-5851041 GCA_027564515.1 Octopus rubescens
CCTTTCATCCTTCCGGGGTCGATAAAATAAGTACCAGTTTAAAACTGGGGTCGATATAATCGATTACACCCCTCCCCCGAAATGGCTGGCCCTGTGCCTAAATCAGAAACCATTATTAGCTTGGTTGGAAAACAGGTGAGGGTTGGCAACAGGAAGGGCACCTGGCAGTAGAAAATCTGCTTTAACAAATTCCATCTGCCCCAAGCAAGAATGGAAAAGTGAATGTTAAAATGATGCAGTAATGATGATGATGATGATGGTGTGTTTGTATTTGTTTCCATATGTGCTCTCCAAAAGTGACCATCCATGTGTGGTGGTGTTATCACTTCTGTCAACAACTTGTCCAGTTACTTTGCATCTTCAATGATGTGTGAAATAAAAGACCCCAAACTTAAAAAAATAGATAAGAGTTAGCAACAGGATGGGTATCCGACTGTAAAACAATGCCTGAATAATATATTTGTATAACCCCTGCCTGCATGGAAAAATGGATATAAAATGAATGAATTAACAAAGAAAATGAACTGAAGAATTATAGAAAATAGAAGGAATAAAGTAAAAATAAAAAAAACAAACTAATATAATTCATACTCCATGTGGCTTAGATGAAAGAAATCTTTTAAACTTTATATTCCTTCCATTATATTTTGAAATTTGTCCAAGCAAAGCCACCCTATGAAGTTTTTATTTATTTATTTATTTATTTATTAGGGGACATGAAACATTTATAGCATCGTTTTCTGCTTCAATTTTTCCAAACATTTAAGCATTTCGCTATCAATCGAATGTAATATTGTTCATGTATTTAATACACATTAAAGGGAGATTTACACTAATCTCTATATGCAAAGTAAAATATTGAACTTCCTTTCATTAAATATTTTCCAGATTTCTGCATTTAAGGTTTGCTTTAGGCTTATTTCTTTTACATATTTTTGTCAATAAAAAAGCAATTTCCTATTTTGAATCTTACATTATATGAAATAGATTTGACAAATCTGACAAACTGTATTATAACAGCAGTTTATGAAATGAAGTTAAAAAATCTTTAAAGCCATCTATTATCTTCTTTATTACAGCTTTGTTTCTTAATACAAATGTAGGGCATGAATATCTTCATATGCTACTTGGATATTATTTTCGTTTTTGTTTTAAAATTTTCTACTTGTTTTAATGGATTTTCAGTCAATATATTGCACCAAGAGGAAATTAGTTTTCTCAAAGAGCAGAACAGCTTAAATATGGGTTAGTTTATAAAATCTCTTTAATATTATTATTGACCAAAAATATCTCTGTCCTTAGTTGTCAAATTCTTTACTTTCACTCACTGAAATTTCATTAGAATTCAAATACAATATCTTCAATTTTCTTAAAGTGTTTCAATAGAATTTTTTTTCCCTTTTTGTCTTTTCTAAAATGATTCAGTCATCATTGAATTCTTTTTTTTTTTCTTTTTCTTTTAAAGATTTTCCAAATTTCAATTAGGCTTGATTGTGTGTTCATTTTGAAAACTGTGTGTTAAGTGAGAAAGAAATGACTTCCTCTCTAAAACAATTGATTTTGCTTTTCTCACAGTTTTTCTAATCATTCCGCTAACAAAGCAAAATCTAAGTCAAAGATTAAACTTATTCATACCTATTTAACAATTATTTAGTCTTTACACGGTATTACTATGCCGTGAATACATTCAAATCTATATATGTTTATATATAATAGAAATTGGTGCTGAAAGTCTCATATCTTGCCAGCTTATTGATGTTAAAGTAATTGATAAGCTGCAAGCCGTTATTGAAATAGTTGGCCATTTGGGAAAACCCTTTGAAATATTATCTACAGCCAATATCAGTTACCTGATGGTAGAATAGATGAATAGTCCAACATCTTAGCTAGTATTCAGCAGAAAATTATGCAGTGATATGCTTATGTAAAGGGAGAGTTGAGAATGTATTTTATTCAGGGAGAAAATTAGTTGGCTTCAGCTGATTAGTTATCGATTCAAACACACTGTAGTAGAAAATGCAACCAATGTCACATCAGATGTTTTGGAAGATTGGGAAATTTCATAAACTAACATTTCAGGTCTTTCCATAGGATAAGAAAAGTGTAAAAATATGTAAATGTTCCCTTAGTCCACAAGAGGTTTTTAAGAGCTAATGCTTAACTTTCGTTTCATGGTATTAAGCTAATCTATCGTAGGCAACTTTCTCTGATAATTGGATCCCTATTCTTGACAGCCAAGTGAACTGAAGTAATGTAGAAACTCAATGAAATATCAACAGCTGGATGCACTTCCTTCCAGCTACTTCAGAAAGTGTACTGGATGCATTTTCTCATGGCGCCAGCACTTCAAAAGTTGACAAATCATCAACAAAACAAGACTAAAAATATTCTCTCAACTCAAATCTTTTTCTGTTCATTTGATATTCACTTTACAGTGTGTACTGGATGCATTTTTGTGACACCAGCACTAGAGAGGTTGTCAAGTCCTTGGTGAGACAGGATTAAAGGAACATATCAACCTTGCTTTTCCTCTGCTTGTTGAGCAGTGGGTGTGCAAGAAGCTTGCTTTACCTCTGCTTGTTGTCTAGTGGGTGTGCAAGAAGGGCCTTTCATTGTGGCACCCACATAGACATCAGGCATTCATATTCTAGAAGAGATTTGCGTTTTAATAAAATTGTTGATTTTCCTCAATTTCTCATTGATCAAACGTGTTCCAATCCTGACCATCTCATCTTTGTGTATATCTAGCATGACATTTTCCATTTCTAATTTTTTTTAAGGCAGCATTGAGTGATTTGAGGAAGATTTTGGCTACTATTTCTGGTAGGTTGAGCAACTGTATAGAGGCTCCCTTCAACTCAAAATAATGTCCTAGATAAAATGAGTTATACATCTACAGTTTAGCTTCAAGTTAGAAAGAATGATTGTTATGGTAGTTCCGGAAACATAACTTTACTCAACCATTAGCAATGTTTTGTAAAAATCATACAATATTTAGAATATATTTTAAGAGTTACAGCTTTATGTCGAAAATATTCTTTGGCGTTTGCGTGATCAATTTTTATAGCATTTTCATACAAATATATCTTTTCCAGAGAGGGAAAAAAAAATATTCTATTTTTGTTTTATGACATGTCTTCAGCAAGATTTCATTGATGAACGTACATTTTTGATATATTTGATTGCTATTTTTTAAGTGAGTTTTCGTTAAAATTTATTTTTACCTACTACTTATGACAAAAACAGAAATTAATAATAATAATAATAATAATAATAAAGTTAGAAAAGATGAAAAAACATTGAAAATATATTTTCATTGTACATTTTTCTTTCCTTTTTATCTTTTATAAATTTTCTCTTTGTTTAGGCATTTTTTTATTCACCCATAAAAATGTCAGGTTTCTTTGAAAGTATTCATTACTGTCTATTGGAGCTGTATTTAGTAATTTGGAAGAGCCATTAACTCAAAAACAAGCAACCAATATTCTTGTTGTGTCCAGCCTGTTATGTAGTTAGTCAATATTTTCCCTTGATAACACCATATCGTTACATTCCGAGTTAAACTTGTATGGCTTAACATTCAGACAGAAGGAAATGTTTATAAATGCTTTATACAACTATGATGCAAAATTTCCTTCTTTGATTATTATTCATTATACCAAATTTTATTTATATTTTATTTTTATGTCTATGATGGTTTTCTGTTTAAAAACGAGTGCTTCTACCTGAATTTTTAGAATTTCATCTCTTTTTATAGTTCTATATAAAGTTAGTTAAATATTCCGCAATTTATGTTCAAAGCACTTGTCAAAAGCAACAATAACAATCATAATAAAAATAATTCTTTCTAATTTTGGCACAAGGCCAGCAGTTTAGAGTGGAGGTGGTTAGTCGATTACATTGACCCCTGTACTTGACTGGTACTTTGCCTTTCATCCTTTCAGAGTTGATAAAATAAAGTTGACCTCAGCAGAATTTGAACTCAGAATGTAGTCGGAAGAAATGTCACAAGCATTTTGTCTGATGCATTAATGTTTGATTCTATCAGCCAGCTAGCTAGCCTGCTGATGATTTGAATATTAGGCACAAGGCCAGTAATTTTGAGGGGAGGTCGTTAATCAATTACATTGGACTCCTGTACTTGATTGGTACTTTATTTTATCGACTTTGAAAGGATGACAGATAAAGTTGGCCTCAGCAGGATTTGAACTCAGAATGTCAAGAGTTGGAACATATACTGTAATGTATATTTTCAATGCTCTGACAATTCTGCTAGCTTGCCACCTTAATAATAATAATAATAATAATAATCCTTTCTATACTGGGCACAAAAGCCTGAAATTTTGTGGGGAGGGGAGTAGTCGATTTCTTCGACCCCAGTACTCAACTGGTACTTATTTTATCGATTTGTGTTATCAAGCCCAAATGGAAGAAAAGTACAACTAAATACATGCTGTTCTCTTACCAGTTCTGTCAATTCACCACCAATTTCTAACATAATCTCAAGGTTTCAAATTTAGCACATGCTAGCATGGAAAACGGACGTTAAATGATGATGATGATGTATAGTGAATTACATCAACACCATCCATGACTCAGAAAGGATGAAAAGCAAAGTTCAATGCTATGGGATTTGAAAGGAACATAACTAAATACTGAATGCTGTTTTATCTGGTTCTCAAATAATTCCACGGCTCACTGTTAATAATAATGACAACAGAGGGAGTTGTAAGCAAGTGTCACTGACATACAAGTCTTCTGAGGCATGGAAATAGGTGAGGGTTGGTGACAGGAAGGACATCCAGATATAGAAAATCTGCCTAAACAAATTCCATCTTGCTTAT
Organism: Octopus rubescens; assembly: GCA_027564515.1. Classification (NCBI taxonomy): domain Eukaryota; kingdom Metazoa; phylum Mollusca; class Cephalopoda; order Octopoda; family Octopodidae; genus Octopus; species Octopus rubescens. Next base: position 5,845,535 of record JAOPUL010005356.1, read on the forward strand.
GCAAGAATAGAAAAGTGGACATTAAAACGATGTGGAGGACGAGGAATTTACTATATCTTGGAGAACTTGCTTTCACCCTTTAGCATTTAAACTGGCCATATCCAGCCTCCCACACCTACCCTAAAATGTCATTCTAAAAATAAACAACCACATAATTGATATCTCAAAACTATGAGACAAGGAATGATTAATTCAAAACCATGTGAATTGATACATAATCTGAATGCTAAAGGGTTATAAAGATGCTGACAATGTTTAATTGGTCTGAAAATATTGGTTCACTTAGAATTGTAGCAGTTCAGACAATGATTCCAATTGACTTTCACAAAAATGTGCAAAAAAAACCTCCAAAAAATCAAACATAAAATGAAATTTACTGTTATTTGACAAAAAAAATTGTGTGTAAACATGATTTTTAAAAAAAAATTACTGTGCTAATCAACATAATTAGTCTGAAAGAATTATCTTTTAATCAGTAAGTTTTTCTAATGTCTGAATCAGTGGTTGACAGAATATGCCATACTCTGAGTTATTCATCATCATCATCATCATCATCAGTACATTTCTGTCTCAAGTCTTAGAACTCATAGGAATGCTTACCTGGTTTCCATGACATAAAAAAACAAAACAAAAAAGAAATCTGGGACTCCGTCAGTTAGGACAACATGTGTTCCAGTTGATCCAATCAATGGAACAACCTGCTCACGAAATTAACGTACAAGTGGCTGAGCGCTCCACAGACACATGTAACCTTAACATAGTTCTGAGGGAGATTTAGCGTGACACAGAATGTGACAAGGCTGGCCCTTTGAAAGACAGGTAGTACTAACGTTTGCCAGCTGAGTGAACTGGAGCAATGTGAAATAAAGTGTCTTGCTCAAGGACACAATGCACTGCCAAGAATCGAACTCACAACTCTACGATCATGAATTGAATATCCCTAACCACTAGGCCACATGTCACATATAAGTGACTGAGATCACACTCCCCCTGGATGTGATGCCAGTCCATTGAAGGGTTACTCATTTACAGCTGAGTGGACTGGAGCAATGTGAAATGAAGTGTTTTGCTCAAGAACACAACACACTACCCTGTCCAGGAATTGAAAGCATGAACTGGCAATCATGAGTGCAATGCCATAAACACTAGGTCATGTACCTTAGTCAAGGATTAAAATAACAAATTTCAGGAAAAGTTACACAACCTTGAAAATATGTACCCCTATACAAGATGTTAGCTACCTAGATGCAAAACTAGAAACAGATATACAGTCACTGTTATGTCTTTTACCTTTTACTTGTTTCAGTCATTAGACTGCAGCCATGAATCAACCCCAAAACTTTTCTTTTAAAGCCAGGTACTTGTTCTATTGTTCTCTTTTGACAAACTGCTAAGTTACAGAGACGAAAACACACCAATACCAGTTGTCAAGTGGTGATGGAGGACATACACATACATACACAACAGGCTTCTTTTAGTTTCCCCTCTACCAAATCTACTCACAAGGCTTTGGTTGGCCCACAGCCATAAAAGAGACTTGGCCAAGGTGCCATGCAGTGGGATTGAACCTGGAACCATGTTGTTAAGAAGCAAACTTCTTACCATACAGCTACGCTTGCACCTATTAAGATAACCTAAGGTGCTGAAATGGTGGAATTGTTAGAACATTGGACAAAATGCCTTATGGTAGTTCCTGTGGCTCTTTACAGTCTGAGTTGGAAACTGCCAAAGTCAACTTTTCTATCCATCCTTTGGGGGTGGGGGGTGGATTAAATAAAGCAACTGGTCAAAGTAGTGGAGTTGATGTACTAGACCAGGCCTTTATTCTAGTAGCATCGCTGGTGCCAAGTAAAAAGCACCCAGTACACTCTGTAAAGTGGTTAAGGGCATCAAGCTGTAGAAACTATGCCAAAACAGACAATTGGAGCCTGGTGCAGTTCTCCAGCTTGCCAGCTCCTGTCAAACCGTCCAACCCATCCTAGCATGGAAAATGGATGTTAAATGATGATGCTGAGCTTCTTTTCTCAAACTGCTGCTCTCTGAAACTCACTACCATCGTTTTGTTTTCCTCTGCCCTATAACATTCAAATGCTTTCTAAACTTTCTGTCAATTGACATCTTTTGAATTAGTAGCCTCCGTCTTTTTTTTTTGTCTTTGTAGTCCCTTAAGCCGCAGTAGCCTTAAGCTTTGTTTGGGATGAGATCGTATTAAAAAGAAAGTTTGAAGACAACCTGTTATAAGCAGCTAAGTATTTTTCAGTCCATCATCATTACAATGATGGAATAAAAACAGTGGGACGCTTACGTCGACGACAGTAAAGACAAAGATAGATGGCAATAATTGGTTGACCAATATAATGAAAACATTCTATGAATAATGATCGACATGCTGACCACTTTCATATCTGCATAACCAAACACAAGTTGGTTGTCCTTCCAGTCAGTCAGTTAGTTGGCTTTCACAATAACAACAACAACATCAACAAATTGTGCTGTTGTACTTTGGTACATTTATGTACAAACTACATTAGAAGTATTTGTTTTTGTTCAGCTGTATTTGTACTACTAATATGTTAGGCCAAATATTACAAGGCTTAAGAAGCATGTTGCCAATTGTCAATAATAACGATTTCTTATGCTGGCAAAAGACTACAAATGAGGAATGGGGTGGGTGGGATGGGGAGTTAGAATCAATTCCATCGACCTCTCTTCATACTTTGTACTTATTCATCTCAGCAAGATGAAAGACAAATTTGACAGATTGAATTGAACCTTAATACACACACACATGCACGCGCACACATACAACCACACACACACATGCACGCAAGTATATAAAAATTGCGTAAAGTCACAAAATTTTGCAGACTGGAACAAATTTATCGACCTTCCTCCACCACATTCTCTTCCCCAGGAATATGAAAAGCAGAATTAACTTCAGCAAAATTTGAAATCAGAGCATAGGGGTTGCATGTAAATTCTACACAGTATTTTTGTCTGTTGCTCTATCAATTCTGCTAATCACCTACCGTTTTTGTTTGTTTGTTTGTTTTTTTTTTCTTTCCAAAGTATTTCCATGGTGAGAATCAAAGCCAAGCTGAGATATAATAAATATTATTTCTAACATAGGCACGAAGCCTGAAAGTTTCTGGGGAGGAAGTTAGTCAATACCAACACCCCCCCACCCCCACTCCCACTATTTAACTGGTACTGGATTTTATCAACCCCGAAAGGATATAGAACAAAGTTGAGTTCAGTGAGATTTGAAACCAAAATACAAAGAACCAGAAGACATACAGCATAGGATTTTCTTCAATGCTTTACCAATTTTGCCAGCACAAAACCCTTCGATATACCCTAATATTGGTTTTAAATTTTGGCACAAGGCTAACAATTTCAGGGGGGGGGGTAAGTCGATTACATCGATACCCCCACACCCCGTGCTTTTCTGGTACTTATCTTATCGACCCCGAAAGGATTAAAGTTAAAGTCAACCTTGGCAGGATTTGAACTTGAAACGCAAAGACCGACGAAATGCCACTAAGCATCTTGTTCAGCTTGCTAATGATTCTGGCGGCTCGCCACTTTAATTATCCTAATAGTGCAGTCTTTTGCCAGGTACTCTACCATTTCTGCTAATGCTTTAAATTTTATTGCCGTGTATGCAGACGTGTCTATGGTTAACAAGCTTGCTTCCCAACCAAATGGTTTCAAGCTCAGTCCTATTGCTTGGCACCTTGGGCAAATGTCTTTTTCTATAGCCCCAAGCCAATCAAAGCCTTATAAGTGGTTTTGCTACACAGAAACTGAAAGAAGCCAGTCGTGTGTGTATATATATATGAATGTGTGTGTGTGTGTATATGAATATGTGTGTGTGTGTATATGAATATGTGTGTGTGTGTATATGAACATGTGTGTGTGTAGGTTTGTGTATAGCCTATCTTGCCAACATAATAGTTGTAAATCAGCTTCACTGTCATACAAGTGATGTTGTACATTTCTAGTATTTCTTGAAAGGAGGATCTAGCTATGGGCAAATATTAACCTTGTTTAGAAACAGTTGATGGTTCATGACATGTAGGGCATCCAGTCATTGAAAATGTGCTTCAAAAAATTCCATCTAACCCATGCAGGCATTGAAAAGTGGATGTTAAAATGATGATGATGATTGTGTGTCTGTGTGTGTGTGTGTATCCAGGATTTAAAATTGGTGCATCATATCCCTGCAAGTTAATATAGCTGTTCAAGATCTGCCATCTGGAAGGGCATCTGGTTGTAGAATCCTGCCTCAAAAAGTCCCACTCAGCCCTTTACAACATAGAAAATCAGATGTATAAATGATGATAATTTGTAACATTTGAAGAGAGCCACAATTTTAGGAGAAATAGTTGATAGCAGCAGCAGCAAAAGGGTGAAATCGAGTTTAGGACTCTTTAATTTTGACATTATCTTTTAGTTTAATATATGGTTTACTCTGTGTTTGTTTGTGTGTGTATGTGTCATCACCATCATCATCATTTAGTGTTGTAGCGAGTCAGCTATAACAAGATGACACGGTTGGATTGTGGCTGTGTCAAGCAATCAGGGCCGGGTGCGTGTTAACGCGAAAAGGCAGTTCCACTGGTCTTCAGTTAGTTCAGAGGACCTCGAAGTGTGAACATCGCTTCACACGATCACAACATCAATCTGGACTCAAACTAGTAACCAATGGCAACTGCTAAGTCCTCTCCACCAACTCAGCAGCTCAACTCGCTAGCAACTCTCAATAGTCTCTCACTCAAATAACAGGTCAGTTCTCATTACCACCGAAATAAATATTATATATACGCTTTCTGATATTTGTAATTATGTATACACACTCACAGCTACAATAATGACGATAAGAACCCTATTTCTAAAGTGTCATATATACACGTGTGCACACACGCACTTAGGTGCATACACACACACACACACACACACACACACACAGACAGATACATACATACATACATACATACATACATACATACATACATGACACTTCCCACCCAATGTACCATGGAGTGGGACTGGTTCAATAAATGACACCTTAGCCAAATGTCTTCTGCTATTGTGCCAGGCAAACCAAAGACTTCTGAGTAGTTTTGGCAGAAAATGAAAGAAGCTCATTGTGTGTGTGTGTCGGTCTGTTTGTCTCTCTCCTTTTTTGCCATCATGCAATAGTTGTAAATAAGCATCACCTTACAAATGGTATCATTCATTTTTCGAATCTTCTACAGAAACATGCTTGACCATGAGAAAATATCACCTTCCTTAGGAACGTGTGAGGGTTGGCAACAGGAAGGGCATCTGGTTGTAGAAAATCTCTCGATTCTGTCTGACTCCTGCAAGCATAGAAAAGTGGACATTAAAACAACAGCGATGACTATGGCAATGATTATATATGCGGACATACACGCACGCACACACACACACACACACACACACACACACACACACACACACACACACACACACACACACAC
>JAOPUL010005356.1:5872652-5883159 GCA_027564515.1 Octopus rubescens
GGACAAACGAAAGAAAGGGCACTCAACACATTAGTAGTAGGAGTTGCATGTTTTATTCAAAACAGTTTGATCTGCATCTGTAGTTACTTGGAGTTTCGCAGAACGCAATAAATGTGTCTGGTTTGTTCAGACTCTCAAACATTTGAAAGTCTGAATGAGCCAGACGCACTTATTGTGTTCTGTGAAACTCCAAGTAACTATGGATGCAGACCAAACTATTTTGAATAAATATATATATATATATATATATCTTTTAGGTAGGGATATTTTTTAAATATCCCAATGAATAGCGTATTTTCTTTGTTAATAATATATGAAGTATTCAAAGCTGTAAGAATTGTATTCTGGTTACTTCCCAGTAGGTTTACATCAGAGTTGAAGTTTACAACTTCTAACAAAGAGTGAAAAAAAAATTTTTTAATGTAAATTTTGAGAGGGAAATGATGAGAAAGAAATTCAGTCAACATACCCGATATAAAATCTGTTTATTCATTCCGACAAATGTTTCATTTATACGGAAATATTCTTCCCCATTGCATTAGAAATTTATCATTAATCCATATAAAGTTTTCAAGGAGAAAAGTTTTAATCCAGACTAAAGTGAGTCGAAAACTCATTCATTGAGACATGCATCTTTGATCTGGTATTAAACAGATGGAATACCAGATCAAAGATGTATGTCTCAATGAGTGAGTTTTCGACTCACTTTAGTCTGGATTAAAACTTTTCTCCTTGAAAACTTTATATGGATTAATGATAAATTTCCAATGCAACGGAGAAGAATATTTCCGTATAAACGGAACATGTGTCGGAATGAATAAACAGATTTTATATCGAGTATGTTGACTGAATTTCTTTCTCATTATTTCCCTCTTAAAATTTATATATATATATATATTAAACAGTAATAATAATTTTGTACACCACTGGTTATCAAATGGTGGTGAGGACAAACCTGCACATACATATACAGGCAAATATGTATGTGTGTCTCCACATCATTGTTTTAACATCTACTTTTCCATGCTTGCATGGGTGAAACAGAATTCATTGAGATTTTCTACAGCTGGATCCCCTTTTTGTTGCCAACCCTCATCTGTTTTGCAGCAAAGTGTATTTCTGCATGGTTGGACATGTTTCCACAGAAGACTAGAAACGAACAGCACCATTTGCATGATAGTGTGATAATTGTAAACAAATCTCACCATGTCAAGACACAAAGTCATACATATATATACAACAGGCTTCTTTCAGTTTCTGTCTACCAAATCCACTCAGAAGGATTTGGTTGGTCCGAGGCTATATTAGAAGATATTTACCCAAGGTGCCACACAGTAGGACTGAACTCCAAACCTTGTGGTTGGGAAACAAACTTCTAAACCACATAGCTATGCTTCAAGTTTATAACAAGGCATTGGTTCCTTTTGGTTTGTTTCCTTTGCTCTTTTTTTTTTTTTTTTTTTTTTTTTTTATTAATTGTAGTATTCAGATAAGTCACTTTACATGTCTTACCTGCCTGCCACCCATGCCATTCCTTTCTCCTGGAATTCTATACCAATACAATACAATATACTAACCTTCAATGTAGCAAGACCTTTCATTTAAGAATTAATGTCAGTAAATAGAAATACCAAAAATACATTGGAGCCAACCAGGGAACTTCTATATGGTTGCTCAACCTGCTAGAAAGAGTAGCAAATTCTCCTTCAAATCACACTGTTTTAAAATAAAAAAAAAAGATAGGATTATATAGTCCTGGGAATACTACCCAGTTCAGATGCTGCCAGGTTCAGCTTACCATTGGGGTTGATAATATAGGTACCAGTTGAGTACTGGGGTCGATGTAATCAATTTATCCCCTCCCACAAAATTGCTGGCTTATTCAGTTTCTCTGGTTGAATAGGCTGTCAGGGAAATTATCTAAGTCACAGTCAACATGAATGTTATACATATTTAAACATTTCAAATTGAAAATCATAATATATTTTAATTTTTTCTTTTACTAACTGAAACATTGTCTTTCCTAATTTTCTTACCACTATCTAGTCTTTATCCTCACAATATTTATACATTTCATGCTGTGGCCCCATTTTTAAACATGAATAAGATGAAATTTTTATAACTAGTGTGACAGAAGTGATATTTTTCTTATTATTATATCAATGTTGCCAAGAGACAAAATGCATTATATGCACTTTGCGCTGCAAATCTGTCTTATTTAGAAAAATCAAAATTATGAAAATTACAAGTTGAGAGAAGTAAATCTCTTTTTAACTGTTTCCCTGTTAGTTATGAGGCTCTGCTATAAACATTTCTTCATAGACAGTTTGTTATACATTGTCATCATTTATTCAGTAGATTTCACGAAACACTTTCCTCCTTTTTTATTATTTTTATTTTATTTTATTTTTTATATATTTTGCACCTTATTTCTGTGTAGATTGAATTTTTATATTTATTCTTATATTTGCTATCTTGTAAACATAAAGCTCTGTTTGACTTTGAAAAAAGAATTAAAAATGTTCAAAGACAACTAAAAATACATAGGTAGAAGAAATAAACTTCCATTCTTTCTTCGTTGTTTGTTATCAGATTTCCTATTTTTAACCTATCAAGTTGTTTAAATTCTAGCTAGGTAACCAATCCTTTTTTTCTCTTTATTACAATGCTGCTTTAAGTAATATACTCTGTGAACATTAAACTAATCAGAGTTTGTTACTATTTATTGTGTCACCTGAGGTTTACCTTCAAATTTTTTGATACAAACAATTAGGAAACTATATTGTTTTATATAGCTTGTAGTTCTTCACTTCGGTAGGCATCTTGTTAACTCTTTTGATATCAATCCACCCGAGAACACCTCTGGGTACTTCGTGGTTATCTCACCCCCATGAATAAAATTGCATGGAGTTATCTCTCTTTTGATACAATACTTTCATCGATTATCCTAATCTTAATTTTCATGGAATATATCGCTGCTAATAAAATAAAATTGTACACAAATACATTGTGCTTTTTTAAAAATTTGTGTATATGTTTCAATAATATATTATTTTTTTTTTTGTGTTAGAGTATATTTTATTTTCTCATAACTTTAAAAAAATAAGACGAAAGAAAACTGTTCAGTTGACAGAGGAGATAACCCTAACCCCATTTTTTTAATGGTCATGGGGATGAAATAACCATAAAGTATTCACCTCTGATTCTATGACACATGTTTTCTGTTTTGAAGTGATCTAAATTAAAACTTTCCATCAAAATTTCAATTCAATTTGTTCCAAACCCAGTTTAACAACAATGGTTATTTTATTAAATTCTTCATTATTTTCAAAATTAGTTGAAACTAAGCCAGTGTATTTTAACAGAAGAGTTAAATAGATTAGCTTTATAAGCATTGTTTTTGTTTTTTTAATCTGCATCATTTAAGATGATCCAGAGCCAGAATTTTACTTACTTTTCCCCTGACTGATTCATAAGTTATGTATTTGTTCCTGCAAAGCACAATGTAAATCAAACTTCATTTTTTTCCCTCAGTAAATCTACATTATTGATTTAGATAAAACTAAACCTTCTTGCTAAATCTCATAGTTATATAAAATGAAGATGGGAATTTACACACATTATTGGAAATATCCGTAGTCATCGGAAAAGCTTCAGAATGTTGTTTTCTATAAAGTGATGGAAGAAGCTCTACATATAAAGACGGATAACACGAAGCAGAAGATAGAAGCAAGAAGCAGGTGACTGCATGGTTATGGAAGCAGAGGATACCCATTATCTAGTGACTATAAAAGGAGTGTGTATGACTTCTTGAACTTGAGATGGGAATACCAAGCAAAGTCAGAATACAATGGGAAATGAAAGCCATTAATTGCTGCCTGAAAGCAGGGAGGCAGTTATTGTGTATAGAGAAAGTGAATTAACTCTCCCAGTGCCACATTGTCAAAAGCCTAAGTGTTCCAGTGATGCTTTATAACATTATTATATTACATATTAACATAGTCAATATGAAGCTTTTATTTCACCAGTTTTGAAGGAGGCATTTTTATCTGAATGTGTTCTTTAGAATCAGTTCATTCTTGATTATACAGACTATGACCATCCTGTCAGTTCAGATATTAATCTCCAGTGTGTCTTGTTTTTTTTTTTTAAGATTATGTAGTGTGATTTGAGACAGATTTGACTGTTATTTCTAGCAGTTTACTTGATTATATGGAGGATTTCTTGTTGGTTTGTTTACTTGAATATAGTTGAATATGTACGACATCTGGTAACTTAACTGAAATCACATTCACCAGCAAAAGAGTTTATAGATCAAGGGAACAAATATTGATGCTGGGTGACACATGAGGTTTTATGAGAATAGGATTGTCATCAGTCCCAGAACCTGAAGAAATAGCAACTCTTCAAATTTGTGACACCATAATGATGGGGCAACCGTTTTTTTTTTGTTTTCTTTTTGCTTTTTGCTAATCCCATTTTCCCTTGAGAAGTGGAATTGAATTCTGCTACAAGCTAACTTCTTGTCAGATTTATGGAGGTGATGAAGAACTATTACTACATTGTTGTATTTACTAATTTACAATTCAAACTAAGCCATTTGATGGTTGATTGCTTTAGTCAGGGATACAATTTAGTGTTAGGGACAGAATATGAACTGTCGGTGGTATGGTACTCTGTGATACAGAGTCAACATCCGTGTCGATACAATTTGAAAATATCTGGAATAAGGTAGAAAGTTCACCTGAAAGTACCTAAAATAAAAAAATAAAAAAATTATCTCTAATGATTGGAGTGGGGAATGGGGATCAAAGGGTTGGTGCATGGCACCAGTTTCTCGCATGAAGTGAATAAGAGACAATCTCCACTGGACAGGATGTGGGTTTACTACTGATAATGTTAGTAGATGATTAAGTATTTGTTCTCAATAGCTTGGTGAACTGAGACAGCATTGAATGATGTGATCTGTGCAGAAACCCAACAGAATGTGAACAGCAGTTCTTCGACTTATTGAACTGTCAGCAGATAATTGAATACCTTAGCCATTCAGCCATTCCTGCTTCTGTTGACCCATAGAATGCGATTAATCCACACAGATGCCATCTTTCAGCATCATGTGGGAAGGCTTATGATGCTGCTCTCAATCATTTGATTGGTGGAGAGTCGTATTAGTAGGAAGATAATTCTCTGACTAATGTGTGTAACTAACTTTGAGTGAGAAAATATAGAACATTTTATCTTAAAATTGAAATCTGTATAAATATATTCCAGCTTCTCTGTTCTGTTAGATTTTAAAATAGACTAGGATAAGTACTAAAACAAGATCTGATTGCTAGGTTTCACACTAGAATTGCTGATTGCACCATCTTCTTTCTATACCTGAAACCAAATTTAAAATGATAATAAAATAGGATATAAAATGTCTATTTAAGAAAGTCAGATCATCTCTGGCAAAGTTATTTTTGTACGACTCCATTTTTATCATGATGTTATAGTGTCTGCCTAACTAACAAAAAATGTTTATAGATATCTGCTTGTAACCCAAGGAAAGAGAACAGCATGAATGCCACAACTGTGAAAATGTCCGTAATAGATATAATTCCTATTACCACAAAGTTGTTATATATTTAAAACAGGCTTTGCAAAATAACAAAGAGTAATAATAAATAAAATGTAAGAGATACTTGTAATAAATATATATAAGGTTTCTGCTCTAGACACAAATGCTGACTTAGTTTTCCTTTCTTCATAATTAAGTTAAATCTTCTTTACCGTATATATTAAAAAAATAAGGTAGACTTTCTTTTTGAATGTAGATGGTTGAGAATATTATTAGTGAATACCAACTGGATAGTTACTCTTAAAGATTTTGTTTCAATTTTCAGCAGAAAAGTTATTTTCACTGAAGAGAAAAAAAAAGTTCATATACAAACACACATAAAAATAAAATAAAATGAAAATAAAATATTGAAAGAAATGGTAAATATAAGAATTTATGTGCCATATATGGTGTTATCTATGAATGGGTTCATTAAAACTTGAATTATTTGTTCTGTTGATCAAGATACATGACCTTCCATCAATAGAGAGTTGATTAGAATCCAGCATACTAGACTAACCGTCGTTACACGATATATTGTTCACAAAAATTACAGATAATCATTTTATGATAAAAATCTAGTAATTTTATTTAGAATTAAACATACGATAACTATATTTACTGCCTCGGTTTGTAACTGATGATAGCTAATATTTTCAGTCATATATATTTTAGCCTGTCTGTCTGTTTATCTGTCTCTCTCTCTCTGTCTCTGTCTCTCTCTCTGTCTCTCTCTCTCTCTCTCATATATATATATATATATATATATATATAGTGGAAATTTACATAAAAATAAAAACAAGTAAACGAAGATAGGTGTAACAAGTAGGTATATTAGTTTGACGCTCAAGGAAAAAAAAAGGGTGAAGAAAGTCTTTTACGTTTCGAGCTTTTCACTCTTCAACAGAAAGAAAATAAGGAAATTAGGAGAAAAAAAACCCAAAGAGAATGAAAAGATTTTTTGGGTTTAGCTTTCAGACTTGGCTGTTTATATATATATATATATATATATATATATATATATATCCTCATCATCAATTAGTGTCTGTTTTTCATGCTGGCATGGGTTGGATTTGACAGGAGCTGGCAAGGCCAGGAACAGCACCTAGTCCCATTGTCAATTTTGGCATGGTTTCTATGGTTGGATGCTCTTCCTAATGCCAACCACTTTACAGAGTATACTTGATATTCTTTTTATGTAGCATTAGCACCAATGCTTTTTATTATATATATATATATATATTTTACTTGTTTTAGTCAACAGACTGCGGCCATGCTGGGGCACCGCTTTGTATCATCATTTAGTGTCCATTTTCCATGCTGGCATGGGTTAGATGGTTTGACTGGAAATGGTAAACTGGAGGGCTGCACCAGGCTCCAGTCTGATTTGGCTTGGTTTCTACAGCTGGATGCCCTTCCTAATGCCAACCACCCCCAAGGCAATGAGCAGCCCAGAGCTATCAGAGGAGACACTTACGCAAACCAGAGGATTGGGAAGCAAACTTCATATCATTTTGTTATTTGTTTTTTCCTTTTACATATTTCAATAATCAGACTGTGGCCATGCTGGGGCACTGCCTTCAAGAAATTTAGTTGAATGAATTGACCCCAGTACCTGCCTTTTTTAAAGACTGGTACTTATTCTATTGGTCACTTTTGCTGAACCACTAAGTTACAGGGACGTAAACACACCAACACTAGTTGCCAAGTGGTGGTGGGGGACAAACAAAGACACATACACACAGTTATATATATTATATATATACAACGGGCTTCCATCAGTTTCTGTCTACCAAATCCACTCACAAGGCTTTGATTCACCTGAGGCTATAGTAGAAGACACTTGCCCAGGGCCAGATTTACAGGGGGGAGGCGATGTGGGCAATTGCCTTGGGCCACCCTCGATAGTGGGAGGTGTCTGCTATGAAGGGTAGGGAGCACTTAATACAGGGAGGCCCCGCCTTCCAACAATCTTGCATGAAGAAGCTCTCTTCAATATACAAACATATTTTGATGTCTTAAAGAATATAATAGATTCTCTTTTATGATAAGGATAAAAGGATAAAGATCCTTCGGAGTCATATAGACTCATAGAGCTGGTTTCCCAGTTTCCCTGGCGCAGATATAGCCTCCCAGACGGGACGTCGGGCCATCACAGGATCACTCATTTTTGCCAGCTGCGTGAACTGAAGCAACGTGAAATGAAGTGTTTTGCTCAAGAACATAACAAGCCACCCGGTTCAGGAATTGAAATCAGAACCTTATGATCAAGAGTCCAACACCCTAACCACTAAGCGACACACCTCCACCTTTTATGATAAATAACCATAGATTTCTCCACGTTACCAACACCAATAATTTTCCAAGATTTTAATTCTCTTGTATGAGGGGCCCCAGAACTTGAAATATCCTGGTTTAAAAACAGTCCTATACCTGCCCAAAGTGCCACACAGTGGGACTGAACCTGGAACCACATCTTTGAGAAGCAACCACATAGCCACGCCTGTTACATATTTCTTTTTCTTCATGATGCTTAAGGCTTAATCTGACATTTTTATACAACAATGTGTCTGTTGTCTTTCTGTTGTGTACAATTGGTTGATTGACATATCTGATATAGAATGACTGAATAAATTATGTCCTGAAGGAATTTATAAATTATATTTCCAAGGATGGATCAGATGGGAATACAGACTAAGCCTTTGGTAAAACAGAGCTAATAATAATAAATTTATATAATCTCGGTGTTGGTTAGTTTACGTCCGCATAACTTAGCGGTTCAGCAAAAGAGATCGATAGAAGAAGTACCAGGCTTGAAAAGTACTGGGTCAATTCATTCAACTAAAAATTCAAGGCAGTGCCCCAGCATGGCCACGGTCTGAAGACTGAAACAAGTAGAAGATATAAAAAAATATATATTAAGGCGATGAGTTGGCAGAATCATTAGCACGCCGGAAAAATGCTTAGCAGCATTTCTTACGACTTTACGTTCTGATTTCAAATGCCATCAGAGTCGACTTTACCTTTCATCCTTTCAGGGTCGATAAAATAAGTACCAGTTGAGTACTTGGGTCGATTGAATCGACTATCCCCATCCCCTAAAATTTCAGGCCTTTGTGCCCAGTATAGAAAGGATTATTATTACACTTGTCATGATGTGTCCATGTGAAGTGTTTTTAAGAACCTAAATATGGGACAAAGTGAAAGACGCAACAAAAATCGTTAACATAGGCACAGGCATGGCTGTGTGGTAAGAAGTTTGCTTCCCAGCCACTTGGATCTGGGTTCAGTCCCACTGCGTGGCACCTTCGGCAAGTGTCTTCTACTATAGACTCAGGCTGACTAAAGCCTTGTAAGGGAATTTGGTAGACAGAAACTGAAAAAGAAGTCTATTCTGTATGTATGTATGTGTGTGTGTGTATAAATATATGTGTGAGTGTGTGTGTATATATATATGTGTGTGTGTGTGTGTGTGTGTGTATATATATATGTGTGTGTATATATGTGTGTGTGTGTATATATGTGTATGTACGTATATATATGTGTATGTATGTATATATATATATATGTGTATGTGTGTATATATGTGTATGTGTCTATATGTATATATATATGTATGCGTGTATATTTGTATATATATGTATGTATGTGTGTATGTATGTATGTATGTGTGTATGTATGTATGTATGTATATATGTATGTATATATCTATTATTAGATAATAGATAATAAAACAAATGGTTTATACCTGGTAGCTTACTGGTAAAGCACGATCACTTTCACAGTTTAATACTCTTTTCGCTGTATTGCATGTTCGTTTCTTTTTGCATCCATTATTTTATTATTGATCTTCTACATAAATGAAGCTATATCCTTCAATTTACTGTTTCTCTTGGCACGAACTGAGAAATACATTGCGGAACTTTTATTTCACGTTTTATGGAGTGTATGGCATAGCTCACATAATGCTGGCTACGAAGCCAGCATTACGTGAGCTATGCCATACACTCCATAAAATGCGAAATGGCTTAAAACACACGAGGAGTGCTGATGAAGAATTATGCAGCATACCCGGTTTCGGCCAATGTACATCAGCCGAAACGTTGTGTTAGCAATATTACAGGATGAGGACACATATCCATCCAATGTATATAAGCACTAAATTTCACTCCATAATTGCCCACGGGCATATGGCGTAGTGGTTGAGAATGAGGGCTACTAACCCCAAGATTCCGAGTTCAATTCCAGGCAATTCCAAGTTCAATTCCTGAAATAATAATAATATCACGAAGACACCTGATGAAGGCTGGAGAGTACATCAGCCGAAACGTTGTGTTAACATTACAAGATGAGGACACTTATCTGTCTAATGTATATAATGTAAATAATATATATATAATGTGTCTGGGTTTGTTCCCCAGCACCACCACTTGACAACCGGTTCAGCAAATGAGATTGATAGAATAAGTACCAAGCTTGAAAAGAATAAGTACGGGGGTCAATTCATTCAGCTTAAATTCTTGAAAGAGGTGTCGCAATGAGTGGAACAGGTAAAAAGTAAAAATGGTAAGGCATGATAAACAATGTCTTCCTTGGCAATGTTTCTACGGTTGGGTGTCCTTATTTAATGCCAACCACTTTAGAGGGAGTGGTGGGTGCTTTTTCCATATCAGTGGTCATGGGGGGGGGGGTCACCAAGTTATTTTCAAAACAAAACAAAACTCCTCAAATGAGTGGGTGTATAGTATTGAGGGAGGTGAAAGTATTAATCATGTATTTAAGCAGGGTGTAGCTTGAGTATCAATTTAATTAACACATTATCGACACAGGTGTGGCTGTGTGGTAAGAAGCTTGCTTCCCAAACTCATGGTTCCGGGTTCAGTCCCACTGTGTGGCACCTTGGGCAAG
>JAOPUL010005356.1:5892582-5907267 GCA_027564515.1 Octopus rubescens
ATATAGAGAGAGAGAGAGAGAGAGAGAGCGAGAGAGGGAGAGAGATAGATAGAGAGAGAGAGAGAGAGGACAAACATCGAGTACATTCCTCCTCTGTTTCACCATAATTGTAGTAAATACTTTAGATTCATTTAAAAAGCATCACATTTTTGAATGATAGAGAGTGAGATATTTTTAAGAAGTATCGTATCTGTGACGTATAAGTCTAATCATTTTTACCATTTCAGATAAAAGAATATATAATTTCCTCGTTTCTAGGCATAGATTGCACAGCCTAACAAATGCACACTTTATTAAAATCTTCTTTCAAGAAACGTTATACTCAAAATGTAAGGGAGAATTTATAGAAATACTCTCAACATAGACTCTGTTGCCAAGAAACGATTTGAACAGTGTGGTTACTTGATATGCAGATTAATGTTAGTTATCTACCGAACAAGAATTACTTTATTTTTCTATCAATATATTGTTGTTTGTGATCGTTTATAATGTCAAATATTCAATGAATACGGTCTGCTATACATTAACTTACAAAACTCCTCAGAGCTAAGCAAAGCAGCAGCAAATTTTATACAGTAAGATCTTGTGAAGGGAAACAGCAATATAGAAGCACACCACTCTATTTAATTTCAACAGTCCATACAGTCGAAATTTGTATAGCTAACATTATTTTGTTCTCATAAAAACGACAATATGGAGATGTTTTTGGAGATGTTATATACGTGTTTGGTGGCATTCGGGATAATCTAATGTGTTTAAAAGACTTCTAAAAGTTGTTGCATTTGTGAAAGTAAGAGAAATATTGTTTACTTCAATGTTAATATACGATTACTATATTTATGATATTTTGACTTTGAATTATATTTCTTTGTAATAATAATTTTCCAGGAGCTTAATTCAAATTCGTTCTTCCCTCTTGAGGTAAATAAATAAACAGGCAGTTTTCATATACTTGCTGAATTAATTTTGAATGCTAGTTCATCGAAAAGTTACAGGTTATTACCGAGGAGGGTCGACTGAATGGTTTATAGGCTGAACAAAATACGCTCGTGTAATGTGACCAAATGTCGTTTATTTTTCAATAAGGATGATCCACACATTTCTTCCATCGGTGTTGCAATGCTCGCATCCCATTGGTGAATAAGCTTTCATCCTGTTGGTCACAATTGTTATCAACAACAGATACTTGCTCCCAGCCAAGTGTTTTGTCAGGTTGGGGAACATGTGATAGTCCAAGGGGTCCAACTCAGAAGACTATGGAGGCTGATCAACCAGTTCAACACCACTGTCACGCACATCAGGTATTGAAACCAAGTATTTGTTCGTCGGAGCATTGTCCATACTCCTTTCGTCAGTTTTCCTGGGCGTTGTGGTGGGGTATAGACGCTTGTTCTGAAGTTACATGATAACACTAAATTTCCAGATGATTTAAATTTTCAAGTGTAATCGCTACTAGTTACCTTTGAATTATTCTTTGAGCACTCAGCTGTCGGTTTCTCTGGAAACAAACAATGCAGTTATAAATAGGAATTACTGGTATTAATGTATACACGATTTCACGGCTCTAACAACACTCTTTGTTATCTTTACAGCCTACCTATGGTGTTTGCAGCCCACCCCAGTTGTTTTCCTCTATGCTGGAGATGCTATATTTACTCACGTTCTTCGTTCAAATGCTGCCGAGGTCGACTTTGCCGTTCATCGTTTAGGGATAGATAAAGTAAGCACCAGTTAAGCTGTAGAGTCGATATAAGCGACTAGCCACCTCCCCACAAAATTCAGACATTGTGCCCATTGTAGAAAGGATCACTTACCATGGTAAAAGCGGCCAGCAACCAAAATCTTTAGCACGCCAAACAAAAAGCTTTACTTTTTGAGTTCAAATTCAGTCTTTGTCGATTTGGCTTTTGATTCTTTCGGTGTCGATGAAATATGTATTATTTAATACCGTAACCACAAGTTATGCTAATAAATCATGAATTCGATCCTCTAATATGTCGGTAATTTCTATTATTCCGCTATTTCCTGATAAATATATTTCCGTAGAATTTCTATAACTCTAAAATTTGTTCTCTCTCTCTATTTCCCACTCCGCCTCTCACTTTCTCTCTCTTCATTTACCTATTTACTGATGTACTAGCTATTTGAAATATTGCATTTCTTTGAATGTACGTTCTGCTATACACCACCGCACACTTGCATCTGACAGCTATATGTAAGTTACTCTAAATATTAATCAACAGTATAGAATATCGGTGATATCGCTGTTTAGTTTCCTTTGCATATATTTATAAATAAATATGATCATTGTATGGAGAGCATACAAAATCATATCATTCACAGCAGCAATAGTGCTAGTTCGCAACATTATGTAAATAACATGCATAGATGAAACTTTTGGAAGTGCCAATCATGTATGTATGTGGGCGTCTTGCTGAATATTTTGCCGGTGTTTTATATGATAAATACAGAAAAGAATCATAGTGTTTCCCTACGGTTAGAACACACTCTGTATATCGACAACTTAGAATTTCAGTCGTATAGCACCGAAGAAAATATTTATATAGCAATATCTCTAACAAATTATACTTTAGTGATTAAAAGGCATTAACCACCGGTCAATATCGCGCAAGACAAGTTATAAACAAATACATTATTGATGATGGGTTGATCGACTTCATTCACAGGTTAGCTGCATCAGGTGTTATTTGATAGAAACATTTAGTTGAGCACAGCATGGCGCAGTAGATCTTTTAGACAATTGATATATGGAAAATGTATATATGTATATGCGGGTGTATCTTCGTGCTTGCGTTCTATTTGCCCCTACTACTACTTGGCATCCGATGTTGGTATGTTTACGTCCCCGTAATCTAGCATTTGTTCGGAAAAAAAAGTGCCAGTCATATAATTAAGTACCATGGTTGATTTGTTTGTCTAAATTATTGGCGCCCTAGCATAACCGCACGTCCTGTAACTGAAATAAATAAAGAAACCATAGTTACGATTGGGCTTTTATACATGCAATCCCAGGTTATCTCCTGAATTGGCGCAATTAAGATACAATTACCGTGTGTTCTTCAGCATTTTGTGAACAAAGGTTTTAATTATATGCAAATAAATTTATATAACCCATATAATTGCTTATTTCGGTGGATTCGTAATTAAACATATTGAATTCTATAACTCAAATAAGATTTCTAGCAGAATCATTTTCTTG
Source organism: Octopus rubescens (assembly GCA_027564515.1). Taxonomy (NCBI): domain Eukaryota; kingdom Metazoa; phylum Mollusca; class Cephalopoda; order Octopoda; family Octopodidae; genus Octopus; species Octopus rubescens. The sequence goes on from JAOPUL010005356.1 coordinate 5,895,803, forward strand.
CAGGTTTATATCAGGTGTCAAATATTACTTGACAAACTATATACATCATTATAGATATCATACATGCTTCAGCATGGGAATATATGATAATTTAAACACTGCTAAATTTGCTGATGTTCATGTTAGATTACACGCTCAGTGTCTATGAGTAATGCAGATGTCGTAATTCCATTAGCTGTGGAAAAAGAGCAAAGTGCCATATTGCGATTTAGTAATTGAGAAATCTTTCTAAATAGTGATTACTTGCTAAATCACCCTAACATTTCAGTTTTGAATCCAATTTGTGTCGGCACAATTAAATATCTATTCAAAATAACGTTCCATAAATGATAGAACATTTACCGTTCAGTAATGTTCATGTGGACAACATTTTTTTTCCTTACAATAATGTCAGCTGCACGTATATATTGAGCTAAATTGATGTGAGCGGGGTCAAGATATTTATTGAATTGACTGGCAAATTCCTTTTCTATTGTGAATATGGTCGGCTATGTGGATATATTGTGTTAAATGTATGATACTGGTGTGATACATGTGGAAAATAGTAAGGAAACTATTAAAGTGACGAACCTGAATAGGAAATATTTGAAATGAACTTTGCCCTGGTTCACAGTAACATAAATCACGTTTGATTATTAGGTTTGGTATGCAAAAGAGTATCAACTGGGATTTATTTTCTCTGGAAAGAGTAACAAATCTGATTTGGTACTATAACTTGAAAATACGTTCAGGATATTTATTTTATACAGTCTTCCCTACTCGTACAAGGTCAGTCTCCGCCGTGGTTCAATGAATCAAAATGGGACGTGTCCTGCATCATTAATTTGTGAAATAGTTTGTCCATGGTAGCATCTGAATGTTTATCTACCGATGGTATAAGGCGCCTGGATTTACGTGTCTTGTGCCTTATCAAGAATGTATCAATCTATCTATCTATCTATCTATCTATCTATCTATCTATCTATCTATACGACGGGCGTCATTTCAGTTTCCGTTTACCAAATCCACTCACAAGGTTTTGGTCGGCCCGAGGCTATAGTAGAAGATACTTGCCCAAGGTGCCACGCAGTGGGACTAAAATGTGTATATAAATATATTATCTTGGGCATAACTATAGACGTGTGCCATTCCACCCCGACTTTGTTTCCTCATGACTTCTGAAAAATGGATTTTTAAAAAAGATTTAATTTCCTAGTGACACATTTTAGAGCAAACCTAATAGAAGTGTGCACCACTCCAGCCCGACTTTGTTTCCTCATGACTTTCAGTAAAATGGATATTTTAAAATGAAATTTTCTATAAATACATTTCAGGTGTTGTAGATTACGATTATATCGGAATTTAATTTGAAAAAAAAAAAAAAATTAGTGGGCTCCTTCACAATCAAAACCTTTCCATTTGTGTGTGTATGTGCACGCTCACCAATATTTTTTGTCACATAAAATTCCAATATAAACATAATCTACAATATCTGAAATACCCATTTTCTGGAAGTTATGAAGAAACAAAGTCAACGTTGGGGATGGTGGCCATATTTGTGGTTGTGCCTTATTTTGCTTGTATTTTTAAATACATTTTCTTTCTTCAGAAAAATTGAAGCACAGCACTTTAGTTGTCCGAGTATTTTGCAATATAGTCGGAAAAAAAATCTTCGAAAGAGACGGAAGACTATGTCTGCCAATAATTTTAGCTTCTTACAATAACAGCAGAATATGTGGAAAGCCCTCGTTTTATGTTGAGGCATAAATTTATAGATCTTTATAAAATTATTTCATTACTTTAACCCTTTGCCTGCCCATAGCATTTTCATAAGTTTGTTGAAATGTCCATGCTTGCTAGTTAACCCTAGTTTCTTACGGTGTGAGTAATATAAAGCTTTCATTTCATAAGACCGAAGTTACACAGGAGGTCAGAAAAAATGATAATGTGCTTCTTATATGATGCATGGACGCTAGGGATGTATGTGACCTGCCACACCGAACCAAGTATTAAGTTGCTATGTATTGAAAATGAGCTGTATATATATTCGGATTCTACAGGTTTCCAGTTCTAAAATGATACCTCAGTGATCTCTCTACCTCTAATACTTCCAGAGATATTGCTACTTTTCTGTAAAAAAATCTCTCATCATGGGAAATTACAGAAGTGGAGAAAATTGAACTTGAAGTTTAAATACAGACTATATTAAAAACATTATTAAAAGCATAACAATCGACTAAGTAATATGACGATTGATGGACAAAACTTAGTACAAATACTCATTACACCATTACATATAATATGCAGGATTTATTTGCGCAATTAAGATTGCTAATTAGGAGTGAATTAGAGTGGAAATTAGGTGAATTATGCTCAAGTGCGCTATGACAATGGACATAAAATAGTCGTTTTTATCATGTTTCTAGTCAACAACCGCAGAAACCAGTGCTACTATATGAAAGTTTAGGAGTTCCTCTGTTCATTTCAGCGGAACATCGAATTTCGATGCAATACTCCCATCTAAGCTATTTTGAGCTCTGCTGCAGTGACAGCTTGTGTGACTTAATACCTGGTTCGGTGTAACGGGTCACATATATCCTGTGTATGTGATACAAATGTCATGGACATGCAAAGGGTTAAAGATCTCGATTATGTCTTTGATTTCCTTTTTATAGTTTAAATTTGATAAAACACGTAACACTCGAACACATGCTATCAAGCAGAATATTAATACAGATTTCTTAGCTACCGCAAAATCATCCAAACAGCAGATTTATTTAACTTCGATAACTGATAAAACTTCCTTGAATGAGTGAGAACAGATTTGAATGGGGGTGGGGGGTTGGGATGAAGTGATTTTAAACATATTTATCCTTTTTATTAAGTTATACTAATTCTGTGTTTTGTTCTGATTAAAATAAATATATTAGACTGAAGTTGTCAATATTTGTTGTATGAATTGGTTAAACATTCTCTATACTTTGTTTTTATCTCTTCTGAATTATGTTGATAATTATTTCTATTATTTTTGTATGTGTGTTTGGAAGAAAGTAAAAATTAAAGAAAGGAAAAAAAAAATATTTATTAGTTTATTTCAAAGGCTGTAAGCTGCTTAAGTTTATACATTGCCATTCTTGTTTACAGAATTGAGTTATATTTTGTTGCCTTAAGGGTGTTAGTTAAGTGAGTTATATTTCTTTACCTGAAGGGTATTGGTTTTGCAAAAATCAATAAAACACTTGGACAAAATGCTTTGCAGTAACTTAGCTGCTTTCCACGGCAATCTTGGAGTATGACATACCATATTCACTCAAGCAAAGCAACCGTAGCACTTATTTTTAAAAACATTATTATAACATACTATGACTAGCTTGTTTATCATAGATGATATTTTTGGGTGTGACTAACTTGCAGTCCCATTTATGAAATTGACTGAGTCTTTAAGAAACTTGTGATAGTGTTCTAATGTAAGAAATTATTAAGGGGCGATAGATTCAAATCCTACAGAGTTCAATGAAATAAAACTGATTTAATCGATCATGCCATCTGATAAAATTTTGCTACCATATAATCAATCCTAGAAACCACTATTTTTGTATACTGTCGTTTTTCATGCTTTCTCCACCTCATATAATCGATTCTACATAAACTCCTACCATATTTGCAATTTGTCATTGTAATAATCTCTCATCTGCTGGCCTTGTGACAAATAAAAATTATTACTATGGCAAAATTATAGAGCATTGGACAAATTGCTTTTCTGGCCTGAGCTTAATCCCTGTCAAGGTCAACATTACCCTTCATCATTGTATATGGGAGAAAGGTGGGAACAGTAAAATAAAGTGAGCGATATGATTGAGGGGAAATACACCAGATGAGAGCTCAGTACTCTAATATAAAAGTTGTAAGGTTTTCTACATGTAATATAGTGAATTGAAAACTTCAATAAACTGAGCTTGTTCAGTCATTCAGTTATTTTTTTAAAAAAAACCCTTCTGTGGGTGTTTTAAATCTAAAAATATGTAAGGGAAATAACTGTAATGAAATTTCTTGACAATATATAACCAATGCAGACTAGGGGAACTAATGTTTAAAATGAACTCGTGAAAACAACATTGCTTTGGATTGTTGGCCTCAAAATACAGATCATATATTTAAAAAAAAGTTTTATTAGTTATATTCCTAGGTTATTTTAGATTCTGAACAACCTCAAGGGAGTTTTGCTGACTAATTACTTTCTCAGTTAATCTAATTTTTTCAACTTACTCTATCACATATGTAAAACTATAGATAAAATAATGTGACATTGTGCCACTGTAAGATATCTTGAAGATGGCAGGGTCAGTAGAGAGTGGCGAACAAAATGCTTTGTAATGTTTAATTACTTATCTTTACAACCTGAGTTCAATTACTAACGAGATCCTTTCGGGGTCTCGATGACATAAGTACTAGTGTTGATTAGATTATAACTGACTGCTCATACCATCCACACCAAGCCCATATAGTTTAGTGGTCTGGCATAATAATCAATCAATATCTCTTAACATAACAAAATATTCATTATACATACATACATACATACAACATAAAACCAAATAATTTTAAGTAATAAAGTTGAATGGAGAGATTTGTTATTAATTAATTAATTGTGATAGATAAACAAGATAGGTGGTTGTTTATATAATAATTAAGTTTTAGAAACAAAACAGTAAAGTGTTATTTTTTCATCTTCTAATAAAGAAAACAAATTAACACATTAATTAAAATTAAATAGAATTAGAAATTAGAAAAAAAACAAACCAAACTAAATTTACGAATTTCAATAAATATTTCAAAACTAAAGCGCACTGTGAGGGAGGGTGTGGAAAAAAGTGAGAGAGAGAGAGAGAGCTGTCAGTAGCTATTTATTTTAACTATTAATATCTACATATTTAATAACATCATTCTTCTTTCTATTTCTTCTTTCATAAATTATTTACTCACATTTAATTTTGTTCATGGAAATGTCATTCCAGATTAGAAAAAAGACTAACCTTAGTGGGAATGTCTTTCCATATGTAACATTCCATGGCCCACCCCCTACCCCCAATAGTTCTGGGTTTTTTTTCACATTTCTCTGTCAAATATCTTCGAGTAAATTGACTGACTGAAAACTCTAAAAACAAAAATCTATTCAATTTCTTCATTGGCCTTAAGTATTTATTTAATTATTTTTTTTATGATAAAAATTAATTAAGAGTTATAAAAGTAAATATGTACATGGTTTTTATTATATGAAAAATATTTTTTATTACTGTTTTCATAGAACATTTTGTCAAAGAATACAAGTATGTCCATATAAATATAGAACCTATAAACCATGACACAAACAAACAGACCTGTCATTGATGAGATTGTGAAAGGTAATGAAAGGACTAGCTGATAGATTGACTGAATGATTAATCAAACAATCGATTAGTTTATTGGTTAACCATTTAATCAACAAATATAAGGATTTCAAAAGGGAACCAGTGTGTATGTATGTTATTGGCGTAATGACCCTTCTAAGATACAACAGAAAGGGAATATTCTTAACTTAAATGACTAAAAAAAAAAAAATGATTTTTCATATCTTAATCAAATTAACATTTTTTTTAGTCACTTGATTTATCTGCTAAATCACTCAATATTACATCTCAATCAGTTTTACTTCTAATTTTAAAATTCACTTGAATTATCCGCTAAATTGCAACCATCTTAAATGTAAACTAATCCTATTCCCCCACCCCACCCGAGATGTTTCCAGGTTGAATGCCTCTGATCATGCTCTGCTCTATAATGTTTGACCTGTAGCTGTGTAACAACAGTAAATACCTCAGTAATTCATTAAAACTAAAAATCTGACAAGAAAACTGTTGATAAATTGTGAAAGCTGCCTGGGCTAAGTCCTCATTGACAATCTTTCTTTTCCCAATCTGCTGAAAGCTCTGTTTAACCAGGGTAGTGGTTGATGGTGATAGGTGCAGTGTCATAGATTAAAATATATGTTTATTAAAAACATCTATATTTTTAATATAATATACAAAGCGAACATCTTGGTATTAACTATTTAAAAAAAGAGAAAAAAATGAGTTGCGCTTAAAAAATAACCAAGTGCCTAGAATTTATTTTGTTCAAATATTATGAGGGCAGACTGGAGAATGGAATAATTGGTCAGGTGGCAGACCAAATACTTTGTGGTTTTGATGTCAAGATTGACTTTGATTAAGTACTGCGGTTAATCTGAATCTAATCAAAAGGTTGTGTTCTTAGTAAACTAGTGTATAAAGTCACAGGAAAAAAAAAAAGTCACTCTTCATTTAAATACCACAAGTATAATTAAGCACATATTTTAAAGTTGTTTATTAATTGACAGTGCATTGGCTTATACAATATTACAAAACAATGTATAACAACACCATTACACGTATCTAAAATCAAAAGTCACGTTTGGATTTTTAAAATTAGAAGCAAAACTGATTGAAATGTAATATTTACATTTATAGTTATTTCAGTTCTTCTAATTAACACTGTGTTGTGCATAAAATATGTGCCGTCAACATTAATATGCTAATTAAGTTATCCACTACACTATTTGCTTAATTTCTGTCTGCATCTATACATTTAATGGGCAGGAGTGGCTAGATTTTATGTGTTCGATTCTTATGCTTGTATTTGATATAAGGGAGATTTCATTGCTGTTTCTTGCAGTTTGTACTTATTAGAAATCATTTATTAGAGCAGTTGGAGTTTTCGTTATCTAACTATTAACAATTGTTTCTGCAAATACCTGAATCCTTAAAATGCAAAAGAAACTCTATATGCATTTATTTTGATGGCATATTTCATACCTCCTAAGAACTAATCCTTGTCTCCTCTGTGTGTATGTATGCTCTCTCTCTCTCTCTCTCTCTCTCTCTCTCTCTCTCACATGCATATATTGACTGAAAGTGAAACTTTCCTGTCAAGATTCAGCAGAAAAATAGCTTCCTCTTCAAGTTCATGTTAAACTGGGTAAAACATAAATTGATACTCAGGACGACGCGACCCTGGGTGGTCCAGCTGAGACTGTCGCCAGAGACCTCCTGCAGGACATCCTGTCCCTTAAGCTTCTCAGGCTTGAGATCAACCCGTCCAAGTCGGAGGCGATTAATGTGAGCTACAGCGAGGCTGAATTCTGAGGAGCTGTACTCAGTATCCGGTCCGTCTTGGCAGAGGCTCAGCTGACTCCCAGGAACGTGGTCCACATCCTTGGCTCCCCAATCCTCCTGAAAGCCATACTGGAGTGCCTGGAGGTTAAGCTTGAGGACTTGTCCAGAATGACAGAGAGACTGCACCTCATTGACATGCACCCGCCGCTCTTCCTCTGGAGAAATTGCTTTGCCCTGCCCAGTGCACCATGTCACCTGTACATAGATCGCGACATCCAGCGCTGTGCTGAACTGATCTGTAATGTCAGTTTCGACAGCGCTGGCTGGCTGCAGGCCAAACTGCCCACCAGGTTCGGTGGCCTTGGCCTGCGATCGGTAGTGGACCTAGCCCTGCCGGCCTACCTCTCTTTGGTTTCCTCCAGCCACGACCTCCTTGGTGACATACTCCTTGGGTCAGCCGTGATGGCTGTTGACCAGTTACCCAAGCCAGCCCTTGTCGCTTGGACTGCTGGTGGGCTAGCAGCTCCCCAGATCACAGATGTCCAACATAATTGGGACGACACCCTATGTAAGTCCACTCTCAAGTGGTTAGAAAGCATCACTCGACCAGCACCGCCTTGCCTACCTCCATTCCGCCTCGCAACCCAATAGTGGTGCATGGCTCAATGGGGTGCCTACCTCATCCCTTCTAGATGATGAGTGCACCTGCATCGGGGTGACCCAGCGTCTCGGTTTCCGCGTGTGTGAGACACAAATGTCGCTGTGGAGTGGGGACAGAAAACGCCCCAACGGGACAACCCTCTTCCCATTCGAGGGAGGCTGGTACGTGACGTGCTGCGACACGTTCTCCAGCACCAACTTCGTGACTTGTACCGCAAACCCCGGTGTTGTAGCCCTCAATGTGGAGAAGAGGAATATCCTTAAGTACAAGAGCTTGGCCGGTCGCTATCAGTTCATACCGGTAGCCGTTGAGACATCTGGTGTCCTTGGTCCTCGTATCACAGACTTCCTCTGCAAAATAGGGATTGCTGCGACCCACCGGAGAAATGAGCTCCGTGAGATGGAGTGGCTACTGCGAGTGTCGCTGGTCATTCTCCGTGGCAAGGCCACTGTGGTCATTACCGTGGGGCGCAGCTGAATACCCACCTTTCCTGGGACACAATGCTGCCTCCGCTGCCTCCCCCCTTTTTTGTCCTCTACATTTCTTTTTTTCTTTTTTTCTTTCTTTTACAATTAATGATATATATGGTTATTTTTAAATAATTATCTAGATATTAATGATAATTCTTTTCATATAAAACATTATATACAGTATATATATATATATATATATATATATATAAATAAACAAACAGTGGGTCAGTGAGTTCAACAAGCAGAACAAATTTTATGCTCTAATGAATTGAATTCTAATCTTTATTGCCAACACAGACCAGCACTAGTTTTGTAGATTCTACAGCTTGACTATTTTGAGATATTTAGTTACCAATCCAGCTGACTTATGATCAAAGGCATACTAGTTGTAATGCATACCATCTTTTATTGAGATATAATCTATCCAGAACTATATTATCTTAAAATTAGAGATAATTGTAATGTAACCCTTTAGCATTTAGACCGGCCATATCAGGCAGGCCCAAATATTCTACGTGATTTATGTTCAAACCAGCCAGGTCTGGCCTCTCGCACCTACTCTATGTCATCCTCAAAATAAACAATCACATCATCGAAACCTTGAAGCTATAATTAATTCAAAACAATGTGAATACTAAAGGGTTATTGGACTTTTTGCTGTAATTTCCAGCAGTTCAGATGCCCCCTTAGAGACTCCATCTTTAGCCTGTGTGTATTTGTGTATATGTCATCATCCTTTAACGTCCGTTTTCCATGCTGGCATGGGTTTAATGGTTTGACCGGAGCTGGCAAGCTGGTGGGCTGCACCAGGTTCCAGTCTGATTTGGCTTGTTTTCTACGGCTGGATGCCCTTCCTAACGCCAACCACTTTACAGTGTGTGTTGCGTGCTTTCAATATGCCACCGGCACCGGACTCTGGGTGCTAGTGCTTTTACATGGCACCAGCACACAGATGATTGTTTGTTAGACGGACAAGACATAGACCAAGGACAGACAGACATAAGGCCTGTAGCCAGCCAGTCATATAGACCAGGGACAGATGGACATACAGACAGGGGACAGACACCATGGAGAGACGGACATATAGGCCAAGGGAGATCAGTGACAGACGAACATATAAACCGGGGACAGCCTGATGTGAGACCGGAGAGGGACAAATGGACATACAGACCGGTGACAGACAGACATACACCAGGGACAGATGGGCATTATAACCAAGTGGCACATGCGCCTGTACCTGGGGGAAGAGATAACATATATAAATCGCCCTTGACTGCCTTTGCATTGGTAGCGGTAAGGGGAGGGCGGGAGAGGAAATTTTCATGCAGTGAGGTGGAGTGAGAAACTCGCACTTAAGGATATATTTTCAAATTTCTGGCATAATATAGTAGAGACGAAATAAGACAAGCTTAGACGAACACAACACAAACTTATCTTATATTGAGAACCGTGTATTTTACATCCTTTTGGCACCTTGTGTTTGCCAGAAATGGTTTCGGGTCTCGTGTCTGCCCTACCATACTAAAATGCCCTGCTCAACCGGATCATGTGCTTAATACTATTGGTAATTTTCATACAGTGAGGTAGAGTGGGAAAGTCACATATATGCCTTGGTTTATTTATTCCTGCTCTTCATATTGAAAATTCAAATCCTGTCAAGCTCAGTGATTGTGTTTCATCTTTCTTCGGTCAGCTAAATAAATGTCCAGTCAAGTATTGTTTGATATATCTGTTTCCTTCCTGCAAATTTGAGACATTGTGTCTTTAATAAGGATTTCTTACATAAGCATTAATTTTCTCAAAGGCACGAATGGTAAATAAGGTAGTATTCTGCTCTTCCTAAGATTTGTGGCTATAGATAGTTGCCCCACTTGCTAGAAATACTAGTTGAATTTCCCTCAAATGACACTGTCATCTAATAAAAAGACAGTATATACAGGATGGATAATCATGGCTGATCCTAGATCTGCTCAGTGAGAAGTGATTTGGTGTTAACAACATTTACAATGAATACAAATTATCGATTCTTTGAGTTTGTTCGAGTTATGTAAAGTCAATATAAACAGTTATGGCTTATCTTGGAGTAGATTTTGCTTTTTGTCAGCAAGTAGCCTATAAAATAAGTATCATTTAAATACCAGGGTTGATTAAAATAAAATGACTACCCACCAAAATTTGCCCATTTGTGCCACGTTTAGAAATCATGTTATTATAAAATCAGTTTTAAGCTCTTAGAAAACATTTCCATCAAACTTATGACAGGAATGAATCAGAAAAAATAAAATGCAAGTCATACTTAATATTCCCTGTGCAAGAGACTTTAAAAATAGTCTGTAAGAACACACTAGAGTGTTATGCTAAGTTATGTTTTAATTCATAGATGAATTGACAATACCAACTTGTCTCCCAAGTACTAAACTCATAACTATTACTCTTGGGAGGAAGCATTAATGTCATAATATTGTGTATTTTATTCCTTTTGTTTTACCTTGCCTTTTAGTAGAAGAGATACTGAATAATGAAATAAAAAGAAACAAAATATTCTCTGACTGTCAAATAAGACCAGATAGTTTTATAGTTGGTAGAGTGTCACTTTTAAATAAGAAAAAAAAAAAAAGAAAATGCCAGACTACTCAATAAATCTAAGATATTCAGATAACCATTGTAATCTTTAGCTTTACCCATAAGATTATCATCGTCACCATGCAAAAGTTTTTTTTTATGTTGGAATCTCTTTGGAAAAGTTTGAAAAATGCCATTTTAAAATCTTTTCTAGTTTTTTTCCATCATTTGTTTTCAGTTAACTCTTAGATAAGTTCTAGGAGGTCCAAAGTGGAACTGTTTCATGATGCATTTTCACAGGAATTTTCCCCCATTTATACTACCAGCATGCATTAGATTAGTTTTTAATATTGCCTTCTACATAGGTGTAGACATAGCTTTTAAGAAGCTAGCTTTGCAACCACGTGGCTTCAGGTTCAGTCCCACTGTGTGGCACCTTAGGCAAGTGTCTTCTGGTATAGCCCTGGGTCAACCAATGCCTTGTGTGTGAATTTGGTAGACAGAAACAGTGTGGAAGCCCATTGTATGTGTGTGTGTGTGTGTATCCTAGATCTTGCAGGTCCCTGGAAACCCTGGCAGTGCAGGTGACACTTAAAAACACCCAGTCCACACTGTGATGTG
>JAOPUL010005356.1:5907367-5919026 GCA_027564515.1 Octopus rubescens
GTTTCTTTCAAACCCAACATCTGCATCAAGTCCTCAGTCTTCTTCCTATCCATCAACTTCACACCACACATCGCTCTTCCAAGTAAGGTAATATTTCTCCATGGTCAGACACTTGTCTTTCATTCTTTCAGGGAAGATTGGAAACAAAGGATATCGCTTGCATGATGGCAACACTTGTTCACAACTATCACATGATATTAAGACAAGGAAACACCAACTTGCAGGCATGCACACACTCACACACCCACACATATATATATATATATATACAATGGGCTTTCAGGAATATTTTCCCATGGCCAGACATGTTTTTACAGAAAATTGGAAGTGGTCATTGCTTGTATGATGGTGATGGTGATGGATATCACATGATGTCATGACAAAGAGACACAAACACATACTCATATATGAGAGATCCTACTCTTGCAGGCTTGCATGTGCTGGGGCCACATAAAAGCACCCATGCTGGTGACACGTAAATGCACCCATGTCAGTGTCACGTAAAAGCACCTGTGCTGGAGCCACGTAAGTGCCCCCATGCCGGTGCCATGTTAAAAGCACCCAGTACACTCTGTAAAGTGGTTGGCATTAGGAAGGGCATCCAGCCGTAGAAACCATGCCAAAACAGACAAACGGTGCCCAGGCAGCTGGCCAGCTCCTGTTGAACCATCCAACCCATACCAGCATAGACAACGGACATTAAATGATGGTGATGACTGACTGTTTTCAGTTTGCATCGACCAAATCCACACACAAGTCTTTGGTCAGCTCAAGACCATAGTAGAAGACTCTTGCCCAAAGTGATATATGCAGTGAGACTAAACCAGAAACCTTGTGGTTGGGAAGCAAACTTCTTAACCACACAGTCATACCTGACTAAGAACCGTTGCTAAGTTCCAAGTTCATGTTGTCAGAATTTCTCATCTTCTGACTGTTTCTACATAAACATGGATAGCTAAACCACACTTTGTCCATGTATATTTACTACATGTACCTCTGTGTAATGTTTCTACTAGAGCAGGCATCATCATCCTCCTTTAACGTCTGTTTTCCATGCTGGCATGGGTTGAGCGATTTGACCGGAGCTGGCAAGCCATGGGGCTGCACCAGGTTCCAGTCTGATTTGGCTTGGTTTCTACAGCTGGATGCCCTTTTTAACGCCAACCACTTTACAGTGTGTGCTTACCGCGGCACCATTACAAGACTCTCGACGCAGGTGGTTTACGTGGCCCCGGGACAGGGGTCTCAACATGAGTGCTTAGTGTGGCACCTTCACAGGACTTTCAACACTGGTGCTTTTGCATAGGACTTTCGGCGCGGGCAGCCTTTTTCAAGAAGTGGGCTGCACAAAACTTGGCTCATCCTCAAGCAGGCCACACTACTAAAAAAATTCAAGGTAATTCTTCATTGGCATTGGCAACCCTGCAGGCTACAGTTTGCCCATGACTGTGCTAGATTAATAATATTGGTTTCAAATTTTGGCACAAGGCCAGCAATTTCGTGGGAGGGGTTTAGTCAATTACGTTGACCCCAGTGTTAAACTGGTACTTATTTTATTGACCCCGAAAAGATGAAAAGCAAAGTCGACCTTGGCGGAATTTGAACTCTGAATGTAAAGACGGATAAAATTTCACTAAGCATTTTACCTGGTGTGCTAACGATTCTGCCAGCTCGCCACCTTGTGCTAGATTAATAATATTAGTAGTATACACTTCTACAATATGATGTACTTATGTGTATAATCTTCATATTAAAATGATAGTTGTGGATGATGTGTCTAATGTTTAGACTATGATAACAATATACCTCTTTGTAATGTTTAAACACTTGATATATAATGACTTTCTTTGTGTAACATTTAAATTGTGATAATGATGTACACCCTTCATATTATGCTCCTAGCATAAAGTTACCCCTCCCCACTCAACGTTCATGGTCTTGCAAGCTGCATGGCAACCTCACTTCTGCTGGTGGCACATGAAAACCACCCAGTACACACTGTAAAGTGGTTGGTGCTCGGAAGGGTATCTAGCCTTAGAAACCATGTCAAACAGACATTGGAGCTTGATGCAGTCCTTGGGCTCTTCAGATCCTGTCAAACCATCCAGCCCATGCCAGCATGGAACATGGACATTAAATGATGATGATGATGATAATATAATGTATTTCTGTGTGTAACATTTAAACTGTGATAATAATATACATTCCTGATATATAGGTATTGCTGCATAATAATAATTACTCCTGATATATAATGTATATTGCTGTATATATAAATATATAAACTCCTGATATATAATGTATATTGGTGTATATATAATTATATAAACTCCTGATATATAATGTATATTGCTGTATATATAATTATATAAAATTCTGATATATAATTATCTACAGTCATGATATATAATGTATTTCTATGTATGACTTTTAGACTTTGATAATAATATACACTCCTGTTATATATGTATTGTTGGATAATAATAATTACACCTGATATATAATTATATAAACTCATGATATATATCAGGTTGTCCGGAAAGTTCTTAGCGGTTTTTAAGCGCAATAAAGGATAAGAAATTTTTAACATACTCTTATCTTTATTCATTAAAGTAATTTCCATTGTTTCCTATGGCCTTAGTCCACCTAGCAGGCTATTTAAATATGCCATTGGCATAAAACTCAGTTGCTTTTGAGGAAAAGAAGTCATCTAAAATGATTTTGACACCATCTAAATCATTAAATGAGTTTCCTTTTAGAGAGTTCTGCAGAGAAAAAAACAAATGCTAGTCAGATGGCACAATGTCAGGGGAGTATGGTGAATGGGGCAAGAGATCCCACCCAAGTTCATGCAGCTTTGTACAGGTAGCCAAAGACACATGCAGTCGGGCATTGTTTTGGTAGAACACAACCCCTTTCCTCTTGGAGAGCGTTGGCCTCATTACCTTGATCAAATTTGTTAGTTGTCAGTAGTACACATCGGAATTGATGTTCTGATTTTGTGGGAGTAGCTCATAGTAAATAATGCCTTTGAAATCCCACCAGACACAAAGCGTGGCTTTTTTTTAATGAATATTCTGCTTTGGAAGCTGTTTTGGAGGATCTTCACACAAACCCCAGGATTTTTTTTCTCACTATATTATCGTAAACAATCCATTTTTCATTACCAGTTACCAGTTGTTTCAGGAAAGGCTTATTTTCATTGCGTTTCAGAAGCATATCACAGATGGAATACCAGTTCATGCAGTTTTATTCTGACAGTTTGTGAGGCACCCAAACATCATAGCGAGAAGCATACCCAATTTTCACTAAGTATTCATGAACGATACTTTTGGAAACTTTCAACTTCTCTGCAAGTTCTCTAGTCATAATATTCAAATTTTCTTCAATGGTTACCTTCAAAATATCGTCATCTATGGTTGAGGGTCTTCCACAGTGGCTGTCATCTTCCAAGCTGAACTCACCACGTCTAAATTTTGCAAACCTTCTTCGAACAGTTGATTCACCAACAGCATCTTCACCATAAACTCCATAAATGATTTTACACATTTCAACAGCATTTTCACCTTTTTTGAAGAAGAAAAGCATTATGTGGCGAATATGCAACTTTTGGTTATCCATTTCAAATGGCAATTAGGGATGAAAGGAGTAAAATATATGCAGATTTTTAACTTGGAACTTGGCTGCTATATTTCAGAATTGCTTGTAGTATTGAAGCCTGAATCATACTAAAATTAGGATTGTTGCATGAAGGGCTTAAAGACACATCCTGAAATCACTTAGAACTTTCCAGACAACCTGATAATTAGAGTAAAGTGAAATTGCTCCAACTAAATCAAAATCACAAAATACATTTGTTTCTCATAACACTTACAAATTATAAGAGAGAAGAATTCAGATACTTCAATGTTAATACATGTTAAAAGTTATAAGCAATGTAATTGAAATGGAATAGCTACAGTTAATAACAGTTAATAAAAAACGTGAGAAACACAAAAACGAATAATAAACTGGATTACCAGGGGAAGAAATATAAGACAAAATATTAAGAAAAGGAGGAAAATATACAAAAGAAAACGTTCAAGCAATGCAACCTGAATGAGGCTGGATATGAGGGTCGGCAGAAAAGTTCATAGACTGACCAATATACTCTTATGGAATGTGACCAAATGAGGTTTATTTTTAAACCTCATTTGGTCACACACTTCTTCCATCGGTGTTGCAGTGCTTGAATCCCATTGGTGAAGAAGCTTTCATCCTGTTGGTCAAAAAAGAGTCATCAACAGCAGATATAATGTCATCATCACTGCAATACTGGTTCCCAGCCAAGTGTTTTTTCATGTTGGGGAACATGAGGCCAACAGGAAAATAGGAACGGTACAAAGCCAGTCACGCACAATAGCCAAGAAAACCAAGGATTTGTGTGCTGGAGCATTGACCTGATGAAGCAAGATCCCTTTCGTCAGTTTTCCTGGGCATTTGGTCTTGACAACCTTTCGAAACTGCCTCAGCAAGTTGGCATAGTACTCTCCATTGATGGTGTGGTTCTTTTGAAGATAGTCAATAAACACAATGCCTTTTGCATCCCAAAAAACTGAGGCCATCACCGTCCCTACAGATGAAATGACCTTGGTGGGATATGCTAATAGCATTGGCTATTTGATTTATAGTCAATTGCCTGTCAGCCATCACCATGTGGTGAACACGATCAATATTTTCCTCGGTGGTGGCAGTTGCAGGAGATCCAGACCTTGGGTCATCTTCAAGACACTCCCTTCTCCTCCTAAGTTCAGCTGCCCACTTTTGCACTGTTGATAAAGCTGGAGTGTCATCCCCTAATGTAGCAACCATGAATGTCCTTGGGGCCTAAACCCTTTTTTCTGCAGATACTTGATAACACCACGATGCCAAATTTTGTCCATTTTCAAGAAAAGTCGCTACTACTTACTTTTGAAGTCTGCTTTCAACAGTCAGATGTCAGTTTACATGGAAAGAAACAAGGCAATTATTAATAATATGAGTTGAAATTAATGCATGCAAGATTTCACAGCTCTAGCATCACTCCTTCAAAGTCAGCCTATGAACTTTTCAGCACACCCTCGTATATTTGATTCGTTATGAGTCTGTTTGACTGAATGATAGGTGGGAGACAATTTCAAATTTTGATAATTAAAAATTCACTTAATAAGGAACTGTAGACATTCTCTTCATTTGTCACATGCTATTGGCTGACAAAAACCTTATAACACGCCACTAAAAGTCAAAGGAGCAAAACCATTGTATGACTGCGTTATTTCCCTTGTCTATAAGTTATTCCCCTTGAATCGTCAGATTACCGGTTGATTACATCAAGGTAAATATACTTATTATTTTCGATTTTATTAAGTTCATTTGCATAAATTAATATTATGTACTTTATGATATTATTTTATTTTAAATATTTATGATATTATTTTATTTTAAATTGTTCACATATATGCAATATTCTAGAATATAATCATTATAATATTATTTCATTCTAAATTGTTCACCTATATTCTAGAATATTGAATATAGGTGAACATTTTAGAATGAAATAATATTATAAATTGCATAATATTAATTCATACAAATAAACTTAATAGAATCGAAAATAATATATATATTTGCCTTGATGTAATCAAACCGGTCAATGTAACCCATTTAAACTGAAACAAACCAATGAAGCTGTCGAGTTAGTGCAGACAGTAATGACCTAGATTAGGCGCTCATTAGTATTTACGTCACTTCCTCTTAATTTTCTGAATCAACTCTACTGTTCGTCTCTTTAATATCGAAACAACAATCTAGGATATCCGTTGTACTTGTTTCAAAATACATTATATTTGTAACCTGAAAATAAGGCAACGATAGTAAATAATGGTTAGAAAGAACTATTAAATTCGAGGTTGCATTATTATTATTAGTAGTAGTAAGGCGGCGAGCTGGCAGAGTCGTTACCGCGCCGGGAGAAATGCTTAGCGGCAATTTTTCTGACTCTACGTTCTGAGTTCAAATGCCGCCGGGGTCAACTTTGCCTTTCATCCTTCTGGGGCCGATAAAGTGAGTACCAGTTACGAACTGAGGGTCAATAAAATCGACTACTTCCCTTCCCCAAAAAATTCCAGGCCTTCGTGCCCAGTATAGAATGGAATATTTCTATGTGTATGTGAAGGTGATGAGCTGGCAGAATCGTTAGTACGCCAGGCAAAATGCTTAGCGGCATTTCGTCCATCTTTATATGTTCTGAGTTCAAATTCCACCGTGGTCGACTTTGCCTTTCATCCCTTTCGGTGTCGATAAACTAAGTACCAGTTGTGCACTGGGGTCGATGTAATCGACTTACCCCCTCCCCCGAAATTGCTGGCCTTGTGCCTAAATTTTAAACCAATATTTATATGTATATGTGTGCGAATATGAGAGAGAGAAAGGAGAAAGAGAAGCTTATGTGCTAAACAGAAAGAAGCTCGCTGTATACACACACACACACATATATATATATATACACACACACACATATATATATATACACACACACACACACACACATATATACACACATATATATATATATATATATATAGAGAGAGAGAAGATGCTGTTAAGCATAACAGGAAATACAATATTTAGAACCAAAAAGGAAGATACTATTATCACATAAATGTGATATAAAGCTGCCAGTGGACACCTATATTGCTAGAAATGAGAGTAAGACTCTCGGTAACCTGTTCAAGCTACAAAAATTACATGTTAGGGATGGGATTTAATATCCTGACGTCTAGATGTCTAGAGATTAAATCCTATCCTTAACATGTAATTTTTGTAGCTTGAACAGGTTACCAAAGAGTCTTACTCTCATTTCTAGCAATACAGGTGTCCCTTATATCACATTTACGTGATGATAGTATCTTCTATATATATATATATATATATATATATATGTGGTTGGTGTTAGGAAGGGCATCCAGCTGTAAAACCCTGCCAAAACAAAACCACAGGAGTCTGGTGCAGGCTCCGGCTTGGCCAGCTCCTGTGGTACCGTCCCACCCATGCAAGCATGGAAAACGGACGTTTAAGGATGATGAGGATATGTTTGTCCCCACCAATGTTTGACAATTGTTGATTTGTGTCCCTGTAATCTAGCAGTTCAGCAAATAGATCAATAGAGTAAGTGCTACACTTTACAAAAAATAGTACTGCAGTTGATTTGCTTGGATTAATCTTTCAAAGTAGTGCCCCAGCATGACCGCAATCCAATGTCTCAGATCTGATCCATTGGTGATTTTCTTTGAAAGTTGAAATTTCCTAAGTTCTTATTTAAGTATATCCATATTTCATTTCAAAGTATTTTATTACTTGAATAATGTAACAATATCTCTTACAAATTATAATCTCTCATCACATTATTTGTATTATTTATGATTTGGTTATTGATATTAATATGTTGGAGTGAAAGGCTTATGGTTTCTGGAGTAATTATGCATGTTGTATAAAACATTGTAGTAGTTATACTTCTAAGCTGACCTTCAGTAGCAACACCCTACAATAGTTGTGTGAACATTATTTAGAAAGTGGGAAACAATTATTCTCCATTACTACATCTAAATTTTTCTTGGCTTCTGGATGTAGCTTGTGTCTGACTTAGTTCTACTGAAATGGCCATAAATATGCTTGATGTATGAATTTTCGTTTGCTATTTATTCACACAGATTGATTTCCATACCATCCTTTTCTAAGAATAGTGTATATTTTAATAATTTTAGTTAGTGATTTTGCGTAAAATATTAGTATTTTTATTCAGGATTAGTTGCTATGGCTATTTCATTTTTTTCCCCCCTTTCCCTAAATCTAATCAAAATTCTGCAGAGTGAAGAATGCTGTAAAAGCTGCGTCAAACAGGAGCCTTTACAAATTCTTTGAGAGCTTGTGATTTATATGGATTTCTAATTAATGAGAGAATGATTGTTTCTATATATATTTGGAAAATGAATTTTTAATTGAGTATGATAGATGTTATATTATTTGTAGTAATTGATTAAATATCATTGATGCTGATATTTAGGAATTCTGAAGAAAGAAAGAAGTGCTGAACAATTTTATAATTACCCCCTTGGAAATGTAATACTGGCTACATTATTATTTTGCCAATTACACTGTCTTATGTTTATTGATTTTACAATAGCGAATTTACAAGAACTTGCCTATGTTCTTTGTCGTCTCTCACATTTTGGGTTATTGTCTATGATTTAGCTGTTACTTATAACAATATCCAGAAGACTTTCCAAAGCTCTTTTCCATCTTCCATATTACACCATGATTACAAATCAATGAAGGATCCTCTACACAATCTCCTGACTTGCTAGAAATGGTATCAAAATCTCCCTCAAGTTACATCTTGCTGTCTTAAAAATCCATAAGCACACATTAGATGATGATTTCTTGACTGGAAAAAAACAAAAAAAAAACAAGAAAACAATTAAGAGCAGACTAAACGGTCATATCTGGAATGCTTTTGATCAAAAGCATGTTTGATCATCATGACTCACTGGAGCTATACAACAACAGCCTCATCAATATTTCATTTCAGTTTGTAACTATTTTTATCGAGTATTAATGAATTCTCGACCTTCTTGCTTTTTCACTGCATTATGATCTTCCCAGTCTTTGCATATAACCTTTCCCTTTGCCATATTTGAATCCTGACATAAATACCACCAAATGCACATGCATCACAGTCATTACCAACTATCGGTTGCTGAACTGAGTCTTCTTTTAATTAAACATTGAAATCTATCTCCACATGCAACTACATATAATTATTAAAGCATGTAACTCTTTCTTTCATCCTTAAGAAAGAAGCCACCTCTGTTTCTACCAGCACTCCTCTTTCATCTCTTATGTTACTGAAGTAATAGAAACCATTATTAATGAGCTTCTCTTATAACATATTGAATCTCTCCTTTTTGTCTATCAGTTTAGGTTCTGAGAATCTGTATCCACCAGTAATCTACGTTTATGTGACATGCAAATGATCTGCAGGCAGAGATCTGAAATGAAATAGAAGGCGATTTCACTTGATATTAAAAAAATACTTTCATAAAATGATATGCAAATATCTAAATTGGACCTTCTCTATATGGGTTATACCTAAAATTAACTTTCTTCACATTTCCTCAGCAGATTATTCTGTAGTCTGTTGCTTGTATTGGCAACATTATAATCTTGGCTTTCAACTCTAATGGCTTCCAGTAAATGAACAACACCTTCTGTCAATCATATCCAACCACACATGCATATACTTTATATATATATATATATATATCACTCTTTCTCTCTCTCATATATATATATATATGTGTGTGTGTGCACATACATACACAGTTAGTTGTCCAACCTATGCCAGCATGGAAAACGGACGTTAAAGGATGATGATGATACACATACACTCCTTTCCATGTATTATAGCATCTGCTTTATTCTCAAGAGCCATCTTACTCTTTTACTGGTTTTGGTAATTGGACTGTGACCATTCCAAAGCTCCATTTTTCAATGGCTTTTAATCTGCCAGTAATTTAATTTTTGTACGTATTTTATTGATCTCTATCAAGTAGCTAAGTTACTTTTTCGACACATGAAAGGATGCAACTTAAAATCTGTTTGTTCTGCTAAAATACAAACATACAATGTGCTTCCACATAGTTTGTACCTACAAAATTTCTCTTGCTCTCGATGTTTTCAAAGAATTGATCTGCATACAATTGTCTTTAAAACTGTAACAAGGCAACTTAGCAATCTGAACTAAAGTAAAATTTAATACCTATTTGTGTATAATTCTTATATCTAGGATAGCATATTTGTTTGGTTTATCAGCAACTAGGTCATTGTTTCAATATTTTGCTGTCCTCTGAGTCCTCCTCCCCCTTCTATGCTATTGTAGTTATAGTAAATATTTTATGAACTTCATCTACACTTTAGCCTACTCATAAAACCATTTCTGAATGACCAATGAAAGAGCTATTTTTGTGATGGCTTGACCTACTAGAAAAAGAAACCAAATCACTCTTGAGTTAAACTCTGCCATCTTATAAAAAATGATCCTGGGTTGGTCAGGCCATTAACATCTTTGATGATATTTAACCTCAGCATTGTTGCTGAGTTGGGGCTGAACAACAACAGCCATTTCACAACATCTATATTACATCTTATCTATAAACATTTCTCAGTCTTTCATGACTAGTGAATTGGTATCTTCCTATTCTTCAGCTTTTGTAATAAATTTTTACACTCTACTTAACAAATGAAACTAAATGGGTCATGGACAATGTTCTTGTTTTGGCGACAAAAAGAAAGCTAACTGAACTGAAATATCTGAGTGACAGATGGACCTGATGTATATTGCTTTCTAGATATACTTTAAAAATAAAATATTTTGAATTAATTTTGTTTTGAAGTAACTTGTTTTGTGAATGCTTAACTTGTTGTTGGATATAAATCATACAATATGTTGGATATTCAGTTTTAGTTGATGCATTTTTATACCCCCCCCTCCAAAAAAAAAATGAACAAAAAGGTTTCAGCAATCATGGTTAATAACTTTAAATTCTAGTATATTTCTATAAAGTTGGCATGAATAGTTGTAGATTTAAGGTACAGTCAGTGTGGTAGTCTTTATGTGATGGTCATATGTAATTTGTTTATGCTTTGCTGACCTGTCTTTTCGGATGTAAACAAGAGGATGGTGATTTATCTTTGCTTCGTTGAACATTAACTTGGAATGTAGATGAGTTGTAGTAATAAAATTATTTATATTAGCTTGTTCTCTTTCTGAAGACTGAGGCTAATTCGTATTTATATCAAATGATTGCATCAGTGACCTTAACCATGCAGAAAACCAGATCTATCTGGAAATGTACTTCCTGTGAGTATTCACAGTGACACATTACTGCTTGGTCATTTCTGTTCCTACTCAACACTTATCTATGTTTAGCTAATCAATATCTATATAGATTTACATGTTGTAGCACACAATATCTTAATCAGTCTTTTGCAACTTGAATAATATATGAATATTGAATCTTATGTTATTCTTTAATGTTTAAAATATCATTTATTGTATTTATACTCTCATATTAGAGCCTGTTTACTTATTTGCTGTGCTATTGTAAACTTAGATAACTTAATAATTAATTTCACTCTCAATACATATAAGTATTGCTAATTAAATAGCACTTTTAGCTAGATTTTCAGCATTTTTCTGTTGATTCTGTAAATTGTGTTCAAGTGGATATGGTTATATCAAACTTTATTGATCTGTATTTGTATAATATATAACAAAGAGAAGCAGTGATTAATATTGAAAATTTATATATAAAATATGTCTTGGAGGATCTGCTGTGTGGTATTTTGGATCAACATTAAGTATTGTGTTACTGTTTAAAGTCAATTCTGACTGAAGACATGCTCTAAGGCATTCCGGCCATGATCATTTCATCATTTTAGAGGAATATAGGATTTCATTATTTAATGTAATCAGGGCGGCGAGCTGGCAGAATCGTTACTGCACGGGGAAAAATGCTTAGCGGCAATTTTCCCGACTTTACGTTCTGAGTTCAAATGCCGCCAGGGTCGACTTTGCCTTTCA
>JAOPUL010005356.1:5951675-5970696 GCA_027564515.1 Octopus rubescens
GTCGATAAAGTGAGTACCAGTTACGAACTGGGGTCGATAAAATCAACTACTCTCCTCCCCCAAAATTCCAGGCCTTCGTGCCCAGTATAGAATAGAATATTTTATTGTGGATAAATTATAAACCAAATGTGGTACCTGTGAGTGCTCTTGAAGGTATTTGTGCCATTTTGATTTCTTCAATGTCTTCAGTTTGAGCTTTGAATGCTGTGAAGCTTTGAGTATTTAACTCCTTGTATTTTTGTCATCTGTGTATAAGGAATGTTTGTGTTTTGAATGTGATGTTTGGTTGTATTTGATCTTCTCTCATGTTTTTTTTTTTGTGAAAAGGGAGGCAGTGAATTTGGTTAGAAGTGCTGCTGTGTTGTTTTGGAACCAGTTTCTCATTGATTGCTCTAAAGTTAGAGAAGTTGTACAGTTGTGTCTGGAGAATAGTTGGACAATGTGAACATAGTGTCATCTGTGTGTGTGTTTGTGAGTCTGTATATTTTGATAGGTATAGGAAAGAATGTGTAGGGATAGTTTTGAAAAGAGTGGATGGATACATCAGATCCTTATGGTACTCAAGATTTGGAAGCTGCAAGTTTTGGTAGTTTTTGGATGTTTGGTTACTCGCCAAATTTTCTTGTGGTGACTGCCGCATAGGTGAACATAGAGCATGACAGTTGTTATTTCTGTATGTTTATTATTGGTGCTGTGCATTTCTGTACAGTATATAAAGCTAATGGAGTTTATTGTCTGTAATGAATCTTCCATTGGTTGTTTATATATAATAAACTATAAGATTTAGTGGCCAATAATATCCGTATTCCATAATCTATTGTCACTGTGGCAGTGTAGATCATCTAAAGAAAGTCAGTGGCATCCTTCCATATGTCAGCTGCATGTAAGAGTTTTGAAAATTCAGATCTACCTGCCAATGAATCATTTATCATTTATTATACAGTACTTGCTGTTTAAGAAAGCAGAACTGTACCATGATATATTATCTATTTAAGACTAGGCTAACTGGGTCATTCAACAGTTGTGTCATGGCCATGAACACAGTGCAGCATGAATAATGGGATATAGACTATGGACCATTTTGGCTTGATTAGCTATGGCCCTGTTTTAGAAAATAGTATAATCTTATCAGCTTTTTCTTATTTTTATATTTTTTTAAACAGAAATTTAGAATGTTACCTCCTCCTACCAGTAAATGTCAGTTTGTCATTCAATATGTTTTGATAAATAATAATACTTTAATGCAAGAAGAGAAGTAAAAATCCTTTTAGCTAACCTGTTTTGACATATAGAGAATTATCTATCTTAACAAGTATTGCTGTGAAACTATCGAGCAGAATATAAAAAAAATGATCGTAAGCAAAAACCTTTCATGATGATAGAAGCATCATGATAAGCTAGTGGATACCAACATTCATCACTATTTGGCATGTGTAATTTTATGTTCTTTAGAGGATTCATTGTAGATAAAATATTTCCTCTAAATTTGTTTTGTTTTCCATAATTTATGTTTCAACACAACTTCATGTCAGCTCAATAATTTATAAATATTTCCTTTTCTTTTTTCTAATGAAAAAGAACGCTCTTATTGAATATTTTTGTTTACTATGGCTTACATATTGTGATATGTCAATTTTATTTTATATGGGTTGCCACTTATTAGGAAGTCATTTAAAAAAGAAAACTAATAAAATTAGATTATGCATGACGGTTGATGTGTGGTTAAAGTGCTTGGCTATTGTCTTAAATGTCTTATGTTCAAATCATGTCACTGGTATCGCGTATCAGTTTACCTTGCAGAATGTCTGGCCTATATCACTGATTGTAATTGATGTTATTCAATGGAACAACACACTAGTGATGCCAAATATTAGATTTGCTAAATTGTTTATATTTGCATGAATGAAATATTTGTAAATGTGTAGGAAGATATATATTCAACTAATGTTGAAAATACGTAATACACAATAAATTGAAACAGATTATTTCATTCTGTAGAAAATTCTGAATGTGGATAAGTTTCTACTTGCTATTAGTAGTCAACTGTGACAAGTTCGAGTGGAAGAAGAATGTAGTAGGTAAAAAAGACTTTAATTTCAGCATCAAGAAATGTTAGTTTTGGCAAGTCATGTTAATTGAAAGACAATGCAATCTTCTTGAATAATAGTAAAAGCACTATTCTTCTAGAAGTGTGTTGATTGCATGTGTGTGTGGCTGCATGTCTGAGTGAAATAGTGTCATTGTTTACGATGTCTGAGATGTGTGTGTGTACACTTATGCAAGTGAGTCACTATAAAAGTGTTTGTGTGTTCATACAAGTGTGTTGTGAATATTCAGCTATTAATGTGCTTTCCGTTGAAGGCTAGCTGAAGGGTAGTGAATTTATTTTCCTTGTAACAAAGCATGTTGACTGGTCTGTTCCTTGGATGACAGTATGTGTGGAATGGCCTGTTGTATTGATTACATTGTGTGACTAGTCTTTTCTATTGATACTTTTCTGTCGATTGGACTGTTCTGTTGACGAAAGTGTGTGTAGCTGGGTCTGTTATATTGATTACATCATGTGTAAAATGGTCTGTTCTGTTGATGACTGTATGTAGACTGGTTTATTCTATTGATGATAGTTTGAATACATAGGTCTGTTTTGCTGGGTTCTCAAACAGCATCATGTGCAAAAAACACATTGTAGAAGCAGCAGTATGTGCAGAAAATGGACCCTGTTTTATGTGCAGCAATGCATGTGTGTAATCAGGGCTGTTGTGCTGACTTGATACATAAGTTAATAAAGTAGTGCACTGATCTCTGATTAGCTGAGAATTAATTGATTCGTGTATCAATTAAAACTAACTACATGTGCGAGTTTGCATCATCAGCAAGCCACTAAATATTCTTAAACAAAGGACTGGAGTCTAGTACAGCTGTCTGGCTTGCCAGTCTCTAGTCAAACTGTCTAACCCATGCCAGCATGGAAAACGGATGCTAAATTATGATGATGATGATGAAAAAGATGACCAAGTATATTGCTAAGGAAATCTGTTAAGCATTTGAAAGGGTTTGCTAATAATAAATCAGTTTGGTGAAAGAAACTGCACATAATCATGACTTGACAAATGGTTTGTTTATGGGATCCTCTCATTTCACAATTTCAAACCTAAAGAGAAATCACTTGTTGAAGAAAACTTGAGCCACAGCCTGATATTTTGCTGAGCCTTCCTCAAGTTTAAAACATTTTATTTTATCCTACATGTCACTCACTTCCAAGAACCCACAAAAATAGAAACTCTTTAGGTCTTCAGTTCTGAACATGTCCCTCGATGAAGCATTCCTTCATTCCCTTTATTTCTCATTAAACATTAACTATAATTAAAATTAAACGACGACCATACTAATCTCAGTCAATAATCTCAAGAGAAGCTTCTGGAGCTATTGGATCTGACAGTGTTCATTGTATGAGGAAGATTTTATGTATTGAAATATTTTGTCTTTTTTTAAAAACTAGATTGATAAAAAAAAAAATAAAAACGAATACAAATTATTTCTTTTTATCATGCTAGTTCAAACCACCCTATTAGACAAAATAGTTCACTAATATAAATTACTATTTATTAAAATCAACTATATTCTTGTTGTGCAAAAATTAGTCTTGTGCTTTGTCAATATGTATTAATAATGAAGAATTGTCTTGGAGTGTTTATGAAGTTATGTAGCTATATGCGTAAGCTTTTTAGAAGAGACTTTTTTTTAAATGTCAACTTGACATTTCTTTTGATTAGATGGAGTCAAATTTTTCATGTGTGTCTTAAATCAGTGCTACTAAAGTACACTTGTACCATATAAGTTAAGTATTTGCCAAATAGTTGTCTTAATATGATTGATTGTGTTCCTTTAAACATACAATGAATACTTTTCTTTATTGAAATTTATTAAATAAGAAGTGGATATGTTCCACATTTGAGGCTAAACTATTGGCTGGTGGGCAAATCTAACAGTGAATATAAAATTTACCCAGATAAGCAAATGAGCATTTGGCTGTATGTACGTTCTAAATATCAACATGCATATCCAGATAGTTTGCTATTTAATTGGTACATTCTATATTCCATACAGTATCAGTTGGCTTTAATTTGTGGAAATGAGATGGAATATTTATATTTTCAGAAACTGTTCATTATATTTAAAATTATAAAGAAATCATATTTAAATATAGAGATACACCCAATATTTCCTTTGCAGAATTTCAAGCTACTTGTGTCAAAATCTGCTTAAATTCTCCCTCAGTATGCTTATAACTTTTTAAAATATCAAATAACTTTTCTTCTGCACTCTACATACATGTATTTAAGAAGTGCAGAAATGTTTTAGGAAAAGTCTATAGTTAGTGAGTCTGTAGAATAAGACGCAATAGGCATAACTAAAAGAAGGAAGGTGGGGCACAAGTGGTACGCAAGTGGCTTAGAGGAGTAATGGCTGTTGAAGTGGCAATAAATGAGGCAGAGAGAAGAAATTGTATGTCTGAGAGCTAATGATTATAGTGTTGTGGTGAGTGAATCCTTCCAATCTACCAAATAACCTTATTTTGAATGCACTCATGAATGTTTTTTCAGCAACATCTTCATCCTAATTTAGTGGAACTGTTTTGTAGATGATCAGCAACTAATCAAGTGGCCCTTAAGATTTTGAGATGTGGATTTGGCAATATTCTGAGATCATCACGTGATATCAAATGATATTGTGAGGAATAGTAAATGCAGTGATTTTAAAGGGTTTAGTTAGGCAGGGAGGAAATGGTGCTCAAAAATTAATGTTGTGACTTCGTCAGTGTGAGGAGTGTGTAAATCAGTGTTTGAAGTTACTTTTTTTTCAAAAGGAAAACTGTCTCTCAGACATAATATTTTGTTACTGTTGATCAATGTGGAACTTCAAAGAAATAGATGAATGAGAAAAATGTTTTTTACAAGTAGTTGATTATGTTAAAATCTCTCCTTCAATTTGAAACACTTTCAAACTAATACTTTCATATAACCTAACTTTTTTGAAGTGTCATTATTATTTTTAATTTTTTTGTTTTTTATATCACTCATTCTTATAGAGAATACATTTTTTTCCAACTTATATCATGAAAATATCTTCAGTTTCCAGTCTGTAAATGTTCAAAATTTATTCTGAAATTTAAAAGCTGCTTACATTTTATTGCAAATGAACTTTGATGAAAAATGTTTTCTACCTGATGAGAAATCCTATTTTCTTTAGAGATGGGTTAGTTCAAAAGAAATTTAAGGTTTTATATGTATCAAAACAATTTCTGTATTCATCTAACCACTATTAACATTTATGATGCAATCTAGTGAAAGAGTTTTTACATTGTAAATTGATCTCTTAGAAATAGCAGGCGCATCTGTTTGAAATCATAACTTACTATCTTAGAAAAGGAAGCATACATTTGATAATATACTCTTAAATGTACTGTTTGACAAGAATATAGGATGGCCACTATTGGAACATCTTTGATCATAAGTGAACTCCATCAAGGCTGAACAACAATGACATAATTATGTCATTATCCTATTAGTACTTTCTGAGAAAAAAACTAATCATACCATTCGTAGTGTTTCAATGTCCTCGTGTATATCTTTTCCAAATCTAGTCCTTGATGTTACAATATAACAACTTCAAAAACTGATACTTTGGAAGCAAATGTTTTAATAGACACACCATATCTTATCAAACAAATGACAATAATGTAATGTAGTAGTTTA
This sequence comes from Octopus rubescens, assembly GCA_027564515.1. Classification (NCBI taxonomy): domain Eukaryota; kingdom Metazoa; phylum Mollusca; class Cephalopoda; order Octopoda; family Octopodidae; genus Octopus; species Octopus rubescens. The sequence continues at coordinate 5,957,432 of JAOPUL010005356.1, forward strand.
GTAGGCTCAATCAGGCATATAAGTAACTAATTAATGGCCTCATGGAAAAGAAAACTCATTAAAGTTATATTAAAATTATGTTAGATCAGTTATTACAAGCATCATTTTAATATTATGTGTCACATTTCTAAACTGAAAATGGTTTCCTGAACAACAATCTAATTAAATGATGTTACAAGAGCATTAAGAGTTGTGATTTCTATGGTATGTAGAAGGCAGAAAATAATTTCCTTTATAGACCATTTATTTTTAGAAGACATATTCTGGGGTCAACTTCAGAGATTGTATTGATTAATTGCTGCCTTCTCCATTAAATAGATTCATGTACATCAACATCTTTAGCTTAATGCTGTTGCAGAGTTTATAAACATTTAAAAATCTTATCCTTTAAATTTATAAGGAAATTGCTTTCTAGATAGTTTATTGGTTGATGGGAACCAAGGCATTACCATTAATTGACCTTCATATCTGAAGAAATGAGAATTAATTGATAATGTTTTGGTTTTGTTCTTTGAGTCGTTGATTTCATCAGCTACCTCAGTTTCAATTAAAATAACATTAATCTTGATGAATATTGATAGACAATTTTTATAGATTTTTTAGAATATTGTCTTTTATCTAGTATTGATGAATTAGATTTTCTTTGTTGTGGACGGAAGAAAAAAAATTCAGATCCACTAATTAAAATGGTATAATGGTATTTATATACTTGATATATGCATAAACAAAAAACCCAAAAGACTTGTAATAAATATCCATTCACCCTTTCATTCTCTCTTCAGCTTAATTTTTATTTATTATAGCTCTTTTTGTGTATGTAAGTTTGCATTTGGGTATGTTGCAAGGTTATATTTATTCATACATACACTTGCTCATACTTAACATTATTTCCTTATTTTCTTTGAATCCATGTATACCTTTACATTTTGTTATAAACTTTAATCAACATTATAGCTAAAAAAATGATGGCAAATGCCTGAAATTTATAACGAGTTTCATGGGCCACTGATTGAAAGTAATTTTTAAAATTTGGGTTTTCATATGATGTAGTAATTAATTATTTCCCCAACTTCATGATTTCATGGTCAGTCCCACTTTGTGTCTTCTGCTATTATCCTGGGATGGCCAAAGCCTTGTAAGTGTATTTGGCTTATGGAAACTGAAAGAGGCTTTGTGTGTGTGTGTGTGTGTATATATGTGTGTGTGTGTGCATGTGTATATATATGTCTGTGTGCATATGTATGTGTGTGTGTGTATGTATGTATATATTTGTATATATATATATGTATATTATGTATATATATATATATATATATAGTGCGTGTGTGTTAGTGTTTTCTTGTCATGTTATAGATGTAAACAACTGTCACTGTCATACAAGCAGTGTCCTTCATTTCCAGTCTTCTGTGAAAATATTTCTGACCATGGGGGAAATATTAACCTATTTAGAAACAGGCAAGATTTGGCCATAGGAAGGACATCCGGCTATAGAAAATCTTCAACAAATTCCATCTGACCATAAGGGCATGGAAAAATGGATAGCAAACTGATGATCTATATAATGATGATATATCTATATATGATGATGCTGATCTATATATATTCTAACAGAAGTCAAGAATATGTGTTCTAGTGTTCTGTAAAGAAAAACGCTTAAAGTACAAGTGTGTGTGTGTGAACTGCATTCTTATCAGACTTGTTTATGCCCACTTTAAATCTGCCCTTATTATTAAGGTCGCACTTCACTATACATCTTGCATCTGACCTCACTAGTTTTATTTAACTAATTATTTCACCTGGAGAACAAAACCTACAATTTGAAAGGCAGCAGTATTTTTTAAATATCTACCATAAATTAACTAGTTAGGGGTAATGAGCAGTGTTCCTTGAAGAGAAAAAAAAAAATAAAGGTTAGTTTGAAATGGGGAAAAATGTAAAGAAAAAAACATCCCTTATTTGAAATTGATAATTTTGCATCATCAAACAAGAGGGTTAAAGATATTTTAGGCTATATTAAAAAAATTAGTTTTTAGTGACTATAATATTAGATTCAAGTTCTTTTTCTAAACAATCTGTTTTGTTTTCAAATTACCATGCTAAAAACAGAAAGAATGTATTGATGTTGGAAAGAAGTAAAAAGAAGTGTTGGAAACAAAGCAAAAGTGTTATAAATATTTCTTCTGGCCGTATGATATAAATATCCAGCAAGTAAACTGAAATATTGGCATTGGGTTCAATAAAATATCATGGATGATGTCATTCTGGTTGAATAGTTAATGTGTTTGGCTTTTGGAAGAAAGTAGCATGAATTTAGTCCAGTCAGCTTCAAGTCTAATTTACTTCAATTTTTATGAGTGCTTAAAAGCAAAATCTATTATAGCAACATCTTCAAGGATTTTTTTCCAACATTTGTTTTTCATTTTTTTTAATCTTTAGTTTGCCAATTTTATTTTTTTCAATGAATTGATGAAATGAAAGATAGGCTAAATCCATAACCTGAGAAGATGATCATGAAATAGAATAATTGTTTTGTAATTAATGTTAGAATATTTTAATGTAACTCTGCTGGTTTTTGCATATTGAAAATGGGTTATCTAAATTAGTACTCGTTTTAAATTTGAATTGTAATGGCAAACACAAGGTGAAATTATTTTCATTCATTGCAACATATGAATTCTTAGAAATAAACTGCAGGGCATATCGACTAATCACCCTCCCCCTCTCCCTCCCCTTCTCTCTCTCTCTCCCCCTTTTCTATTTATTCTCTTCTCTCTATTGTTCTGTTCTTTTACTTGTTTCAGTCTTTACACTTAAACATTGCTGATGCATCACCTTCAAAAGTTTTAGCTTAAATTAACTTAGTCTGGTATTTTATTGAATACCTCTTTTAATGCACTGACATATACAATATGTATGTATGCATGCATGCATGCATATACTATGTTTCTCTATAGTTTCCACTTAGCAAATTTCTCACATTTGTCAGATAGAGGTCACCATGATATGCCTTATGGTTGGGTTGAACACAAAACTATATGGTCGAAAAGCAAAGTTCTTAACCACATGGCAGCACTAGTGTTCCTTCTTTACAGCATTTCTCAAATTTTCACCAATACACATATTTTATGTGAAAATTCACCTTGCTCTTTAACAATCAAGTGGCAAGGATATTTAGCTTTTTGTATTGTTCAGTTTAGCATTTAAGGAAATTCACCTTACCTAATTGCTTTACTTCATTAACTGTGTGTGTGTGTGTGTGTGTGTGTGTGTGCGTGCGCATATATGCATGCATTTACTGTAACTTATTAATCTAACATTGCTGTTTTCATCTGGTCATGTGGTGTTGTTGCTGCAGCTCTGTGTTTATCTGTTACCCTCCCTCTCCCTCACGGCTATATATGCTTATATTGAAGATTTCTCCAGAAAAATATGCAAATAAGTGTGTTGTGTTCTTATACATTTAAAGTGAAACATCTGTTGGTACTGAACTTCACACACAAAAAAATTGATTTTAACTAATTAGTCTATGGAATAATACACAAACTTTGATAGACTTTTTCCTATGATGACGTCTGTGCAGACTGATTCTTTTATTAGGTGCTGCCTAATGCTGTCTCACTTATGCATGTACATATATATATATATATATATATGAACATTGCTAAACTAACCTTAAATTTCAGTATTTTCCCTCATACAAACATCTATAAGAATAGTTGTTGTTTTTTTTCATCATATCCAGTGCCTAGTTTAATTGTTACTATGTAATTGGAGGGGCATTGGAGGAAGAGAGGTGCAACATTTCAAAACACATGTATGATGATGTTGATAATCAGTTAACTTTATTTCGTGTCCCTTTCTGATGTAGATCTAGAATATTGGTTATGTTCAAGGTTTTTTTCTTTCACAGTGTTTAACCCTTTCACAGTCGTATTCAACTGCAGTCGAATCTCCATGTAGACGCCGTGTTCAACTTTTGTTGATGAGAACACTTCATTCCAGTTAGGTTGTTGATTCCTGTTTTTATAACAACTGGTGCTGAATATTCAGGTGGGCTTTTTGAGAACCAACAGATGTCAGTGCTGTGAGTTGGCGAGTTTTTCGAAGTTTGTTTTTGAGAGATGCTTAGCAATAGGGGGTGGGTAAAAGGGTTAAAGATCTCTGTAGCTGTCTCTGTAACTGCTATGTTGATGTTGCTGATCATTGTTTCTAACCCTACACTGTTATAATCCTTATGTATGATAAGGGATTCAAAGGTTTGTAGTTTCTAAAGTTATTTATTTTGGTATTTTCTACAGGATATTTTTCTTGTCAGTTCTTGTTCTTATTTAACAGTTTAGCATTTAAACTGGTCATATCACACCCAAATATTCTACATGTTTTATGTTCAAACTGGCCAGATTCAACCTCTCACACCTACCCTACCATTTCATTAAAAAAATAAACAATTACCTCATCAGAATTGCAAAGCTATGAGATTGTGCATGATTAATTCAAAACAATGTGAATAAATAAGGATTACATTTGACAAAGTAATCTGAATGCTAAAGGGTTAAGCCAATTGCAATAATCTACTTTCAAGGTCTTGTGTAAATTAAACCTGCTCTTCAGCAGAAGACTATTGTAGTTCAAATTCTAGAAGTCTGTAGTCTTTATTTTTCCTATATTATTTCCCTTCAAGAGAATCTTCATTTCTGTCTACTTCATACCACCATTATGTTTATATTGGGATAGTTGGTTGTTTCCAATTTCAGATCCATCATATTTAGAGATAGTATAAGCAAGGCATTGCTTCATGTCAAATGCAGATTATCTGGCTAAAAAATTGGTAGCAACCCAACAAGTACTTCACTTTAGTTCTAAACAAAAAGCCATTGTCAGCATGCTAATTAGCTCTTACATCAGATCTGGTACTCTTTGACAAATGCGATGTTTCTAAAATTCTATCAGCTTACTTTGCACAATTCTAAGATATTCCATATGGACATGCTTGTTTCATGAATTTATACCTTAATCTTTTGTGGATCATTCAAGATGTTGATATTCCATGTTTCATTTATTTGGTTTTTTTTCCCTCTTACTACATAATTTAATATGAGCTAGGACAAAAGGCATAATTATACATAATGTTTGATGTGACTCTGTTTGAAGTGCATACTGGAGACATGGGCATTTTGTAGTGTATTTGAAGCAAGCCCAATATATTTCAAATAAACTCCATCACTCTCCAAGCTGTTTCAAGATCTAGTTTACCTTTGGATGTTTGCTTTTGTCATGAACAAAGTACATGCAAGGTTTCTTTCATCTCAAAGCTGACTTTGATATAGATTTGACTATGTCTGTTTGTCTCTGCTTATGTGGAACTGAGAGATTTTAAAGATGGATTAGCACCAGTTCTATGATTATTTAGTATCTGCCAAATAATAAAGTGTCACTTCTATTAAAATGTTCAAAAGTGTATTTCAAAAGGCAAAATTATCTATAATAAGTGTTATTAAGTGAGTAATATGTAATTTCTTTGTACAGCTAACTCATGGCCTAATTCTTGTTTTCAGTTCTAATAATTTCCCTTGCATTTCAAATGTACTTAGGAAAATAATGGACAATACAACACAAATTTCATACCCACTATGCAAATTAATTGATAAAAAACTATTATGAAAATTTAAGCAATTGACATTTATAAATTAAATATTGATTGATGATATAGTAATATTGTGAATGAAGATTAGAAAAAGATAAATATAAATCTTATATGAGATAAAAGTAGAATGAATTAATTTTAATGCTAAGTTTGAATTAGAATGGAAAAAATAAAACATTTCTTAATTGTTTAGTGTCTTGTTTATGTATGTAATCCTATGAATCCACTTGACAGATAAATTACTTAAATTATTGAAAAATGACATCCTGTGAATACATGGCTACTTGACCTCTACTTCATGATAAGTTATTCTTTTAGAACATGTTTCTAGTAATAGCAGGTTTGAATATTTTCATATCCTTATATATTCAATTCTGTTCAAATTGTTCGTCAGTATTTATTCTCTTGACTCTTGAATAAAACTACACATGAAATGTTCAAAGGACTTTTAGAATATTTTGTATCCAATATGACTTCCATAAATTAGAAAATATTAATGATAAAAAAAAAAAAAAATTATTTTTCTTGTTGGCTTCAGAATATTCCAAATCTAAAATGAATTAAAAGCAAAAATAACCACTTCATAACCAAGTTAATATTTATTGAAGTTAATTTAAATTCACTCATGTGTAGAAAAATATTACATTTAAAGCAGACAGTATTTGATATTAGCATGTAAATCTAAATTAAAAATAAATGTTGTCTGTGAGATAGGCTTCATAATCTTTTAAAATTCATTGAGAGATTTATCCTTTAGTTAAGCCTGATGTATGATGCATTAAATGTCATATTCTTTAAGCCATTCTTTTGGTAACTTACTTTGTAAACTGTAACCCATGACTGCTAAGTGAAAATTATAAGACAATCGTTTAATGGAGGTTTTCACTTTAAATCCTGTCTTAGTTTTTTTACATTATGTCTGTTACCAAAACACATATCTCTACCAAGTTCTGAGTAACTTTGAAACATTGAATATTTCATTGGCATGCAGTGCTAAATTTGATTCTTCTTGAGCAGAACATTTTGGTCTCATGATGAGAGGTATCTCTGATCAGCAAATATTTGTTTCAAACCTATGACATATGTTATACATGGACATCTCAGTCCCTATGATCACTTATACACTATTATATGAATAGTGCGGATGAAGTGAATATAATGGTACAAGGAATTTCATAATTTCTTAACATTTGTAAATATATTTCAGAAAGTAGTATATTGTTGAAACAATAAAGCTTTAAAGATTACCCAGTACTATCTGAATGCTTGTATCTTCTATTAGCAGTATCTTCTATTAGCACATCATACTACTGATTTCCTTAAATGCAGTACTAAGAAGGATATTTTCTAACTGTTTGTCTTTTATTAATAGTTGTGATTTATATTTGCCTTCTTTTGAAAAACAATTTTCTATGATGATAAATTGGCTCTGATTTTGACAATTTTTCTTTTCCTAATATCTTAACTTTCCTCTCAAATCACATTGGTAATTCTCTCATTTTCATTAATTAAAAATTTGGATGTCAAATTTAAAACAATTTTCCTTTTTTTTTTAATATTTTTATTGTAATAAAATAAGAAGACTATTTGATATGATTTCATCTTTGGTAATTTCGTAATTGAAATTCATGTAAAATTAAATTTTAATTTAATTTTTTTTTTTTCATAATTGAAAATCTTATTTTCTTCAAATATTGAAATACTAAATTTATGACTGCTATAATCTGTGGAATCTAGTCACATATATTTTCTAGTAGCTTTTAGTATTCCCCATTTTCTCTAAAATTATGTTTCAGCCACATGAAGACAATATATTTTTTCAGCCCCACTCCCAAAATCTAACACCTTTAAAAGTTTGTTTCATTTATTCCTTAAATGCATCTCAATATTTTAAAGGGCCAAATTACCTGTCACTTTTGTCACACTGCTAGTCTTTCTTGTAGTTGTCTATTTTGCTTACCAGAAACTAAGCAGGATGGATACTTTTTGACTCATCAATATGATATATTATTAATTCATTTGTCCATTGAAACTCCCTTATATGGTACTCTAGTTACTGTCATATAGATAAGGAGCTTGTAACAAAATATTTCTCTGTAGAAAACATTTCTATGACGTTTTGATAAAGCTTAATTTGTTGGAGAAAAATAGTCGACTTCCTAAATTAGCACTGACTTCATTTACTAAACATCATGTAGCCTCTTTTGTGTTAGTATATCATTCCAGTATTGAAAACAAAAACACTGATTGTAAATTTTAGTGAGTTCTTATATATGGAATTTTGTACCATATTTCACAATAACTTTACGCTGTAACTAATTTTTAAATTGTTTGAACACACAAAGTTCTATGTATGGTTCTATGTAATACTGCTTAGACATAGGGCTTTACTCATAGTGGAAGCAACGATAAATTATTCATCTGAGGAAGTTTGTAATTAATATGTACACAAGATTGATAGAAAGCATGAGGCTGAAATTAAGAAATTAATAGATGCAGAGATACAGCTAGAAAAGGAATATGTTCTTGAGGTAAGAAAATGTTAAGCTAATTTTAGCATGATTATAACTTGGGAGTTTTAGGCAGCTAGTCAAACCATATATAGCTTTTTCCATCACAAGATTCAGTTACTAGACTTCTCACAAACCTTATACTAAAATAAATGATCTTCAACACATCACATGTGCCATTTTAACTATTTCAATAAAATATTGAATTCCATTGTTTATTACTTTTATTTAAAATACTTGACAACGTCACAAAACAATACAAAATGCAGACTGGGACATACCTCTTAAGGTACCAAGACTATGTAGATTGCATTACCATATCCAGAATCTGCAAATTCTCAGATGGTTTAGCACCTATTTCTTTTATAATTATGTAATTTAATTGCACTTCTTCAAAATATTGTACAATTTGTGGAAGTGCAGTTGTAGGTAAAATACAACACAGCTGTACAACTATTCAAACACTTTAGCAACCCCCTAGAAATCTACTTTCAAATCCATTATCTTCTAATACAAATACCAAACATGAAATACAACTAAGCATCACATCTAACAAAATGGTCATACCACACACATTGGCATCTACAGTGAAAACTTTAGGAATTACATATAACACTTTTACAACATTTACAAGCACAAAAAGAAGACCTGATCAAGAAAGCCAAATAACACTCATGAAGGACATGAGCATCCATAGGGGACAACAATTTTCACAACACAGAAAAATAACACCCATGTAAGAACAATATAGTGGATTCATTAAGATTATACCAATCTTTTCTCAGTACTAAGCATTTCCTAACAAATACAAAATATAAAACAATGAAAATCCTGTCATCAACTGCTGCACATAAATGGCTCATACAGATTACCAATATAATAAAACAAAAATACTTGCAGCAAAAACCACCTGGATATTTGCTGCCAGTCCTTGTCAGTACATGTACAATCATGCTTTGGCATATCTACCCGTTTCCAGAACATGATTGTGACATCTTAAAAAATCTACTTTTTCCATTCGTTCCATACAACTTAAAGAACACATACACATATAAAATAGCAGCAGCATCAATACCCTCTTTAGCTCCAAACACTGCTGGGATTCATACAATGCATGTTAAACTAGTTCAGAGTTATTTCTCTGCACCTATGTTGCCTGTTTCTACTGTGGCCTCCACCAAAATCTACAGGAATGCAAAAATAGTGGAAAGCAAGCAACATATCAAAATACTACACTTCATTCCATACACTAAATCTATGCATGCTAGAGTGCACAGTATTGTTCTTCATAATGTATACCAGGAACAGTATCTGTGATTTGCATCTTGTTGTGTGACCCACACTCTCTGCACCATACATCTGCTAAATTTCCATCATCACCACCACAACTTAGCATGTTTTTCTATAATCTTGAAATGTATTCTAAATTTGTTTTGCTGTTTTTCATTTTTTTTTTTCTTTCTTTCTCTAAATGCTAACAAAACTAACCTTTGATATGCAACTAGAGATATCAGCAATTTAGTAATATCATGAATATGAAAACATAAAACATAAAAAAATTGTTAGAAAATAGTAGTAGTTGATAGAAGACACTTAACAGCATTGGGATTCATGGAAGAGATAACATTAGATGAAGATGCATAGAGATGTACTGCATTACAGACTCATCTAGCTCAGACATAAATGCAATTATATATAATAATATACATTAGTAAACAACAATTAGAGGGTGAAACATTATGACAAATCCACTGATGTGATCAAACCAAATATCCATTGCAGTAATTTATATATTGTGTCTTTGTGTGTGTTCCTTTGAAAATATTTGGTCTCATTTTGGTTAAAATTAGGAATGAATGTTGGTTTACTTGTCTCTGGTAAATAGGTCAATTATTTGGAAATCATTTTGGTTTGCTTTGGTTTGTAAATGGTCGATTGTAAAGGAGGGAACATTTAGCCTATTGCCATGTTTATTATTTGTTTATTGGTATTTGATTACTCAAAGCTTAGAAAGCAAAGATACTTTCTATTTGAAGTGTATGCAAGAAACATATTATCAGATGTAGTAATGAGAGTTGTGTGTGAATCCATTTGGATAGCTTTATATTTAGTTATCTGTAATACTATGAATGACACAACCACCAATATGAACTTTTAAATTCTTGGAATTTAATAAATTTATTGCTGGTAGTATTTGAATAGCAATTGGATGTGTTTTAACTAAAGTGTGACATTTACCTATATCTATCTGCTTAGTCGTTACTTTTGTAAGTTCTTGAAGAACTGTATCTGTGATTAAGTTTTGATTTTAAGTTAGAGCCTTTTCTTTGAAAAATCTCTCAATTTTAATAGAAAACAATACATCTAGTCAGATGAAACTTTTTTAATTGTAGCCTTGAATTATTTATGCTTCATTTTATTTTATTTTATTGAGCTTGGTTTATCATAATTTTTGAAATATTATATTTAAAGATGCAGATATTTTAGAATATTCCCTAACCTTTGAACTTCTTCCTAGTTTCAGCATGTGAGTTTAGTCTACACTGTACTTCCTACTAGACCCGAGAAAAAAATATTCAAACCTAAGGGAAACAAATTTTCATAACCATGAATAATGTCACTAAAATTATACTTTCTATCAATGCTAGATCTGTATTACAAAAGCAGGGATTCTATTTGAGAGCTTGCAAATATGTCAGGCCTTAACTGTTGCATATCCTTTAAAATGTACAAATATGAACCACTTTAAATTAGTTGCACAGCCTGGTCATTTAACTATCATATATATACACATTCCAGGTAGCATGATTAGAAAATTTGTCTCTAGAGCACTCCTCCCAGATTGGAACGAGATGATCAGATGCAGCTGTTTAAATGCTGATCATTTGGTATGGCTGACAGGACATTCAGCATGTTTTGATCATAGTACTTAATGGTAAGCACTTGCCCTGAAATATACACATATAGATAGACAGTGAGATAGGAGGGAGAAAGAGAGACATTGCAAACGCTTTCCCTCTCCTTATACACAGAGAAATATGCTTTCACACATTAAAAGAAATAGAGAGGGAGAGACATTACACTTTATCAATTGAACATAACTGACATAAACACTTTCTCTCTCCTCATACAGAGAGAGAGAGAGAGAGAGAGAAATAAGTCAGCATGGCATCAGTGACACCAAATAGGCATTGCCAAAATAGCTGTACCATTGTCATACCCTTCCCACCACACACAGTACTTCCTTCTGTATTTACTCTCATTTGTTGCTACTACAATCATCTTTGATCCTTATTTGAACTCAATTATGTTTTGTCTCACATCCAACAACTTATACCAATATTTTGTCTAAACCTTTTCTAGATCTGATGCTGATTGTCAGAATGCTCCCTCACCCCACTACTACAAATAACCTGCTATCATTCAAACTAAACATTAAACTGCTTTGTCCCAATCTAGGTATCTCTTACTGAGGTAAATTAAAAGGGGAAAGAAATAACAACCAAACTGAAAGATCAAGATAAATAATATGTCCATGCTGAGGTAGAGTCCATGAGAAAATATTTTAAGTATGTTTTATGATATAGCTTTGTGTTTTTATTAATTGTTTTTCAGCAGTTTCTGAAACGAAATTTTCAATTAGATAGTGTTACTCATTTTTATAAGTAACAATATCTTCTAATTCCTACTTTTTTTTTCTCTTAGCTTTATTTTATTGTTTGCATCTCATTTTGAGGTTAGTGTTTGTCTGCTAAAATGCACTCAGTAGCAATAAGCTATATCATATTAGTTAAAGTGTATGCCAGTTGTCATTCTATATGGTTTCTCAATAAACCTGCAAGCAAGTTCAAGAAGTTACCAGTTCTTAGATTTTATCTTCATCACTACTAACTATTGTGAAATTTCAATAAATCCATGATTTTGGTATTGATTCAATTCTGTCAGTATGTCTGTATTCCTTGTGGCATGCTACATATTTGTATATTAGATTACAGGTAGATTACAGGTATTTTGAGTCCAACAAAGTAATTGTTATTTGTATTTTCATTTTCACTTGGATACTGTCTAGTAAATTGTTTATTGATCTTTCATCCCCTCACGTACTGATCTAACTATATAATAGTTACTGAATATATCTCACTGCTCTGATATTTACATGAGAAATGTAGTAAGTTTCACAGTGAATCTTTTCAAGTGAACGCACTTAGCTGATTCATATTTACAGCACAGACTGACTCTTTGGAGCCAAGTAATAGAACTCATCCTAAATGTATATCGATCTTACTGACTTAATAGCAACACTGGTAATAACAGCAACAGTACGAATAACAACATTATTATTATTCTCTGATAGAGTATGTCGGCTGTTGAGGTTTTGTCAATTAATTCTCCATGAAAATAGATTATTTTAGATACTCAAAGCCTTCAGTAGTCTGGAAATCTACATCTGATCTATTGATCTAATTTTTATCAATAATTATTTCAATACTAAAAAGGAAATATGTAAGCTGGAAGTTATTTCATCAACAACATCACCACTATTACTACAAATAGTGTAGTTGTTACTTCTATTAAAATATGGCCCATGGGTTACATGTTCAAAGACTGTTATAAACATAAGTCCTTGAGGAAGGACTTTTGCTCTACTTCTTTCAGGTTATATATCATTGAAAGAGATACTAACTCTATTTCAAAGCATAATAGCTTGTTCTAAGAACTCTATGTAGCAATAAAACATCTGCTGAAAGATTATGTGAATGTACACAGGACTGTGTGAAAATGTAAGACTAGGCTGTGGTATAAAGTATCAGAAACCTGACATATTTTTTTGTGTATGCAGTAAATATAATTAATTACAGGCATATTAATGAAATAAGTGTTCTCAAAGTAGACTGCCTTCTTGCCATCAGAATACGTTTATGAATAGTCACCTTGATTGCACATGTCTGCAGAAATTAAAAATAGAAGAAAATATTGCTTCTTTATAAGTTTCAAAAAGATTATAAATTGGTTTAAATTTTCTGTTAATAGCATTTAATTCTAGAGTGTTTGACTAATTAAAATTTTATATTTCTTAAATAGGAAAGTGCAAGGAGAAAACAGAAAATAAT